>JBBMKD010000090.1:5565433-5597897 GCA_037834095.1 Argya squamiceps | reverse complement strand
ACCAAAATCGACCAGTTCCCCCCCCCAAATTACCCCAAATCTGCCCAAAATCCACCGAAAATTCTCCCAAAATCACCCCAAAATTCCCCCAAATCCCCCTAATTCCTTTAAATTTGCCCCAAATCCCCTTAAATTTCCCCAAATTCCCAGGGGGGCGCGGGGGGACCTCAAAAGCCAAAAAAAAATCCCTGAAAAAAAAAATCCCCACATGCCCCAAATTCCCACAAAATCAGGACCCAAAAAATCCCCCAAATGCCCCTCAAAAAATCTGCAAAAAACTCCGAAAAATCTCCCAAATTCCCACAAAATCAGAACCCCAGAAAACCCCCAAATTCTCCCCAAAAATCCCCCCAAAAACCCAAAAAAAACCCCAAAGTACCCCCAAAATCCCACAAAATCAGAACCCAAAAAACCAAAAAATAACCCAATAATCCTCCAAAAACAAAAAAAACAAACAAAAACCCCAAAAAAAATAAAAAAACCAAAAAAATCCCCCCCCAAAACTCCCAATTTTCCCCCAAAAAATCTGGAAAAAACCTCCAAAAAACCAAACAAAAAAATCCCCAAAATCCTCCCCCAAAATTCCCAATTTTCCCCCAAACAACAACAAAACTTCTGAAATTTTATTTTAAAAATAATTTTTAATTTTTATTTTTAATAAGAAAACCAAAAGAATCAAAACCCCTCAAAGGGTCAAAGGTGAGTTCAGAACAGTCCTGGGCACAAAAATTCCCAAAAAATTCCCAAAAAATTCCCAAAAAAATGCCCCAAAACCCCCAAATTCCCCAAAAAATCAAAACCCAGAAAACCCCAAATTCCCCCCAAAAATCCCCCCCAAATCCCCACAAAATCAGAATAAAAAAAAAACCCAAAAAACCAAAAATACCCCAAATAAATCCCCTAAAAATCCCCAAAATTCCCACAAAATCAGAACCCAAATAACTCCAAAAAACCACAAAGATTCCCCAAAAAATCCCCCAAATTCCCCCCAAATAACCCCAAAATTCCCCCCCCAAAATTCCCATTTTTTTCCCCAAAACAGCCACAAAACTTCTGAAATTTTATTTTTAAAATATTTTTAATTTTTTTTAATAAGAAAAGCAAAAGAATCGAAATCCCAAAATCCCCCAAAGGGTCAAAGGTGAGATCAGAACAGTCCTGGGCCCAGAAAGTCCCAAAAACTCCCCCAAAATTTCGGGAATTTTGGGTATTTTGGGGAATTTCGACCTGTGCCCATCCCCCACCTCGCCAGGAGATTTTGGGAGAATTTCTGGAAATAAATACAGGGGAGAAAATGCACCCAAAATTCCGGGAATTCCGAGAAAAGTCAAATTTTCAGGGGAAAAAATTAAATTTTGGGGGGAGGAAAATCAATTTTAAAAAAATACATCAAATTCTGGGGGAAAAAATATTTTTTGGGGAAAAAACCCAGTTTTTTTGGGGAAAAAAATCTTTTTTTGGGGGGGAGAAATGCCAAATTCTGGGAAAAAAAATCAAATTTTTTGGGGGGAAAAATCAATTTTTTTGTGGGGGGAAAATCAATTTTTGGGAGGGGGGAATCATTTTAGGGGAAAAAAATCAATTTTTTGGCAGAAAAAAATCAATTTTTGGGGCAAAACAAATCAAATTTTTTGGGGGCAAAAATCAAAATTCTTGGGGGAAAACCGCAATTTTTTGGGGGGAAACAAGTCAATTTTCTGGGGGGTAAAAACCCCAAAATCTTCAAATTCTGAGTCGAAAAATCCCCCCAAAAATCAAAATTTTGAATCTGGTGGGAAAAAAAAATTCTGGAATTGAAAATTCTGAGAAATTGAGAAAAATTCCCAATTTTAATTCCCAAATTTTGGGGTTTTTTTGGTTTTTTCCCCCCAAATTTTGGGGTTTTTTCTGAGTCCAACGAGGAATTCCAGTTTTTTCCAAAGGGGGAGGAAATTTTGGGGTAAAGTCGGAAATTTTTTTCAAGTTTCCACCACTCGGATCAACGGCTTCGGGCCCGGGAGGCGTTTGCTGGGAAAAACGGAAATAAAAATTAATGAAAAGTGAAAAAAAAATAAATGAAAGGGAAAATAAATTGAAAAGTGAAAAAAAAACTTTTCCAGATTTTTCCCATGATTTCCCCAGGATTTTTCCTGGATTTTCCCAGGATTTTAATGTGATTTTTCCAGGATTTTCCCCGGATTTTCTCACGATTTTCCCAGGATTTTTCCCATGAATTTTCCATGATTTTTCCAGGATTTTCCCAGGTTTTTTCCAGCATTTTCCTGGGATTTTTTCCTGGGATTTTCCCAGGATTTTTCCATGATTTTTCCGTGATTTTTCCAGGATTTTTCCCAAGATTTTAATGTGATTGTTCCTGGATTTTTCCTGGGATTTTCCCTGGGATTTTCCCAGGACTTTTCCATGATTTTTATGTGATTTTCCCAGGATTTTTCCAGTTTTTTTCCAGTTTTTTTCCATGTTTTTCCCAGGACTTTTCCCAGGTTTTTCCTGGATTTTTTGCAGGATTTTTTCCTGAATTTTTTCCGTGATTTTCCCAGGAATTGCCTGGGATTTTTCCAGGATTTTCCCAGGATTTTTCCAGACTTTTCCCAGGATTTTCCTGGGATTTTCCCAGGATTTTAATGTGATTTTTCCTGGATTTTTTCAATGATTTTCCTGGGATTTTAATGTGATTTTTCCAGGATTTTTTCCAGGATTTTCCCAGGATTGTGCCCAGATTTTCCCCATGATTTTTCCAGTTTTTTTCCAGGATTCTTCCAGGATTTTCCTGGGATTTTTTCCATGATTTTCCCAAGTTTTTCCTGGGATTTTTCCTGGGATTTTCCCTGGGATTTTCCCAGGATTTTTCCCAGGATTTTCCCACAATTTTCCCAGTTTTTTCCCAGTTTTTTTCCATGATTTTTCCATGATTTTCCCAGTTCTCCCCAGTTTTCCCCAGTCTCACCTGCTGGCGTACTCGGACTTGGACCTGGCCCTGGGCCCGGCCCGGCTCACCTGGTCCTCGATCAGGTGCTCGATCCGATCGTGCATCTCCAAATTCTGGGGGGAAACACCAAATTTGGGGATTTTCCCCAAAATTTATCTCAGGAAAAAACCAAAATTCCAAATTTGGGGATTTTTCCCAAAAAAGGTTTATCCCAGAAAAAATAAATTCTGAATTTTGGGGATTTTTCCAAAGGTTTTATCCCAGGAAAAAGAAAATTGGGATTTTCCCACATTTTTCCTCCCTTTCCCCCCAATTTTCCCATTTCCCCCCCCATTTTTCCCACCTTTTTTTCCATTTTCCCCCCATTTTTTCCCACTTTTCCCCCCCTTTTTTCCACCTTTTTCCTGCTTTTCTCACATTTTCCAACCCCTTTTTCCACCTTTTTTTTGACTCTTTCCCCAAATTTTTCCCCTTTTTTCCCCCTCCCATTTCCCACATTTTTTCCTCCCATTTCCCATATTTTTTCCCACATTTTTCCCCTTTTTCCCCATTTTTTCCCCCATTTTCCCACCTCAGCCTCCAGGTAGGAAACTCTCTCCTTCAGCTCCTGGATCGCCGCGTCCTTGGCCTGGATCACACTCTTGGAATTCTGCAGCTGCAGCCAAAAAATTCCCAAAGATTTTTCTTTCCCAAAAATTCCCAGGGTTTTCCTGGGATTTTCCCAGATTTCCCCTTTTTTTCCCCAGTTTTTCCTAATTTTTCCTGATTTTTAAAATTTTTTTTCCCTTTTTTCCCCCATTTTTTTCCTGTTTTTTTCCCAAATTTTTCCAGGCTCTTTCCTCATTTTTTTCCCAATTTTTTCCCAGATTTCCCTCCCCTTTCCCCCCAAATTTTTCCCCATTTTCCCCCCAAAATTTTCCCTATTTTTCCCCATTTTACCCCAAATTTTTCACTTTTTCCCCCCAATTTTTCCCAATTTTTTTCCCATTTCTGCCCCATTTTTTTCCCGATTTTTCCCCAATTTTTTTTCGAATTTTCTCCAGATTTTTTCCCTTTTTCCCCCAGATTTTTTCCAAAACTTTTCCCAATTTTTTGGGGCTTTTTTCCCTCCTGACCTGCTTGACCACGTGCCTCACTTTTCTCTGCTGGCTCTTTAACACATCCTCCCCTATTTTCCCCCAATTTTTTCACCATTTTTCCCCATTTTACCCCAAATTTTTCACTTTTTTCCCCCCAATTTTTTACCATTTTTTTCCCAATTTTTTCTCCCATTTTCTCGCCATTTCCCCCCAGTTTTTTCCCTTTTTTTTCCTAATTTTCCCCAAATTTTTTCCCAATTTTTCCCATTTTTTCCTGTGTTTATTTTTTCCCCCTGACCTGCTCGACCACGGGCCTGACATTTCTCTGCTGGCTCTTTAACATCTTGTCCCCTATTTTTCCCCAAATTTTTCCCTATTTTTTTCCATTTAACCCCAAATTTTTCACTTTTCCCCCCCCCTTTTTTCCCAAATTTTTCCCCATTTAATCCCAAATTTTTCACTTTTTTCCCCCATTTGCCTTCAAATTTTTCCTCATTTTTTCCCCAAATTTTTCCCACTTTTTCCCCAAATTTTTCCCATTTTTTCCCCAAATTTTTCCTAATTTTTTCCCCATTTTCTGCCCAATTTTCCCCATTTTTTGGGTCTCTTTTCCCCCTGACCTGCTCGATCATGTGGCGCACTTTCCTCTGCTGGCTCTTCAACATGTCATCCAGGTGATGGATCTTCTCCCGCAGCGTCGCCACCTCCTTCTCCAGCTGGGAGGAGCTGGGAGGGGAAAAACGGGAAAAAAATCCGGGAATGGAACCCAAAAAAATCCGGGAGTGGCCAGAAAAAAAAATCTGGAATTTCTGCTCCAAAAACCTCAGAATTCCTGCTCCAAAAACCTCAGAATTCCTACTCCAAAATTTGGAATTTCTGCTCCAAAACCCAGAATTCCCATTCCTGGAATTCTCCCATTCCCAGGATTCCTGGAATTCCCATTCCCAGGATTCCCATTCCCAGAATTTCCAGAATTCCCGGAATTCCCAATCCCAGAATTCTCATTTCCCGGAATTTTCATTTTTAGGATTCCCAGAATTCCCTTTTTTCCTGTTATTCCCAGAATTCCCAGGAATTCCCAGGAATTCTCACTGTCTGTGCTGCTGGGCTCTGTCCCCCCCACAATTCCCGGAATTTTTCCCATTTTCCCAGGATTTTTCCAGGAATTCTCACCGTTCCTGCTGGGCCCTCTGTCCCCCCCAGAATTCCCAGGATTTTTCCTGGAATTCCCAGGATTTTTCCCATTTTTCCCAGGAATCCCCAGGAATTCTCACCGTTCCTGCTGGGCTCTCTGTCCCTCCCAGAATTCCTAGAATTTCCAGGATTTTTCCCGGAATTCCCAGGGTTTTTCCCACTTTTCCAGGATTTTCCCAGGGATTCTCACTGTTCCTGCTGCTGGGCCCTCTGTCCCCCCCAGAATTCCTGGAATCCCCAGGATTTTTCCCATTTTTCCCAGGAATCCCCAGGGATTCTCACCGTTCCTCCTGCTGGGCTCTCTGTCCCTCCCGTTATTCCCGGAATTCCCAGGATTTTCCTCATTTTTCCTGGAATTCCCAGGATTTTTCCCATTTTCCCAGGGATTCTCACCGTTCCTGCTGGGCTCTGTCCCCCCCAGAATTCCCAGGATTTTCCCCATTTTTCCAGGATTTTTCCAGGAATTCCCAGGATTTTCCCCATTTTCCCAGGAATTCCCACCATTCCTGCTGGGCTCTCTCTCCCTCCCGTTATTCCTAGGATTTTCCCCATTTTTCCAGGATTTTCCTCATTTTTCCAGGAATTCCCAGGATTTTCCCCATTTTCCCAGGAATTCTCACCGTTGCTCCTGCTGGGCCCTGTGGCCGTCGCTGTCCCGCAGCCGCTGCAGCTCCGCCTGCCCCGACTCCACCTGGGCCAGCAGATCCCGCTGGGACTGACGGGGATGAACGGGGGAAATGGGAATGACAACGGGGAAAACGGGAATGAGAATGGGAATGACAACGGGAAAAACAGGAATGACAACGGGAAAAACGGGAATGACAACGGGAAAAACAGGAATGACAACGGGAAAAACGGGAATGACAACGGGAAAAACAGGAATGACAATGGGGAAACGGGAATGAGAATGGGAATGACAACGGGAATGACAACGGGAATGACAATGGGGAAACGGGAATGACAACGGGACAAACGGGAATGAGAATGGGAATGACAACGGGGAAAACGGGAATGACAACGGGGGAAACAACGGGAATGGCAACGGGAATGACAACGGGAATGACAATGGGGAAACGGGAATGAGAACGGGAAAATGGGAATGACAACGGGGAAAATGGGAATGACAACGGGAAAAACAACTCTGGGAATTGCAGCAATGGGAATCCCGGGAGAGCGGGAATGGGGCGGGATAGTGGGAATGGCCCTGGCTCATCCCGATCCCAAATCCGCTGATCCTGATCCCAAATCCCCTGATCCCAATCCTGAGCCCAATCCCAAATCCCCTGATTCCAAATCTGCTGATCCCAATCTCAAATCCTGATCCCAATCCCAAATCTCCCCAATCCCAACTCCCGATCCCAAATCCGCTCATCCTGATCCCAAATTCCCTGATCCCAATCCCAAATCCCAAATACTGATCCTGACCCCAAATCCTAACTCCTGACTCCAAACCCCAACTCCAGCCCCCAAATCTCAATCCCAAACCCCAAATCTCGATCCCAAATCCCAAAAAATCCCAACTCCTGACCCCAAACCCCAACTCCTGACCCCAAATCTCGATCCCAAACCCCAAATCCCAACTCCTGACCCCAAATCTTGACCCCAAATCCCAAATCTCGATCCCAAATCCCAAATCTCGATCCCAAACCCCAAATCTCGATCCCAAACCCCCAAAAACCCCAAACCCCAAACCCCAAATCACCTTTTCCATGCTCTGCAGTTTCCCCTGCAGCTCCTGCACCCTCAGCTCCCCCTGGGCCCTCTCGGCCTCCGCTCGGTCCCGCTGCTCCCGCAGCCGGGACTCTGCTTCCTGAAAATGGGGAAAAAATGGGAATTTTGGGGATTTTCCAGGGGAAAAATCCCTGGGGATGTTCTGGAATTTTCCATGGATTTCAGGGGTTTCCTGGAGATCCCTCACAAAAAACCACCAGAGGTTCGGAGAGGAAAAATTCCCCAATTCGGACAAAATTTATGCCCCAAAATTTCCCAAACTGGAACAAAATTCTCTCCCAAAATTCCCAAATTCGGGGAAAATTCCCTCAAAAAAATCCTCAAATTTGGACAAAATGCCGCCCCTAAAATTGCCAAATTTGGACAAAATTCCCTCAAAAAAAATCCCCAAATTTGGACAAAATCCCACCCCTAAAATTCCCAAAATGTGGTCAAAATCCCCTTTAAAATCCCTGAAATTTGGGCTAAATTCCACCCCTAAATTTCCCAAAATTGGACTAAAATCCACTGGGAAAAAAAATCCCAAACTGGGACAAAATTCCCACCCTAAAATTCCCAGTATTTCAGCAAAATTCCCCCTAAAATTCACAAATTTGGGTAAAATTCCATCACAAAATTCCCAAAGGTGGACAAAATCCTGCCTAAAATTCCTGAATTTAGACAAAACCCCCTCTAAAATTCCTGAAATTTGGGCAAAAATCTCCCCTAAAACTCCAAAATTTGAGCAAAATCCCCCTAAAATTTGGACAAAATCTCCCAAATTTGGGGAAAATCCCCCCCAAATTCCCGAATTTTGCCCAAATTTGGGGGAAGTTCCCGATTTTGGGGGGAATTTGGGGGATTTTGGGAATTCTGGGCTCACCTGGAAGTTCTCCCGCTCCAGCCGGAGCCGCGTTTCCGCCTCCTGGAGCCGCCGCAGGAGCCCCGAGACCTCCGTGTCCTCCTGGCACAAAATGTCCCCAAATGTCACCAAAATGTCACAAAATTGGCCCAAATGTCACCCAAAATGTCACAAAATGGCCCCAAAATGGCTCAAAATGGCACCAAAATATCCCAAAATGGCCCCAAAATTGGTCCAAAATTGGTTCAAAATGGTTCCAAATGGCCCCAAAATATCCTAAAATGTCACCAAAATGGCCCCAAAATATCCTAAAATGTCACCAAAATGGCCCCAAAATTGGCACAAATGGCCCCAAAATATCCTAAAATGTCACCAAAATGGCCCCAAAGTTGGCACAAATGGCCCCAAAACGCCCCAAAACATCACCAAACGTCACCAAATTATCCCAAAATGGCTCAAAATGGCCCAAAATTCCCAAATTTTTCCCTTTTCCTACCAAATTTTCCTGGGAATTTCCCCGGCTCCTCTCGGGGCAGGAGCAGCTCCCGAGTCTCCTCTCCAGCACCACCTGAAATCCAGGAAAAAAAGGGAAAAATTGGGATTTAACCCCAAATTTGTGTAATTCCTGAGGTTTGGAATTCCCAAATTGCCTTTTCCCAAATTTCCCCAGTTTTTCGTTATTTTTTGGAAGCTTTTTCTTGAATTTTTATGGATTTACTCCCAAATGTCCATGGATTTATTCCCAATTTTGGAATCCCCAAAAATGAGATTTTTTCCCCATTTTTTTCCCAAAAAAATTGGGAATTTTTCCCCTTTTTCTCAAAAAAATGGGAAAATTTTCCCCTTTTTTTCCACTCCAAAAAAAGGAATGGGTTTTTTTTCCCTTTTTCCACCCAAAATTTTGAATTTTCCCCTTTTTCGACCCCCAAAATTGGATTTTTTCCTCTTTTTCCACCCCAAATCTCCTCTGATTTTTTCTTTTTTGTTTTGGGTTAAATTCCCCATTTTTTGGGTAAAATTCCCAAATTTTTTTTACCTCTGAACTCTCCCGAAATTCCCGAAATTCCTGAAATTCCTGAAATTCCTGGAATTCCGTCGGGGTTTGGAGTTTGGTGCTCAAATCCTCCCGCAGCTTCTTCAGGGCACTCCCGGCCTGGAAATGGGGGAAAAAGGGGAAAATTGGGATTTTTTGGGATTTTTTGGGGAAATTTTGGGAATTTTTTTTAGTTTTTGGGAAAATTTGGGACTTTTTTTAAAAAATGGGATTTTGGGGGAATTTTAAGGAATTTTGGGGAAAATTTGTGATTTTTTTGTTCATTTTGGGATTTTTTGGAATTTTTTGGGGAATGTTTTGGGGGCAATTTTTTTGGACTTTTTAGGGAATTTTTTGGGCAAAATTCGGATTTTTTAAAGGAAAAATGGGGGGAAAAAGGGGAAATTTGGGGACTTTTTTTGGACTTTGGGATTTCTTTGAGCAATTTGATTTTTGGGGGAATTTGGGGGAATTTCTGAGGAATCAGTGGGAATTTTGGGGATTTTTGCTGGAATTTTGGAGGATTTTTGTAAATTTTTTTTTAAATTTTGGAGGGATTTTGTGGATTTATTTTTGAAATTTTGGAGGAATTTTGTGCATTTTTTTTTGAATTTTGTGGGAATTTTGTGGATTTTTTTTGGAATTTTGGAGGAATTTTGTGGGGTTTTTTTGAATTTTGAGGAATTTTGTAGATTTCTGTTGGATTTTTGCTGAAATTTGTTGGAATTTTGGGAAAAATTTGGGAATTCTTCCCCTGTCACCTCCTGGATGTGTCTGAGTTCGCTCTTGAGCTGCGTCAGCGGCTCCTCGTGCTCCGCCCGGGCCTTCAGGTACACCTGGGAAATTAAATAAATTAAATAAAATTTAAAATAAAAAATTAAAAATAAAATCAAAATTAAAATTAAAAATTAAAAATGTAATAAAAATAATAATAATAAATTGGAAAAAACCCCTGGATTAGGACCCAAATCCAGCCCAAAATTCCAAAAAATTGGGGAAAAAAATTCCCAAAATTTCCTGGAACTTTTTTACCCCAGAATTTTCCCAGGGGATTTTTGGGGAATTTTTTTGGGAATTTTTTTTGGAATTTTGGGAGAATTTTAATGGAATTTTGGGGAATTTTACATAATTTTTTCAGGAATTTTGGGACAATTTTCATGGAATTTTTTCGGGATTGTTTTTTTATTTTTGTGGAATTTTAAGGGAATTTCAGGAGAATATTTGGAGAATTTTAGGGGAGTTTTGCTGGAATTTGGGGAAAACTTTGCTGGATTTTTTTTCAGGGATTTTTGTGGGTTTTGTGGAATTTTGCAGGAATTTTTGGGGGAATTTTGATGGGAATTTTCTTGGAATTTTTGGAGAATGTTGGGCAATTTTAGGGAACTTTTTCTGGAATTTTTGTGGAATTTTTCTGGGAATTTCGGGGGAATTTCAGGAGAATTTGGGGGAATTTCACCAGAAGTTTTCAGGAATTTTTTCAGGACTTTTTTCACCACCCCAGAAAAAAAAAAGAAAATTTGGGGAATTTTTGGGAATTTTTTGGGAATTTTGGAGGAAATTTTGGGTGACTTTTTTTGGAATTTGGGGACAATTTTGCTGCAATGTTTGGGGGATTTTTGGGGAATTTGGGGGAACTTTTTTGGGGAATTTTGTGGGAATTTTTGGGGAAGTTTTGGGGAATTTGGGGGTTTTTGGGGAGGATTTGTGTGACTAATTTGGAATTTTAGGGGAATTTTGTGGGATTTTTGGGACAATTTTGCTGGAATTTTGGGGGAATATTGGGAACTTTTGGGGGGAAATTTTTGGGAATTTTTTCAGGAGTTTTTTCAGGAATTTTTTCAGGATTTTTTCTGAATTTTAGGGGAACTTTTTTGGGGAATTTTGCTGGAATTTTGGGAGAATATTTGGGAATTTTAGGGGAATTTTTGGGTCGATTTTTCTCGAATTTTTTCAGGATTTTTTTCACCACCCCAGGCACCTTTTCCCCTCCCAAAAACGACTCCAAAATTTGGAATTTTGGGCTCACCTTGATGATCTCCTCGTCCCCATCCTTGGATTTGACACACTCCGAGGCACATTCCAGGGAATTCCCGTCGGATCTTTTGGCCACCATGGCAAAGGCTCTGCCCACCGGCTTTGGGGGCAAAAAACCCCAATTTGGGGACAAAATCGCCAGGAAAAAAAACCCCAAAATCGGAATTTTTTTTTATTTTTCCCCAAATTCCCAATTTCCCCCAAAATCCCCAATTTTTAAACCCAATTTCCAGATTTCCCCCCCCCAAAAATCGCAGATGTTCATCCCCAAAACCCCAAATTTTCACCCCAAAATCTCAGAATTTCCCCCGGAAAATTCCCAGATTTGCCCCCAAGATCACAAATTTCCCCTCAAAATCCCAGATTTTTCCCCCCAAATCCTGAATTTTCACACCCCAAATCTCAGAATTACCCCCAAAATTCCCAATTTTCCTCCCCAAAACCCCCAATTTTCCCCCAAAAATCCCAATTTCTCTCCCAATTTTCCCCAAAAAATCCCAATTTTTTGCCCAAATTTCCCAAAATCCCCATTTTTCACCCCAAAATCCCCATATTTTATATTTTTATTTCTCACCTTCTGTTTGGGCCGGGGCTCCCCGGGGGGGTCTCGGGGCAGGAGCAGCTTCAGCACCGGCCCGGCCACCTAAGGGTTAAATTTGGGTAAAAAAAACCCCCAAATTTGGGCAAAAAACGCCCAAATTTGGGCAAAAAAACCCCAAATTTGGGCAAAAAACTTCATTAAAACTGGACCTAAAACCCCCAAATTTGGGTAAAAAAATCCGTGAAAAATCCCATTAAAATCCTGTAAAAAATTTGGGATAAATCCCATTAAAATCCCATAAAAATTTGGGAAAAATCCAGGAAAAATCCAGGATAAATCTGAGATAAATCCTGTAAAAATCCCATAAAAATACGAAATAAATTTTATAAAAATCCCAGAAAAAATCTCATAAAAATTTGGGATAAATCCCATAAAAATCCCACAAAAATCCAGGAAAAATCCAATTTTAAAAGCCCATTAAAATCCCATAAAAATCTGAAATAAATCCCATTAAAATCCCCTAAAAATCAAAATAAAATTTGGAATAAATCCCATAAAATTCCCATTAAATTTTGGATAAATCCCATAAAAATCTGGGAATTTTTAGGGATGAATTTTCCCTGATTTCCCGTCCTCACCTCAGGACTCCAGATGGGTTTTTCTGAATTTTCCAGAAATTTTCCAGGAGAATTTTCCAGGCCAGGGAATTCCGGGAACTCCGTGGGACGTCTCATGCTGGGCTCCTGCTGGGGGAAAGTCCCAAAATTCTGAATTTTTCATCCCAAAATTCCCAAAAATTCCCAATTTTTCATCCCAAAAATTCCCAGAATTCCCAAATTTTAATCCCAAAATTCCCCCCAAATTCCCAAAGTTTCAGCCCAAAACTCTGAAAATTCCCAAATTTTCATCCCAAATTTTCATGCAAAATAATCCCCAAAAATCAAAAAAAATCCCAAAAATTTCCCCCAAAATTTCGGGAGTTTGGGGGAACTTTGGGTAGGGGTCCCGGGAGGATTTTTGGGAAGAAATTTGGGAATTCTGGGAAGAATTTGGGGATTTTTGGAAGGATTTGGGATCCCCAAAGCTCCAGGAAGGGGAAAAATCCCCCAAAAATTCCAGGAATTTCCGGGAATTTGGGGAATGAGGAAGAGGAAGGACCCGAGGGAATTTTGGGGACGGGACCCGGGAGGATTTTTGGGAAAAAATTGGGATTTTTGGGAAGAAATTTGGGATTTTTGGATCCCCAAAACTCCTCCCAGAAGGGCGGGAAGAGCCCCGAGAGTTCCGGGAGCGGAAAAAAAAGAGGCCCGAGAATTTTGGGGATTTTTTTGGAAGTTTTTCGGGAATTTTGGGATCCAGGAAGTTCAAGGCAAAACTCCCGAACTTTTTTTAGGCAAAAAAAATGCGGAAAAGCTCAAAAAAAACCCCCCAAAAAGCCGAAAAAAGCCCCAAAAAACTCCGCGGGAAGTTCCGGGAAGAAACAAAAGAAATTTTTTCTAGGGGCGGGAAAATCCCGGATTTTTTTGGGAATATTTTGGGGTAAATTTGGGGTAAATTTGGGGATTTTGGGGGGATTTTAGGGGGGTTTTGGGGGGTCTCACCGGCGATTCCCGGAGCTCGGCCCAGCCCTGGAGCCCGTTCATGGCCCCGCCGTCACTTCCGCCTCACCTGAGCCAGGTGGGACACGCCCCCTTCAGGCCGCACCCCCCTTTGGCCACGCCCACGCGAACCCAGTGATGGTGAGGGGGTTTGGAGCGGCCCCCTTAAACCACGCCCACTTAGGCCACGCCCACGTCGTGCGTTTGCTTTGCTGTTTAGCCACGCCTCCTTTTAGGCCGCGCCCCCTTGAGCCCAGTGAGGCTGAGCGGGGATTGGCGCGCCCCGCTTTAAGCCACGCCCACTGTGGGCGGGCCCTCGTTGAGCCTGAGCGGGTTTACGGGGCTCCCTCCTTAGGCCACGCCCACGGAGACCACGCCCCTCGGGGCGTTCCGTTGTGACGGGAGTTTGGTTACACCCCCTTAGGCCACGCCCCTTTTGAGCGTTACTGTGGTGACGGCGGTTTGATCACGCCCCCTTTAAGCCACGCCCCTTTTGAGCGTTGTTGATGCTGTGTGGTCACGCCCCCTTTAGGCCACGCCCCCTATCGGGGCGTGTCCTTATTTGGGCATTGGCGATGTGCGGGGAGGGGCGGGGTGGACACGCCCACAGGGGAGGCCACGCCCCCAATGGGGGAAAAGTACAGAAAATTGGGATAAAAGTGGGGAAAAATTGGGATAAAACTGGGGAAGAGCTGCGGAAAAAGTGGGGGAAAAGTGGAGGAAATTTGGCTAAAAGGTGGGGAAAAATTGGGGTAAAAGTGGGGGAAATTTGAGGTAAAAGCGGAGAAAAATGAGGATAAAAATGGGGAAAATTGGGAGAAAAGTGAGGAGAAATGGGCATAAAAGTGGGGAAAATTTGGGATAAAAATAGGGAAAACTGGGATAAAAGTGGGGAAAGCTTGGGATAAATAGGGGGGAAAATTGGGGGTGTCCGCAAACCGTGCCAAAAGTGACCTGAGCCGTGCCAGGCCACACCCAGGTGTCCCCAAGCCGTGCCAAAGCCCCGCCCTGGCAACCCGGGCGTGGCCCCAAACCCGGGCCAAACCACCCCAAACCTGTGCCAAGCCACATCAAACCCGTGCCAAACCCACAACAAATCTGTGCCAAACCACATCAAACCCGTGCCAAAGCCAAACTTGTGCCGAACCCGTGCCAAACCCACACCAAAACTGTGCCAAACCACCCCAAACCCGTGCCAAACCCACACCAAAACTGTGCCAAACCGTCCCAGGCTGTGCCAACCCCACCCCAAACCTGGAGATGCGGGAGGGACAGAGGAATTCCAGGGATTTGGGGGGAATTTTGAGAGAATTTGGGGGAAGACTGGGGAGGTTTAGGGCGGTTTTGGGGGAATTTCGGGAAGTTTTGGAGGATTTGGGGGGAGTTTGGGGGAGTTTGAGGGAATTTTTGGGGAGTTTTGGGGGAAATGTGGGGAAATTTCAGGGAATTTCAGGGAGCTACAGGGTGTTTTGGGGAATTCCGGGGAATTTCAGAGAATTTCAGGGAATATGAGGGATTTTCAATGATTTTCGGGGAATTTTTTTGGAATTTCAGGAAATCTCAGGAATTTTCGGGGAATTTTGAGGGAATTCCAGGAAATTCCAGGAAAATTTGGGGGGGGGTTTGGAGATTTTCAGGGAATTTGGGGGATTTTCAGGGAATTCCAGGAGATTTTCAGGGAATTTTGGGGATTTTCAGGGAATTCTCCGTCCCCGCGGCTCGGGGGAAACTGAGGCACGAAGTGGGCGGGGCCAGAGCGGGACCGGTCGGGCCGGTCCGGGGACATCTCTGGGGACATTAAGGGACATTAAGGGACAAGGGTGGCACCTTTTGGGGCACCGGGCACCGCCCGTCCGGGGTGGTGCCATGAGGGGACATGAGGGGACATTAAGGGACAAGGGTGGCACCTGCAGGGGTGGCACAGCCCTTCCGGGGCGGTGGCACAGGTGACATCAGGTGACATCAGGGGACAGGAGTGGCGCATTTTGGGGCACCGGACATGGCCGGGGTGACACCAAGGGACATCAGGGGACGTTAAAGGACATTACGGGGCACCAAGCGACATCAGCGGTGGCAGTGGTGGCACTTGCGTGGGTGGCACCGCCCGTCCGGGGTGGGGACACCAGGGGACACCAGGGGACGGGGGGGGCTCCGGCGCCACCTGCTGGGGACATCCCGGTGGTGTCGCCTCTGTGGGCACAAATTCCTGGGAATTCCCCCCCAGGAATTCCCTAAAATTCCCACCCAGAATTCCCAAAAATTCCTGAAAATTCCCACCCAGAATTCCCCAGAATCCCCTCCAAGAATTCCCCAGAATTCCCCAAAATTCCCCACAATTTCCACCCAAGAATTCCTCAAAATTCCCCCCAATAATTCCTGACAATTCCTGAAAATTCCAAAGGATTTCCCACCCAGAATTCCGCAAAATTCCCGAAAATTTTCTCTGAGGATTCCCAATAATTCCCACCCAGAATCCCCAAAATTTCCAAAGAATCCCCACCCGAGAATTCCCAAAATTTCCCCCAGTAATTCCTGAGAATTCCCAAAATTCCCAAGAATTCCCACCCAGAATTCCCAAAAATTCTGGAAGATTTCCCACCCAGAATTTCCCAAAATTCCCAACAATTCCCACCCAGAATTCCCATTAATTCCCATCCAAAATTCCAAAAAACACAATTCCAGACCCCCGTGGATTTTATTCCAAACACCTTCGGGAAGAGACCAAGGGAGGGACGGGAATTAAAATTCCAGGAATTCCCAGGAACTTCCCAGAAATTCCCAGAAAATTCACAGAAATTCCCAGAAAATTCCCTGGAATTCCCAGAAATTCCCTGGAATTCCTGGGGATTCCTGACCCTTTTTCCTTTGGGAATTCACAGTGGGAATTTTTTTCCTATGGAGTTGATTCCAGCTGGAATTCCTGGGATTGATCCTGGGCTGGAATTTTGGGAATGATCCTGGGGCTGAGCTGATCTCAAATGGAATTCCGGGATTGATTCCAGTATTGATCCCAGCTGGAATTCTTGGAATGATCCTGGGGCTGATCCCAGCTGGAATTCCAGGGCTGATCCCGGCTGGAATTTTGGGATGGATCCTGGGGCTCGTCCTGGCTGGAATTCCGGGATTGGTCCCGTGCTGATCCCAGTTTTAATTCCAGGATTGATCCTGGGGCTGGGCTGATCCCAGATGGAATTCTGTGACTGATTCCAGTATTGATCCCGGCTGGAATTTTGGGAATGATCCTGGGGCTGATCTGGTTGGAATTTTGGGATTGATCCCGGCTGGAATTCTGGGGTTGATCCTGGGCTGATCCTGGCTGGAATTCCTGGGCTGATCCAAAGTCCGATCCCAGAACCGATCGCGGAGCGGGTCCCACCCTCAATCCCGAAATTTCCAGAATTCCTGGGATTCCCAGAAACCCCAAAATTCCCCAAAATTCCCGGGAATTCTGTTGTCCCTCAGCAGGAGCTGGCCTGCAGGTTAGCCTCATTGAGGAGATAATTTTTGGGAATGACCCCAAAACCGATCCCAGAACCGATCCCGGAGCCGACTCCACCCTCAATCCTGGAATTCCTGGAATTCCCACCATTCCCAGAACTCCCAAAATTCCCCAAAAATCAACAGGAAGATCCAAGAAATCAACAGGAAAATCCCAGAAATCAACAGGAAAATCCCAGAAATCAACAGGAAAATCCCAGAAATCAACAGGAGGATCCCTGAAACAACTCCAAAACCAATCCCAGGCCAGAACCAATCCCAGAACCGATCCCGGATCTGACCCCATCCTCATCCCTGAAATTCCCCAAATTCCCCAAATTCCCCAAATTCCCGGAATCCTGGGAATTCCCAGAAATCAGCAGGAAAATCTGAAGTCTGACCCCAAAACCAATCCCAGGCTGGACAAATCCCAGGTTGGAGCAGTCCCGGCGCCGATCCCATCTTCAATCCCAGAATTATTCCCGGGATTCCGGGATCCCCCAAATTGCCCAAATTCGGGGTTTTCCCGGGAATTGCGCTGTCCCTCAGCAGGAGCTGGCCTGCAGGTTGGCCTCGCTGAGCAGGGAGGCGATGAGGGACGAGGAGGAGCCGAATTCCTCGTCCGAGCTCGGCCGCTCGTCCTGCAGGGCCGAGTCCACGGCGCGGCGCCTGCGGGGGAACGCCGGGGGTTATGGAATTCCGGGGTTTTCCCAAGGAATTCCTGGGGTTTTTTATGGAATTCTGGGGTTTTATGGAATTCCAGGGGGTTTTCCAAGGAATTCCGGGGGGTTATGGAATTCTGGGGTTTTCCCAAGGAATTCCTGGGGGTTTTATGGAATTCTGGGGGCTTTTATGGAATTCCAGGGGTTTTCCAAGGAATTCCAGGGGGTTTTATGGAATTCCTGGGGTTTTTATGGAATTCTGGGGTTTTATGGAATTCCAGGGGGCTTTTATGGAATTCCTGGGTTTTCCCAAGGAATTCCGGGGGGTTATGGAATTCTGGGGTTTTCACAAGGAATTCCAGGGGGGGTTTTATGGAATTCCAGGGGTTTTCCCAAGGAATTCAGGGGGGTTATGGAATTCTGGGGTTTTCCCAAGGAATTCCTGGGGTTTTCACAAGGAATTCAAGGGGTTTTATGGAATTCCAGGGGGTTTTATGGAATTCTGGGGGTTTTCCAAGGAATTCCAGGGGTTTTTATGGAATTCCTGGGGGTTTTATGGAATTTCGGGGATTTCCCAAGGAATTCCAGGGGGGTTTATGGAATTCCAGGGTTTTTAATGGAATTCCAGGGGTTTTAATGGAATTCCTGGGGGTTTTTATGAAATTCCAGAGAGTTTTCCAAGGAATTCCAGGGGGGTTTATGGAATTACCAACATTTTCCAAGGAATTCCTGGGTTTTCCCATGGAATTCCAGGGGTTTTATGGAATTCCTGGGGTTTTTATGGAATTCCAGGGGGGGTTATGGAATTCCAGGGGTTTCCCCAAGGAATTCCAGGGGTTTTTCCCAAGGAATTCCAGGGGATTTTCCCAAGGAATTCCAGGGGGTTTTATGGAATTCCTGGGGGTTTCCCAAGGAATTCCAAGGGTTTTCTGCAGAATTCCCAAAATTTTCATGGAGTTCTGGGCTTTTTCCATGGATTTACGATTTTTTCCACGGATTTGGGATTTTTTGCCATGGATTTTTAACTTTGTCATCAATTTTGGGTGTTTTTTCCCACAGATTTTGGGTGTTTTTTGTCCAGATTTTGGGTGTTTTTTCCCCAGATTTTTGTTTTTTCCATGAATTTCAGGTTTTTTCTCAGGATTTTATGATTTTCCCTCACCAGGCCTCCTTCTCCTTGGCCTTGAGCCGAGCCTGGAGCTGCTCGTTGAGCTCCTGCTGCTCCTCCAGCTCCCGCTGGGATTTCTTCCGGGCGTTTTCCAGGCGCTCGATTTCCTCCTCGGCCTCGTCCACCTGGCGCTTCAGGGCCTTCACTCGCAGGCTCAGCTGCGAAAAAAATTCACATTTTTAAAGGAATTTAAAAAAGAAAAAATTGAGGGATTTAAAAGGAATTTTTTTAGGATTTTTTGGGGGATTTTTTGGGATTTTTTTGGGGATTTTTTGGGATTTTTGGGGGATTTTTTTGGGATTTTTTAGTGGTTTTTAAAGGGATTTCTAAGGAATTTCAAATAATTTTAAAAGAGATTTTTAATGGATTTTTATACAATTTTGGGGGGACTTCTTTGGGGATTTTTTTTTTTTTTTTGATTTTTGGGGGGATTTTTTTTTATTTTTTGGGGATTATTATAGATTTTTTGGGGGGTGACCTGATGCTTCAGGGCCTTCACTCGCAGGCTCAGCTGGGAAAAAATTAAAAATTTTAAAGGAACTTTTTCAATAAAATTAAGGGATTTTTTGGGGATTTCTTTCAGGATTTTTTTATGTGGGGTTTTTTTTGTTTGTTTGGGGGTTTTGTTGTTTTTTTTTTTTTAATTTTTAAAATAAGATTTTAGGGTATTTTTAAGGGACTTAAAGGGATTTTTAAGGAGCTTTAAAGGAATTCTGAAGGGATTTTTGTAGGAGTTTTAAAGGGTTTTTTAAAAGAGATTTTAAAGGATTTTAAAGGGGATTTCTCAGGGATTTTTCGGGCACTTTGGGGCCGTTTTCAGGATTTCCTCCTCGGCCTCATCCACCTGATGCTTCAGAGCCTTCACTCGAAGGCTCCACTGGAAACAGAAAAATTGGGGAATTTTTAAGGAATTTTAAGAAAATATAATGAATTTTTTAAAAAATAAGGGATTTTAAAGGGATTTTTAAAATTATTTTTGGGGCGGGTTTTTTTGATTTTTAAAAAATTATTTTCCATGGATTTTTTTTGGATTTTCCATTGATTTTCCCTGGATTTTTCCCCAGATGTTCCACAGGTTTTTCCATGGAATTTTCCGCGGATTTTTCCACGGATTTTTCCACGGATTTTCCATTATTTTTCCCCGGATTTTTTTTGATTTTCCATGGATTTTTCCCATTGATTTCCATCGATTTTTTTTTTGATTTTCCACGGATTTTTTTTGATTTTTCATATATTTTTTTTGATTTTCCACGGATTTTTTTGGATTTTCAATGTATTTCCATAGATTTTCCATGGATTCTTGGGGATTTTTGGGGATTTTCTCTGGAATTTTTGGGAATTCTGTCCCCACCTGGTCCCTGTGGCTGTTGCTGTTCTGTCTCTCCTCGTCCAACTGCAGCGACAACTCCTTGATTTTCCTCTCCAGCTTCCGGTTGGACGAGAGCAGAACTGACTTTTCCCTGAAAAAAAATGGGAATTTCAACCATTTTACAATTTTTTAAAGGGTTTTTTTTAAAATATTTTTAATGGATTTTTAAAAGGAATTTTTAAATTAATTTTTTATTGTTTTTTAGGGATTTTTGAGGGTTTTTGGGGGGATTTTTTTGTTTGTTTTTTAGGGATTTTTAAAAATTTGGGTTTTTTTTTTTTTTTGAAATCTAAAAGGATTTTTTTAGGGATTTTTAAAAGTTTTTTTTTAATTTTTAGGAAATTTTAAGGCGTTTTTAGGGATTTTTAAAAGGATTTTTTGGGGGTCTTGGGTTTTTTAGTATTTTTTAGAGATTTTTTTGGTTTTTTTCGGGGGGAGGATTTTTAAAAGATTCTTTGGGGAGTTTTAAAGGATTTTTGAGAACTTTTTTAGGGATTTTTTTTTTATGTTTTTTAAAGGGACTTTTAATGGATCGGAAAAATTTGGGATTGGGGACTTGGGACCTGAAATTTGGGATTTGGGATTTAGGATTTGGGATTTTGGAATTTGGGATCTGGAATTTGGAATTTTGGAATTTGGGATTTCAGAATTTGAGATTTGGGATTTGAGATCTGGGATTTGGGATTTGAGATTTGCAATTTGGGATTTAAGATTGGGAAAAATTTGGGATTTATGACCTGAAATTTGGGATTTGGGGTTTGGGATTTTGCCTGATTTTGGATTTGGGATTTGGGATGTTTTGGGATCAGTTCTGTGACCTCTCCTCGCCCTGCAGCTGCTCCTGGAGCTGCTCCAGTTGTGATTCCAGCTGGGAATTTCGGCTGTTCCCGGGTCTCTGCTGCCCCTCGGCCGCTGCCAGACGGTTCTTCAGCTCCTTGTTCTGAAAAAATCCCCCAAAATTCACTAAATTCCCCAAAAATTAATCCCAAAATTCCCCCAAAATTTTAAAAAATTCCCCCTCAGAATTCGAAAAAAATAAAAATAAAAAAACCAAAAAAATCCCAAAATTTCCCCCCAAAATTAAAAAAAACCACAACAAACCAAAAATGCCAAAAAATTCACAAATAATAATAAAAAAATCCCCAAAATTTTCCACAAAAAATTCCAAAAAATTCTCAAAAATTCCCCCCAAAATATATATATTTAAAAAATCCCCAAAATTAAAAAACAACAAAAAAATTCCCCAAAATTCCCCAAAGTTTTTCCAAAGATTTTCCCAGGAATTTTCCAAGGATTTTCTGGGATTTTATTGGAATTTCCCCAGGATTTTCCAGGGATTTTTCTGGGAATTTTCTGGGGATTTTTTCCCACGATTTTCCTGGAATTTTCCCAGGATTTTCCAGGATTTTTCCCAGAATTTTCCCAGAACTCTCCAGAATTTTCCTGGAATTTTCCCAGAGTATTTCCCAGGATTTCCCTGGGAACTTTCCTGGATTCTTTCAGGCTTTTCCCACAATTTCTCGGAATTGTCTGGGAACTTTCCCAGAATTTTCCTGGAATTTTCTGGGGATTTTTCCGGGAATTTTCCTGAGATTTTCCGGGGATCTTTCTGGGATTTTCCCAAGTATTTCCAGAATTTTCCTGGAATTTTCCCGGAGTTTTCCCCACGATTTCACAGGGATTTCCTGGAGATTTTCCCAGAATTTCCCAGAATTTTTCCCAGGATTTTGGGGATTTTCCCCACTCACCTGCCTCTCCAGGGAGGATTTGTCACACTCCAGGTCCTGGCACCTGGAGCGCTCCTGGAGCAGCTCCGCCCTCAGCTGCTCCAGCTGGGGACAAAAACAGGGAAAATCAGCAATTTCCACGGAATTCCAGGGATTTCCACGGAATTCCAGGGATTTCCAGGGATTTTCTGGAATTTTCCACAGACTTCCATAGATTTTCTGGGATTTTTCCATGGATTTTCCATGGAATTTCCACTGATTTCCATGGATTTCCATGGATTTTCCATTGATTTTCCATAGATTTTCCATGAATTTTCCACTGATTTCCATGGAATTTCCATGGAATTTCCATGGAATTTCCATGGACTTTCCATTGATTTTCCATGGATTTTTCTATGGATTTTCCAAGATTTTTCTATGGATTTTTCCATGGATTTCCATGGTTTTTTTTCATTAATTGCCGTTGATTTTCCTTGGATTTATCTATGGATTTTCCATGAGTTTTCCATGGATTTTTCCATGGATTTCCATGGTTTTTTTCATTAATTTCCATTGATTTTCCATGGATTTGTTTCCCATGGACTTCCATGGATGTTTCTCAGGGATATTCCATTGATTTGCCACGGATTTTCTGTGATTTTCAATGAATTCCCACCGATTTTCCATGGATTTTTCCATGGATTTTCCACCGATTTTCCATGGATTTTTCCATGGATTTTCCACCGATTTTCCATGGATTTTTCCATGGATTTTTCTGGATTTTTCCATGGATTTTTTTGGATTTTCCAGGGATTCCCACCGATTTTCCATGGGATTTTCCATTATTTTCTCCCATTTCCCCAGGGTTTTCTATGGATTTCCCACGGATTCCCATGAGGATTCCATTTTTTCCCTCGACGACCCTTCCCAAAATTCCCCAAAATGCCCAAAATTTCCCCCAAACTCCGGGAATTTTGGGAATTTTGGGAGTTTTGGGAGTTTCACCTGTTCCCGGGTGCGTGTGAGCCTCTCTGTGAGCAGCTCCACCGAGCTCCGCTCCTCGTCCAGCTCCAGCTCCAGGCGCTGGGACTTGTCCTGAGGGGAAATTGGGGGAAATTGGGGGAAATTTGGGGATTTTTTTTTTAATTTGGGGATTTTTTTGATTTTTTGGATTTCTTTTTTTTTTTTAATTTTTGGGGAATTTTTTGGGGATTTTTTTTTTTAATTTTGGGGATTTCTGCAGATTTTTAAAAGAATTTTTTTTGTACATTTTTTTAAAAAATTTCGGGGGGAAGTTTTTGGGATTTGTTTTTTTAATTATTGGGAAGTTTGCAGGAATTTTTTGTGGGAATTTTTGGGATTTTTGGGGGGAATTTTTTGGGATTTTTGGGGATTTTTTTGTTTTACATTTTTAGGAATTTTATGGGGACTTTTGGGGGGATTTTTTTTTATTATTTTTTAGGGGATTTTTAAAAAAAAATTTGGGATTTTTGGGAAGTTTTAAAAAAAATTTTGGGGGATTTTTTGGGGGCCTTTTTTTGGAATTTTTGGGGAACTTTTTTGGGGAATTATTTGAGAATTTTGGGGGGAATTTTTTTGGATTTGTTTTTTTAATTATTTTTATAATTTTCAGGAACTCTTTGGAATATTTCCAGGATTTTTTGGGAATTTTTGGGGGATTTTTGGGGAATATTTTTGGGATTTTTGGGGATATTTTGGGGATTTTTTGGGAATATTTTTGGGAATATTTTTGGGAATATTTTTGGGAATATTTTTGGGATTTTTTGGGAATATTTCCAGGATTTTTTGGGAATATTTTTGGGATTTTTTGGGAATATTTCCAGGAGTTTTTGGGAATATTTCCAGGATTTTTTGGGAATATTTCCAGGATTTTTTGGGAATATTTTTGGGATTTTTTGGGAGTTTTTAGGGAATTTTCCCCACCTCCAGTGCCTTGGTCTGCCGGGTTTTCTCCTCCTGGCCCCGTTTGGATTTTTCCAGCTCCTGCTGCATTTCCTGCATCTCCTGCAGCAGCTGCAGCTTCTCCTGCACGATCCCGTCCCGCTCCTCCTGCAGCTCCTGCAGCGACTCCTGCAGCCGGGAAACCTGGGGAAAAAATTCCCAAAATTCCTGAAAATTCCCAATTCCCAAATTTCCCCAAATTTTCCACCCAAAAAACTCCCCAAATTTCCCAAAATTCCCCCCAAAATCCTGAAAAAATAATAAAAAAAACCCCAAAAAATCCCCCCAAAAATCCCCCCAAAATTCCCAAAATCTCCCAAAAAAATCCCCCCAAAATCATAAAAAAATCCCCCAAAATCATGAAAAAATCCAAAAAAAACCCCAAAATCACCAAAAAATCACTAAAAAATCCCAAAAAAATCCCCCCAAAATCACTAAAAACTCCCAAAACTCCCAAAATATTCCCCAAATCTCCTCAAAAAGATCTCAAAAAAATCCCCCAAATCCTCCCAAAAAAAAATAAAAAAAAATTTCCCCAAAATCCAAAAAAAAGTCCAAAAAAATCACTAAAAAAATCCCCAAAAATTCCCCAAATTCCCAGAAAAATCCCAATTTTTTTTCCCATCCCACCTGCCCCTGGAGCTGCCCGAGGTCCTGTTGCAGTTTCTGGCTCTGGGCCTGCTGCTCCCGGGAGAGTTTTTGGGAATCTGAAAGTTCCCGCCGGGATTTTCCCCAAAAATTCCCCCAAAAAATCACCAAAAAATTCCCCAAAAATCCCCAAAAAATTCCCAACCAGATTTTACCCCCAAAATTCACAAAGTTTCCCCCAAAAATCCTGAAAATAAATCCCCAAAAATCCTCAAAAAATTCCTAAAAATCCCTAAAAAAATCCAAAAAAAATCCCAAAAAATCCCAAAAAATTCCAAAAAAAATCCCCCAAAATTAAAAAAAAATTCCAAAAAATTCCAAAAAAAATTCCAAAAAAATTCCCAAAATTCCCAAATTCTCCCACCTGCCCCTGGAGCTGCCCGAGGTCCTGTTGCAGTTTCTGGCTCTGGGCCTGCTGCTCCCGGGAGAGTTTTTGGGAATCTGAAAGTTCCCGCCGGGATTTTTCCTGCAGCTCCTCCAGTTGGGATTGGAGGGAGGACAGAGAGGTCTGGGAGTCCCTCCTCAGCTGATCCAGCTGAAAAATAAAAATTAAAATTAAAATTACAAATTAAAATAACAAATAAAATTAAAATTATAATTGAAATTGAAATTAAAATAAAAAATAGAAATAAGTGGAGAGAGGATGGAGAGGTCTGGGAGTCCCTCCTCAGCTGATCCAGCTGCAAAATAAAAATAAAATAAAAATAAAAATAAAAATTAAAGTCAAAATTAAAATTAAAATTAGAGTTAAAATTAGAATAAAAATAAAATATAAATTAAAGTCAAAATCAAAATTAAAATATAAATAAGAAAACCCCAAAATTCCACGAATAAATCCTTGAATCCTCCAAAAAATTCCACAAAAAAACCCCCCACAAAACGCCAGGGAAAAAATGCAAAAATTAAGAAAAAAATCCACAAAAAAACCCCCCCAAAAATCCCAAAAAAACCCCCAAAATTCCATTAAAAAACCCCAAAATTCCACGAATAAATCCTTGAATCCCCAAAAATTCCACAAAAAACCCCTAAAAATTCAGTAAAAACCCCCATAAAAATTCGTGAAAAAACCAAAAAACCCCATGAAAAATCCACAAAAATTGACAAAAAAATCCCCAAAATTCCACAAAAAATCCCAAAAATTCCATTAAAATTCCCAAATTTTTTTGGAATTTTTGTTCCCTCACCTTCTTGTTGAGTTTTTTCTCCATCTGCTCCTTGGAGGTTTGGAGTTTGTGCTGCTGCTGCTGCTCCTCCCTCAGGGCTGAGCCCAAATCTCGCAGGGAAAAACCCCAAAATTCCACCAAAAAAAACCAAAATTCCACCAAAAAACCCCAAAATTCCATTAAAAATGCCCAAAATTCTATAAAAAACCCCAAAAATTCCAGGGAAAACCTAAAAATTCCAGGGAAAATCCCAGAATTCTGGATAAAAAACCTCCAGAATTCCATTTAAAAACCCACAAAAATTGATGGAAAATTCCACAAAAATTGATGAAAACCCCCCAAAAAATCCCCAAAATTCCATAAAAATCCCCAAATTTCCCGGGATTTTTTTGGAATGTTTTTCCCTCACCTCTTTGTTGAGTTTTTTCTCCATCTGCTCCTTGGAGGTTTGGAGTTTGTGGTGCTGCTGCTGCTCCTCCCTCAGGGCCGAGCCCAGATCCCGAATCTCCTGCCGGGCTCCGTCCAGGAGGGCCTGGGCAGCGCCCCGGGACTCACGGGCCGAGGCCAGTTCTGCCTGGAAACAGAATTTGGGGAGATTTTGGGGGTTTTGGGGAAATTTGGGATTTTTTGGAATTTATTACAATTTCTTTTTGATTTTTTTAGGGATTTTTTTTTGATTTTTGGGGGATTTTTGGGAGGTTTTTGGGGGTTTTTTGGGAATTTTTCTGGAATTTTTGGTGATTTTTTTTTTAAGAATTTTTTTTAGGTTTTTTGGAGTATTTTGGGGGATTTTTTTTGTTCATTTCTTGTTTGTTTGTTTGTTTGTTTGGGGGTATTTTTCTGGAATTTTTTTGGGATTTTTTTGACATTTATTGGGATTTTTTCCTGGATTTTTTGTGGATTTTTTGTGGGCTTGATCCAGGAGGGCCTGGACAGAGTCCGGGACTCACGGGCTGAGGCCAGTTCTGCCTGGAAATAGAATTTGGGGAGAGTTTGGGGATTTTGAGGGGTTTTTTGGGAATTTTTGGGAATTTTTGTGAATTTTTCGGAATTTTTGGAGGATTTTGGGAGGTTTTTGGGGGATTTTTGGGACTTTTTTTGGGATTTTTGGTGATTTTTTGGGGGAATATTTTGGTTTTTTGGGGGGATTTTTTTTTAGTTTTGGGGGTTTTTTTCTGGATTTTTTGGGGGATTTTTTTTTACATTTATTGGGATTTTTTTTTCCATTTATTGGGATTTTTTTTTGTGAGTTTTTTTGATTTTTTGGGGTTTTTCTGGATTTTTTGTGGGCTCCATCCAGGAGAGACTGAACAGAGTCCCGGGACTCATGGACAGACTCCAGCTGTGACTGAAAAACACAATTTTGGGGAAAATTTGAGGGGTTTAGGGCAAATTTGGGATTTTTTGGAATTTATTACAATTTCTTTTGGGGTTTTTTGGGATTTTTTTGATTTTTGGAAGATTTTTTGCAATTTTTTTTTAATATTTTGGGGATTTTTTGTGGGATTTTTGGAGAATTTTGGGGGATTTTTTGACATTTTAAAAAAATTTGGGGGGAAATTTTGAGATTTTTGGGGGATTTTTTTTAATTTTGGAGGATTTTTTTTAATTTTGAAGGGTTTTTTTTGATTTTTGGTGGATTTTTTTGGGATTTCTTGGGATTTTTTGAGTTTTTTTGGGGTTTTTTGGAGGATTTTGTGAGGTTTTGAGGGGGATTTTTGGGGGTTATTTTGGGGGATTTTTCGAAAAATTTTATGGGATTTTTTGAGATTTTTTTGTGGATTTTTTTTTATTTTTGGGGGGATTTTTAACAATTTTTTTTTGGTTTTTGGGAATTTTTTGGAATTTTTGAGGTTTTTTGGAGTTTTTTTGGGGGGATTTTTTGAAACTTTTTGGGGATTTTGGTGGGGTTTTTTTATTATTTTTTGGGGATTTTTAAATTATTTTTTGGAGATTTTGGGGGGAATTTTTGGGGGGATTTTTTGCGTTTTTTCTGGGAATTTTTTGTATTTTTGGGGGGGAATTTTTTGGAGTAATTTTTAGGAATTTTGGGATCCCCCAATACCTGGAGCTGTGTGATTTTCTCCTGGAGCTGCTCCTGATTTTCCTGCAGGTTCTGAGTCTCCTCCAGCTGCAATTCCAGAGAATTCCGAGCCTGGAGAGGGAAAAAAATTCCTCAGAAATTCCAAAATAATTCCAAAAATATTAATAAAAATATCCAAAATTCCCAAAGAAATACCCCAAAAAATAAAATTATAAAAACCCCAAAAATATTCCCCAAAAAATCCCCCAAAATCCAAAAAAATCCCCCCAAATTCCCCCCAAAAATAAAATAAAAATTAAAAAACTCCTCCCCAAAAAAATCCCCAAAATTAAAAAAAAATCTCCCAAAATTCTCCCCCCCTAAAAAAAAGCCCCCCCAAAATTCCCCAAAATTTCCTCAAAACTTTTTCCAAATTTTCCCTGAAAATTCTGAAAAATCCAATTTTTTCCCCCAAATTTTAAAAAAATTTCCCCCAAAAATTCCCCCAAATTTCCCCAAAAAATCCCAACAAATCCAATTTTTGACCCCCAAATAAAAAAAAAAATCCTAAAAAATCCTCAAAAATTGCCCAAAATTGCCAATTTTTCCCAGTTTTACCTGAGCAGCCTCATCCAGTTCCTTCCTGAGCTTCTCCAGCTCCACATCCCGCCTGGAAACCTCCTGGAAAAAACCCCAAAATTGGGAAAAAATCCCAAATTTGGCAAAAAATTCCAAGTTTGGGGGAAAAAATTTGGAATTCTGGGTGGGAAAAATGGATTTTTGGAGAAAAAATAATGAATTTTGGGGAAAAAAAAGCCAAATTTGGGGGGGGAAAAATTGGAATTCTGGGGGAGATTTTTGGGGAGATTTTTGGGGAGATTTTGGGGGAATTTTTGGAGATATTTTGGGGAGATTTTATGTGATTTTTTGTGGAATTTCACAGGAACTATTTTTTAGTTTTTGTAACAACCAATCCAGGACCCCAAATTTCCCAAAAATTCCCTAAAAATTCCCCAAATTCCCCCCAAAATCTCCTCAAAATTTCCCAAGAATTTCCAAAAAAAATTTCCCCAAAATTTCCGGGATTCCCCAAAAAATTCCCCAAATTTTCCCCCCAAAAATTCCACAAAATTCCCCAAAAATTTCCAAAAAATCCCCTAAAAATTCAAAAAAAATCCAAAAAAAATCCCCCAAATTCCCCAAAATTTCCCCAAAATTCCCCCAGAATGTCTCCAGAATTCCCAAAAGTTCCCAAAGTTCCCAAAGTTCCCAAAATTCCCCAAAATCCCCCAAATTCCCCATTTTTACCTGCCTCTCCTGCTCTCGCTCCTGGCGGAGTTTCCCCAGATTTTCCCGGAGTTTTTCCAGCTCCTCCTGAAGCTGCTCCAGCTCCAGATCCCGCCTGGAAATATCCTGCAAAAAATGGGAATTTGGGGAAAAAATCCCAAACTTTTGGGAAAAAAAAATCTTGAATTTTGGGGGAAAAAAATCACAGATTTTGGGGAAAAAATACCAAGTTTTCGGGGAAAAAAAGTGAATTTTGGGGGAAAAAAGGTAGAATTTTGAGGGGAAAAAACCCCAATTTTGGGGGGTAAAAATCCTGGATTTTTTTTTTATTTCTAAACCTCAAATTTTTGGGGAATAAAACCTCGAATGTTGGGGATAAAAATCCCAAATTTTGGTGATAAAAATCCCAAATTTTGGCGATAAAAATTGTGATTTTTGGGTAATAAAATCCTGAATTTTGAGGGAAAAAAATCCCAAGTTTTGGTCAATGAAATCCCCGAATTTTGCACAACAAAACCCCAAATTTTGGGGAATAAAATCTTGGATTTTTTTTTTTTTAAATCCCAAAATTTGGATAATAAAATCCTGAATTTTGAGACTAAAATTGGGGGACTCCTCTCACCTTTCAGAGTTTTTCCATCTCCCGCTCATCCCGGGCCTGGAATTTTAACTTTTTAAATCCCAAATCTTGGGAGAAAAAAATCCTGATTTTTTTTTTTAATCCCAAATTTTGAGCAAAAAAATCCTGAATTTTAAGGAAAACAAAACAAACAAAATTTTTGGAAAAAAATCCTGAATTTTAAGGAAAAAAAAGCCACAAATTTTGGGAAATAAAATCCTGGATTTTGGTTCTTTTAAAGCCAAAATTTTGGGGAATAAACTGCTAAATTTTGGGCAATACAATCTCAAATTTTGGGCAATAAAATCCCAAATTTTGGGCAATAAAATCCCAAATTTTGGGCAATAAAATCCCAGATTTTGGGCAATAAAATCCCAGATTTTGGGGCTAAAATTGGTTTTTTTCTCTGACCTTGCGGAGCTTTTCCGTCTCCCGCTGGTCCCGGTGCCGCTCCCGGAGCTCCCGGAGCTCCTCCTCCAGCTCCTCCCGCTCCAGACGTGCCTGCAGCAGCCTGGAATTCCCAAAATTCCCAAAATTCCCAAATTTCCTGAGCCCAAAATCCCTGAAATTCCCCAAATTTCCCAGCCTGGAGTCAAAAAAAACCCAAAATATCCAAATTCCTGAGCCTGGAAAAGCCAAAAATCCCCAAAATTCCCAAAATTCCCGGAATTCCCAAATTCCTGACCCCAAAATTCCCAAATTTCCCAGCCTGGAACCACAAAATTCCTGAATTTCCCAGAATTCCTGAGCCCAAAATTCCCCAAATCCCTGAAATTCCCAAAGTTCCCCAAATTCCTGAGCCCGGAGTCAAAAAAATCCCAAAATTCCCAAGCCTGGAGTTTAAAAAATTCCTGAAATTCCCCAAATTTTCCAGCTCAGAATCACAAAATTCCCCAGATTCCTGAGCCCAAAATTCCCCAAATTCCCCAAAATTCTCAAATTTCCCAGCCTGGAACCACAAAATTCCCAAAATCCCCCAAATTCCCCAAATTCCCCAAATTCCCAGCCCTGAGTCCTGTCTGGAATTCCTCAGCCCCTCCTTGTTTATGGAGAACAAAATTCCCATTTTTGGGACTGGGAAAAGCCCCCAAAATTCCCAATTTTTGGATTTGGTGCCCAAAAACCCCAAAATTCCCAAGGATTTTGGGGTTTGACTTGGAAAACCCCAGAAAATCCTTGATTTTTTTAGGATTTCACTCAAAAAAACCCCAGAAAAATCCCCATTTTTGGTGTATTTGGTGCCAAAAATTGCATGAAAAATCCAAATTTTTTCGTATTTGGTACCAAAAAATCCCCAATTTTTTGTGATTTGACCCCAAAAATCCCCAAATTTTGGCTTTTCCCATCCCAGCACTGACTCCTGTTTGGAATTCCGGAGTTCTTCTTTGTTTTTGTGGAACATTTCCCTCCACTGCTCCGACTCCTCCCGGCTCTCCTGCAGCTCCCGGCGGGTGTTCCGCAGCTCCAGCCCCAAACCCTCCCTCTCCTGCTCCACACGGGACTTCTCCTGGGGAGAAAAATAGAAAAATAAAATCATAAATTATAATAATAATAATAAAATTAAAATTTCCCAGGGATTTGTAACAAAACATGGAAATTCCAGAGATTTTTTCCCAATTTTTTTGCTCCAAACTCTCCCTCTCCTGCTCCACACGAGACTTCTCCTGGGGAGAAAATAAATAAACTAAACTAAACTAAAACTAAAACTAAAATAAAAATAAAAATAAAATTTCCCAGGAATTTGAAACAAAATATGGAAATTCCAGAGATTTTTTCCCCAATTTTTTTGCCCCAAACCCTCCCTCTCCTGCTCCACATGGGACTTCTCCTGGGGAGAAAATAAAAATATAAAATCATAAATAATAATAATAATAAAAAAATAAAATTTCCCAGGAATTTGAAACAAAACATGGAAATTCCAGAGATTTTTTCCCCAATTTTTTTGACATTTCAGAGGATTTTTTTCCCATTTTTTCCCCATTTTTTTGCCCCAAACCCTCCCTCTCCTGCTCCACATGGGACTTCTCCTGAAGGGAAAAATTAAAAAATAAAATTAATAAAATAAAATAAAATAAAAATTAAATTTCCCAGGAATTCCAGCAGAAATATTGAAATTCCAGAGGTTTTTAACCAATTTTTTTTTGCCCCAAACTCTCAATATTTCAATTGCCAATCCCGTCCTGGAACCTGCAACCCCATTCCCAACCCCGTATTGGAATTCCCAACTCAATATTTCAATTCCCAACCCCATCCCGGAATTCCCAACCCATTCCCAGAATTCCCAACCCCACATTGGAATTCCCAATATTCCCAACCCATTCCTGGCCCCATTCCCATTATTCCTGACCCCATTCCCAGAATTTCTGACCCATTCCTGACCTCATTGCTCCTCTCCAGGTCTGAATTTTCACCTCTATATTGGAATTCCTGACCCCAAATCTCAATTCCCAACTCCATATTGGAATTCCCAATATTCCCAACCCATTCCCGACCCCATTCCCGGCATTCCTGACCTGGTTGCTCCTCTCCAGGTCCCCCCTGATCCTCTCCATGTCCCAATTCCCAACCCCATATTGGCCATATTGACCCCATATCTCAATTCCTGACACCATTCCCATTATTCCTGACCCCATTACCGACCCCATTCCCAAAATTCCTGTTATTCCCAGGATTCCTGACCTGGTTGCTCCTCTCCAGGTCCCCCCGTGCCCTCTCCAGGTCTGAATCTTCACCCCCATATTGGAATTCCTGACCCCAAATCTCAATTCCTGACCCCATTCCCAACCCCATTCCCGTTATTCCCGTTATTCCTGACCCCATTCCCGTTATTCCCGTTATTCCTGACCCATTCCTGACCTGGTTGCTCCTCTCCAGGTCCGCCCTGACCCTCTCCATGTCCCAGTTCCCAACCCCATATTGGAATTCCTGACCCCATATCTCAATTCCTGACCCCATTCCTGGCATTCCCAACCCCATTCCCGTTATTCCCGTTATTCCTGACCCCATTCCCGTTATTCCTGTTATTCCTGACCCCATTCCCGTTATTCCCGTTACTCCTGACCCATTCCTGACCTGGTTGCTCCTCTCCAGGTCCCCCCGTGCCCTCTCCAGCTCCGCCCTGACCCTCTCCACGTCGCGGTCGTGCGCGGCCACCTCGTCCTTCAGGGCCCCCTTGAGCGCCACCAGCTCCCGCTCCTGGCGCCGCCGGCAGCCCCGGCTCTCCTCCAGCTCATCCCGGAGCTCCTGCAGCTCCTGGGGACCCAGGAAATGGGAAAAGGTTGGGAAAATCGGGATTTGGGATCCCAAAAAAATCCTGGATGAGTTGTTGGGAATGGGAGAAGTGGTGAAATGGGAAAAACGGGAAAAGTTGGATTTGGGATTTGTGGTGGTGACACCAAAAACT
>JBBMKD010000090.1:5348523-5362198 GCA_037834095.1 Argya squamiceps | reverse complement strand
CCCTGTCACCTTTGTCACTGTGGGACGTGTTCCTGTCACTGTAGGATATGTCCCTGTCACCTTTGTCACTGTGGGACACATCCCTGTCACCCCTGTCACTGTGGGACATGTCCTTGTCACCTTTGTCATTGTGGGATACATCCTTGTCACCTTTGTCACTGTGGGACACGTCCCTGTCACCTTTGTGGGGCACGTCCCTGTCACCTTTGTCACTGTGGGACACCTCTGTGTCACCCCTGTCACTGTGGGACATGTCCCTGTCACCTTTGTCACTGTGGGTGCCCCTCGCCCCCAATTCCCGCAAGGAGAATCCCCCATTTCCCCCCATTTTTCCCCATTTTTTCCCCATTTCCAGGCACAGAATTCCTCCATTTCACCCCAGTTCCCTCGGGGACAATTCCCCCATTATTTCTCCCATTTATTTCCCCCATTTATTTCCCTCATTTTTCCCCCATTTTGCCCCCATTTTGCCCCATTTTTACCCCATTTTTCCCCATTTCCAGACACAGAATTCCCCCATTTCACCCCAATTCTCACCGGGACAATTCCCCCATTATTTCCTCCATTACTTCCCCCATTTCCCCCCCTTTTTTTCCCATTTCCAGACACAGAATTCCTCCATTTCACTCCAATTCTCACGGGGACAATTCCCCCAATTATTTCCATTTATTTCCCCCATTTATTTCCCCCATTTCCCCCCATTTTTCCCCTTTTTTTCCCTTTTTTTCACCATTTTCCCCCTTTTTTTCCCCCTTTTTTCCCATTTTTCCTCCTCACCTGCACCTGTGCATAGATGGTGGCCCCGGCGCTGTCCGGGGTGTCCTGGGGGGTCACGGGGTCACCTGTGGGGTCACAAAATCCTGGGGTCACCCAGGGCAGAAAATCATTCCCAGGTCACCGAGTCGGGTCCAGAGGAATCTCCAGGAATTCATCCAGGAATTTCCCAACAATTTTGGGATTTGGGGGATTTTTTCCCAAGAATTTTGGGGTTTTTTTCCCCCCAAGAATTTTGTAATTTTAGGGATTTCTTCCCCAAGAATTTTGGGATTTTTTAGGATTTTTTTCCCAAGAATTTTGGGATTTTAGGACTTTTTTCCCCAAGAATTTTGGGACTTTTACGATTTTTTTTCCCAAGAATTTTGGGATTTCTTCCCCAAGAATTTTGGGGGTTTGGGGATTTTTTCCCCAAGAATTTTGGGAATTTTTTTTTCCCAAGAATTTTGGGATTTTGGAATTTTTTTCCCCAAGAATTTTGGGATTTTTAGGATTCCCTTCCCAAGAATTTTGGGGATTTCTTCCCCAAGAATTTTGGGATTTGTGGGGGTTTATTTCCAAGAATTTTGGAATTTCTCTCCCAAGAATTTTGGGATTTTTTTTTCCAAGAATTTTGAGGAATTTTGAGATTTCTCTCCCAAGGATTTTGAGATTTCTGAGATTTTTTTTCCCCAAGAATTTTGGGGATTATTTTCCCAAGCATTTTGGGATTTTTGGGATTTTTTTTCCCCAATAATTTTGGGATTCTTGGGCTTTCTTCCCCAAGATTTTTTGGGATTTTTGGGATTTCTCTCTCAAGAATTTTGGGATTTTTTGTGATTTCTCTCCCAATGGATTTTGTGATTTTGGGGATTTCTTCCCAAAAATTTTGGGATTTTTGGTGTTTCTCTCCCAAACTGACCTTTGGTGGCCCTGAAGGTGACGATGACAATGACGATGACGATGATGAGGCCGAGGGCCACCAGCGGCACCAGGAGCTCCGTGCTCACCCCGGGGACACCTGGGACAGGGAGGGGACACTCAGGGGAGGTGGCACCGGGTCACCCCGAGACTTTTGTCACCTCATCACCTGAGTTTGGGTCAGTTTTTGTCACTTTGTCGCCTGATTTTTGGGGTTTTGGGGCTGATTTTTGTCACTTTGTCCCCAGATTTTTGGGGTTTTGGGTTGATTTTTGTCACTTTGTCCCTTGATTTTGGGGTTAATTTTTGTCACCTGTCACCCGATTTTCGGTTGATTTCTGTCCCCTGATTTTGGGGTTGATTTTCATCACCTCATCCCCTGATTTTTCGTTGATTTCCATCACTTTGTCCCCTGATTTGGGCCTGATTTTTGTCGCTTTGTTCCTTGATTTTGGAACTGATTTTCATCACCTGATTTTGGGACTGATTTCAGTCATTTTGTCCCTTGATTTTGGTGTTGATTTTTGTCACTTTGTCCCCTGGTCTTGGGGTTGATTTTTGTCACTTTTTCCCTTGATTTTGGGACTGATTTTTGTCATCTGTCACCTGATTTTTGGACTGATTTTCATCACCTGATTTTGGGGCTGATTTCCATCATTTTGTCACCTGATTTTTGGTTGATTTTTGTCACTTTGTCCTCTGATTTTGGAACTGATTTTCATCACTTTATCCTCTGATTTTGGAGCTGATTTTTGTCACTTTGTCCCTTGATTTCAGGCTTAACTTTTGTCACCTGTCCCCTGATTTTGGGTTGATTTTTGTTCCCCGATTTTGGGGCTCATTTCCATCACCTCACCACCACTTTTTGTGTCAGAATTTCGTCACTTTGTCACCTATTTTGGGGGGCAGATTTCCGTCACTTTCTCCCCTGATTTTGGGCTTATTTTGGGGTCTTATTTTTTTCACCTCTGTACCCTAAGGTTGGGTCGGAATTTTGTCACTTTGTCACCAACCCGGATGCTGAATTTGTCACCTCTGTCACCCGATTTTGGGGTTGGTTTCCTGCAGAACAGGAAACAAAGGGCAGGAAATGCCTCTCTGAGCTCTCTTAATTTGCCTTATTTGAGCTAAAAACCCACTGGGGGCTGGATTTAAGGTCAGAAAAACAAAAAAAGAAACCCTAAAAATCTCCCTGGTGGCTTTAAGGGGGTTTGAGGGATGGAAGTATCTCAAATATCCATAGAAATATGTCAAATATCCTTTAAAAAAATCTCATCTAAAGGGGGATCTCATTAATCCATGGAAATAGCTCAGATATTCACAGAAATCTCTCAATTTTCCAGAAATATCTCAAATTCCCACCCAAATCCATCAAATTTTTTCATAAATATCTCAAATTTCCACCCAAATCTCTCAAATTCCCACCCTGTCCTGACAGCAGTGGGACATTTCCAGAGATCCCTTCCCACCCCACAATCCTGGGATTTTGGGGTTCTGGGTTCCTGAAATTCTGGGATTTTTGGGGTCCATTATTCTGGGGTTTTGGGATTTGGGGATTCTGGGATCCTGAGGTTCTGGGATTCCCGGATTCCAAAATTCTGGGATTTTGGGGTTCCATTATTCCTGCATTCTGGGATTTTGGGACTCTGGAATTCTGTGATTCTGGGATTCCAAGATTCCAGGATTCTGGGATTTTGGAAATCTGTGATTCTGGAATTTCCAGGATTCTGTGATTCCAGGATTTCAAGGTTCTGTGATTTTGGGACTCTGAGGATCTGGGCTTCCAGGATTTTGCAATCCCAGGATTATGTGATTTTGGAACTCTGTGATTCTGCGATCCCAGGATTCCGTGATCCCAGGATTCCAGAGCTCTGTGATTTTGGAATTCTGTGATTCCAAGATTCTGTGATTTTGGAATTCTGTGATTTTGGAATTCTGTGATTTAGGAATTCTATGATTCTGAGATTCTCAGATTCTGTGATTTTGGAACTCTGCTATTTTGTGATTTAGGAATTCTGTGATTTTGGAATTCTGTGATTTTGGAATTCTGTGATTCTGTGATTTTGGAATTCTGAGATCCTGTGATCCTGTGATCCGGGGATTAGGGGATTCTGGAATTCTGTGATTCTGTGATTCCCAGAATTCTGTGATTTTGGGACTCTGCGATTCTGTAATTTCAGGATTTTGTGACTCCAATATTCTGTGATTTTAACACTCTTCTACCCTGCACTTCCAGAATTTTATGACCCCCCCGACCCCAAATCACCCACCTCCATCCCTTATCCCCTCGCAGATCTCCGGGGACACCCGGAGCCCGTTCCGGCGGCTGCTGACGGGATTTCGGGCGGTGCAGACGCAGCCCGGGGGTCCCTCTCCCGTCCCGGGGGACACGGACACGTTCAGCGCCGCCCCGAGCCCCGAGCAGACCCCGGCGGTCGCGTTGTCCCGGTTTTCCCAGCTGTAGGAAATGTTATCCCCCCGTTCCGAGGAGCAGAGCAGCGCCAGGGAGCAGCTGCCGTTGGAGAATTCCCGGTGCAGGATGAGGATGTTCGGGTGGGATACGGGCTCTGGAGGGGGGAAAAAATGGGAATTTTGTTATGGGTAGGGAGGTGGAGGTGGGGGAAAAAATGGGAATTTTGTTATGGGTAGGGAGGTGGAGGTGGGGTTAGTGTGGGGGTTTTGGGTATTGGAAGGTTGAGAATGTCCAGAGTGAAAAAAAATCCGAATGGGAATATCCAGGAAAATATGAGGAGATTCCAGGGGAAAAAATAGCAGGAACATCCGGGAAAAAGAAACACCAAGAACATCCAGGAAAATACCAGGAAATTCCAGGAAAATGCCAGGAAATTTCAGGGGAAAAAAAATACCAGGAACATGTAGGAAAATCCAGGAAAAAAACACCAGGAACAGTCAGGAAAAAGCCAGGAACATCCAGGGAAAAAAAACCAAAAAAACAGGAACAACCAGGATAAATCCAGGAAATTCCATGAAAAAAACTCCAGAAAACTCCATGAAAAAGCCAGGAAATTCCAGGAGGGGAAAAAAACCAAAACCAAAACCAAACCAAAAACAAAAACAAAAACAAAAAACAAACACAAAAACCAAAAAAGCCACCAAACGCCAACCAGGAACATCCAGGAAAATACCAGGAAATGCCACAAAAAAAGCCAGGAAATCCCAGGAAAAACCCATGAAATCCCAGGAAAAAAACCACGAAATCCCAGAAAAAAGCCATGAAATCCAGGAAAAAGCTACGAAATCCCAGGAAAAATCCAGGAAATCCCACGAAAACGCCACAAAATCCCAAGAAAAAGCCACAACATCCAGGGGAAAAACCCACAAAATCCCAGGAAAAAAACGACGAAATCCCCGAAAAAAACCCACAAAACCCCAGAAAAAATCCTGGATCATCCACCCCAGCGATTCCCAGGGGAATTTTTTACCAAAAACTCGCAGCTGGAGCTGCCAGACCTCCTCCTCCTCGCCCCTGCTGAGGCTGAACTCGTAGAGCCGCTCGTCCTCCCGGCTGGTGTTGAGGATTTCCAGGGAAAAATCCTCCCGGTGGAAGCGGAGCCGGCCCGCCTCGAACTCGGTGAGATTCCCCCGGGAAAACTTCAGCAGGAATTTCTTCCTCTGCTGCCCCTGCAGGGATTTCTTCCAGGTGGCCTCGCCGAATTCCCGGGTGCGATTGCGGAGCTCCGCGGGGATCCGCAGCAGGGTCGCCTCCCCCAGGACTCCCAGGACGGTTTCCTTGGATCCAGTCCCTGGGGAAAGGGAGGGGAAAGGGGTCAGGATCACTGGGATCCACCCTGGATCTGGCCTGGATATCCACAGGATCCCAAATCCAAAGGTGAGACCCCAAATCAAAAAGAAAAAACCCCAAATCCAAAGATGAAAATCCCAAATGCAAGGGAGAAATTTCCAGATCCAAAGGTGAGACCCCAAACCCAAAGGTGAAATCCCAAATCCAGGATTCCCAGAATGGTTTCCTTGGATCCAGTTCCTGGGAAAAAGGGAGGAAAAAGGGTCAGGATCACTGGGATCCAGCCTGGTGATCCACAGGATCCCAGATCAGAGGGAGAAAGTTCCAGATCCAAAAGAGAGACTCCAAATCCAAAGGAGAAAATTTCAGATCCAAAGGAGACACCCCAAATCCAGAATTCTCAGAACGATTTCCTTGGATCCAGTCCCTGGGAAAAGGGAGGGAGAAGGGGTCAGGATCACTGGGATCCAGCCTGGATCTGGCCTGGATATCCACAGGAGCCCAGATCCAAAAGCAAAACCCCCAAATCCAAAGGAAAAAACCCCAAATCCAAAGGTGAAATCCCAAATCCAAGGGAGAAAATTCCAGATCCAAAGGAGAGACCCCAAATCCGGGATTCCCAGAACGGTTTCCTTGGATCCAATTTCTGGGGGAAAGGGATCCAGCCTGGTGATCTACAGGATCCCAGATCCAAAGGAGAGACCCCAAACCCAAAGGTTTAGACCCCAAATCCTGAATTCCCAGAACGGTTTCCTTGGATCCAATCCCTGGGAAAAGGGTTCTGGATCACTGGGATCCACCCCGGTGATCCACAGGATCCCAGATGCAAAAGAGAGACTCCAAATCCAAAGGAGAAAATTTCAGATCCAAAGGAGAGACCCCAAATCCAGAATTCCCAGAACAGTTTCCTTGGATCCAGTTCCTGGGAAAAGGGAAAAGGGATCCAGCCTGGTGATCCACAGGATCCCAGACTCAAAGGTGAGACCCCAAATCCAAAAGACAAACCCCCAAATCCAAGGGAAAAACTTCCAGATCCAAAGGAGAGATCCCCAAATCTAAAGGAGAAACTCCTAAATTCAAAGGGGAAACTTCCAGATCCAAAGCAGAAACTTCCAGACCAAAAAGTGAGACCCCGAACCCAAAGGAGAAATCCCAAATCCAGAATTCTCAGCACCATTTCCTTGGATCCAATGCCTGGGAAAAGGGAAAAGGGATCCACCCTGGTGATCCACAGGATCCCAAACCCAAAGGTGAGACCCCAAACCCAGAGGTTTAGACCCCAAATCCAGAATTCCCAGAACGATTTCCTTGGATCCAGTTCCTGGGAAAAGGGAGGGAAAAAGGGGTCAGGATCACTGGGATCCAGCCTGGTGATCCACAGGATCCCAGATCAGAGGGAGAAAGTTCCAAATCCAAAGGTGAGACCCCAAATCCAAAGGTGAGACCCCAGATCCATGGGAAACTCTTTCCCAACTCCAAAACTCCTGGAATTTTAGGAAGTGCAGCCACAAATCCCACAATTTCCTTCTGGTCAAGGTGGTCCCAGGTTGTTTTTTCTATGGAAAAAAATAATTGAGGGGGTTTCACCTCCCACACCCCCAAATTCCCATGGGGAGGACTTTTTCCCCCCCAAAAAAATCCCTTTTTTTTTCTTTTTCTTTCTTTTTTTTTTTTTTAAATTTAAGATTCCAATTATATTTTTTATTCCAATTTTATTATTTTCATGCCAATGATTCATATTTCCCTCTATTTGGATTTTTCTCGATTCAGATTTTCCTTCATTCAGATTTTCCTCAATTCGGATTTTCCCTCCTTTCTGGGCAAACAAATTTTTTGTTTTTGTAGGAAATTGTGGGACGAAGAGGAGGAGGAAGAGGAGGAGCCAAAGCAGAGAAGGGGCCGCCCCCACATTTCCCAGAGTCTTTTTTATGTTGGTTTTGTCTCAGAAAGGAAAGGAAAAAGGAAAAAGGGGAAAAGGAAAAAGGGAAAAAAAGGGGAAAAGGGAAAAAAAGAGGAAAAAATGAGGGGAAAAAGGGGGGAAAGTGAGGAAAAGGGGAGAAAGGGGGGGGGAGGGAAAAAAAGAGGAAAAAAGGGAGAAAAAAGGAAATTATCTCCCGCTGATGGAGCCTGGGAACCTGGAGGGAATTTTTTCTCTCAAGACCCCCAAAAAACCAGGAATTTGCCCCATTTTTGTGGCAGTTTTCCCACGGCAAAGGGTTGGATCCTTCAAGGTCCTTCCAACTCCCTCGAATTTGCCCAAGTTCGCCAAAATTCACCCAAATTCGCCCAAATTCACTTTTCCAGCTGAATTTTTTATTTTTTCCCCACCATTTTTTAATCCCCTCCGACCTCTGGGAGAGTTTTAGGGATGCTCCACCCCAAAAGTCCTAAACACCTTCAGATCCACCCCCCCACCCCAAAAAAAACCAACCAAAATCCGGGTAAAAATACACAAAAAATCCAGGAAAAAAATGCCCAAAACCCCCAAAATTTGGGAGGATAAAAAAACCTCCAAAAAAACCCTCAAAATCCACAAAAAACCACCCTAAAAATCCCCAAAATCCAGGGAAAAAAATGCCCAAAAAAACCCCCAAAATCCAGGAAAAAAACATCCATGAAACCCAAAAAGACTCCCAAAAAATGCCATAAAACCCCAAAAAAGCCCAAAACATGCCCAAAATTCCAGAAAAAATGTCCAAAACCTCCAATAATTTGGGAAGAAAAGCCACCCAAAAACCCCAAAATCCAGGAAAAAACACCCCAAAAAAACCAAAAAAGCCCAAAAAATCGCCCAAAATCCAGGGGAAAAAAACCCCAAAATCCGGGAAAAAAAACCCCCAAAATCCAGGAAAAAACCACCCAAAAAATGGCCCAAAAAATACCCAAAAATCCACAAAAAAACACCCAAACCCCCCCCCAAAATCCAGGTAAAAACACCCAAAAAAACCCCCCAAAACCCCCAAAATTTGTCAATAAATGCACGTACCCCATAACGCCGCGAGGCCGAGGAGCAGCCGGAGCCAAAACCCAAATCCCATCCCGGGGTCACCGGAGCTGCCGAGTGCCGGGGCTGGGGCCAGGTGCTGACAGGAGGGTTTTCACCCCGGGGCCTCTCATTTCCTGTTGTTTTGGGGTTTTTTGGGGCTGAATCAGTCAAAAAAAATTTATTTTTTTTCCTTTTTTGTTTCCTTCCGTCGGAAATTATTCAAAGCACGGGGTTGGGTTTTGAGAAGCTGAGGGAAAAAAGAAATATATTTAATTTAGTTGGTATTTTTGTGGCAGGATTGCCGTAAAATGCTGTGGGAATAATTTGGTTTTAAAGGAATTTTTTGGATTTTTGCAGGTTTGGAAAAGTGGGAGTGTCGAAAGGATTTTGGTAAAGGATCTTTACAATCCCAAATTTGCTTTGTCTTCCCCAAAATCTGCTCCATCCTCCCAAAATTTGGGAAAATCCTCCCCAAAATCTGCTCAATTTTCCCCCCAAAATCTGCTCCATCTTCCCCAAAATCTACTCAGATCCTCCCAAAATCTCCTTTATCCTCCCCAAAATTTGGGAAAATCCTCCCCAAAATTTGGGAAAATCCTCCCCAGAAATTTGGTAAAAACCCAAATTTCCTGGGAATTTCCCGTGGGATCCACAGAGAGGAAGAGAAAACTCACCTGGGAGAAGCCAAATCCTCCTTCGGGGTGAAATTTGGGTGAATTTTGGGTGAATTTGGGAAAATTTTGGGTGAATTTTGGGGATGATTCTTCCTGGTGGAATTGTTGGGAAAAGCAGGAAAAAGAAATTCCAGTTGTGGATGGAAAAATCTTGATTGGTTTTAGTGGAGGAACTTTGAAATCCAAAATTTGAAAATTTTCTGCCTTTTTCTTTCTCCAAATTTTCCCAAATTTTCAGGAATTCCAAGCTGTGAATGAATTTCCCAAATTTGGAGTTCCTTGGGCACCTCCAAGGGACCAAAAATCCCAAAATTTTGACCCAAATTCGACCCTTAGGCCACGTTTTGCCGCTGAGAAATGAAAAAAATCCCCCAAAAAACCCCACCCAGAACCTTCTGTGAAGCTCCTCCTTCCCTGCCCAGAAAGCACCTGATGAGATTTTAAAAAAATCCCAAAATTGTCATTTCTCAAAACGCAGACTTTTATAGGAAAATAAAATTAAAAATAAATAAATAAAATAAAATAAAATATTACAAAAATGAAATTAAATTAAATGAAACGAAATTAAATTAAATTAAATTAAATAATAAAATACAGATGGGGAAACTCAAGATGAATTAATCCAGGAAAATTAAATTAATCCAGGAAAATTAATCCAGGAAAATTAATCAAGGAAAATTATTCCAGGATAATTAATCCAGGAAATTATCCAAAAAAAGCCAAAAAAAAACCCCCCAAAATTGATTTTCCTCACGTGGGCTTGGCTGGTATCAGAAAAATTAATGAAGTGAAAAATTCATTAAGGATTTTTATGGAAAAATTAATGAAGGAAGGAAAAATTAATGAAGTGAAATCATCCCAAAAAACCCCAGTTCCTTTTGGGAAGAATTTTTTGGGAACAAGGAACATAAAATGACACGAAAAGACCTCATTGAAGTGGAAATAATGATAATAATTTTTTATTTAAGTGGAAATAATGATAATTTTTTTTTCCCCTTGAACTCATCCTGGAATTTTCTGGCTGGAAAAATCACCCAGAAAATCAGCATTTATTAATTTCCAGAAGTTTCTTGGATATCCTGGATTTTATAACCGGAATAAAAGCTCGAAATCTTCACGCCAAAACCCCAAAAAATTATTTCCGAGTGGGGAAAACCACTGAAAAAAATCAATTTTTGGTGTTAAAATCATCATTTAAGGAGCAGAGTTATCCCGAGTTCCTCCTCAGGGAGGGCTGGAATCTTTTGGAATTTTCCAATTGGAAATCTTGGTTTAAAGTGGAATTTTTTGGGGATTTATGGAGGTGAAATCCCTGATTTTTGTCCCTTTTTTTTGGTGGAGTGTCCCAAACTTTTTTATTTATTTTTATTTATTTTTGGAGGATCATCTCCATCATTCCCAAATTTCCTTCCCTCCCCTCTGGATTCTCCTTTGGGGGATAAATAAAGGAATTTTGTCCCCAAAAAACATCTCAGAACTTTTCCCATCTTCCCCCAAATCCCTGAGCTGTGAAATATCCCAACCCAAGGAGAGAAAAAAAATCCAGAAAACCTTAAAAAATGTGGATTTAATCAAATTTAATGTGTTTAAATTTAATAAAATTTCATGGGAAACCAGAAAACAACCCCAAACCATCCCTTGGATGAAAAACCTCCTCAGCTTTGCCCTTCGAGGCAAAAAAATCCCCAAAAAATGAAGGTTTTTCCCCAAAAAGTTCCAGGAGAAACTCAGATTTTTGGGATGAGGGGAGAGGAGGATGAATTAATTCTGAATTAACCAAAAATCCGACGATTCTGGTGCTTTCATTTTGGAGATTTTCATTGGGATCTTGGTCTCATGATGGTGGGAGGTGACAGGAGGTGACATCTGCAATGTCCTCAAGCCAAAATAATCCCAAAAAAATGAGGATTTCCCAAAAAAAATTCCAGGAAAAACTCAGATTTTTGTGATGAGGGGAGAGGAAGATGAATTAACTCAAAATTAACCAAAAATCCGATGATTCTGGTGATTTAATTTTGGGGAATTTTCCTCCAGATCTTGGTCCCGTGGTGGTGGGAGGTGGCAGCAGGTGACACCAGGTGACACCCACGGTGTCCTCAAACCAAAATAATCCCAAAAAAATGAGGATTTCCCCAAAAAATTCCAGGAAAAACTCAGATTTTTTGTGATGAAGGGAGAGGATGATGAATTAACTCAAAATTAACCAAAAATCCAACAATTCTGGTGATTTCATTTCGGGAATTTTCCTCCAGGTCATGGTCCCGTGGCGGTGGGAGGTGACAGGAGGTGACACCGGGTGACACCCACGGTGTCCTCAGGCCACAGCGAGGAGGAGGAAGAGGAGGATGAAGGCCAGCAGGGCGCTGGGTGTGGCACAGGTGACAGACGAGGACTCACCTGGGGGACAAAGGGACATCAGGGGTTGTCCCCAAATCCATCCCCCGCCCCACAAAAACCAGGATCTGCCCCCCTGGGAATTGGGATCGGCCCCCGGGGAAAAGGGGATCATTTTGGGGGTTCAGGGACCCCCCAATGTCCCATGGGTTGATTTTTGGGATTTAGGGACCTCTGGAGCCCCTCTGGGATCAGTTTTGGGATTTAGGGATCCTCGGACACGCCCCCCCTCCCAAATACCCCATGGGCTCATTTTTGGGGTTTAGGGACCTCTGGGTGACCAAGAGGGTGTCACCCCCACGTGGGATCAATGACCCCGGAGCTCTTTCCCAACCCCAAATAATTCCCATTTTTGGGAATTGCTCCAAAAGTCCCCAAAATCCCACCCCAAAGCCACTCTGGGGGCATTCCAAAGGTGGTTTGGGGCCACTGTGACATGCTGGGGCTTGTCCCACCACCCCACAGTGACACTGTCACCCCCTGAGGTGACTGTCCCCACATCCCACAGGCGGTTTGGGGACACTGTCCCCCACTGTAAGGTGACTGTCCCCCCTGTGTGGATTGTCCCCATGCCCCACATGTGGTCTGGGGACACTGTCCCCCCCCCTGAGGTGACTGTCCCCCCCTGAGATGACTGTCCCCCACTGAGGTGACTATCCCCATGTCCCAGAGGCAGTTTAGGGACACTGTCCCCCCCATGAGGTGACAGTCCCCACATCCCACAGGTGGGTTGGGGACACTGTCCCCCCCTGAGGTGGCTGTCCCCACCCTGAGGTGACTGTCCCCATGCCCCACAATTGGTCTGGGGACACTATCCCCTCCTGTGTGGATTGTCCCCATGCCCCACAGGTGGTTTGGGGACACTGTCCCCCCCTGAGATGACTGCCTCCCCCTGAGGTGACTGTCCCCCCCTGAGGTGACTGTCCCCACACCCCACAGGCAGTTTGGGGACATTGTCCCCCCCTGAGGTGGCTGTCCCCCCCTGAGATGACTGTCCCCCCCTGAGGTAACTGTCCCCACATCCCACAGGCGGTTTGGGGACATTGTCCCCCCCTGAGGTGACTGTCCCCCCCTGAGGTGACTGTCCCGCCCTGTAAGGTGACTGTCCCCCCTGTGTGGGTTGTCCCCACGCCCCACAGGCAGTCTGGGGACATTGTCCCCCCCTGAGGTGACTGTCCCCCCCTGAGGTGACTGTCCCCACATCCCACAGGTGGTTTGGGGACATTGTCCCCCCCTGAGGTGACAGTCCCCCCCTGAGGTGACAGTCCCCCCGTCCCCGTCCCTGCCCGTACCTGTCCAGGTGCAGGGGTGTCTGTAGGTCAGCGAGGCGTTGCTGGAGGACACGGGGTTGCTGACCCTGCACACGTAGGTGTCCCCGTCGGGGTCCGGGGTCACCCTCAGCACGGGGCCCCCCCCGGCCCACAGCCTCTGGGGGGGGATCCACTCGTAGGTGACCTCGGGCAGGGACACGGAGCAGTTCAGGGTGGCCTGGCAGCGCCTCGGGTCGCCGTTGGTGGTGGCCGTCACGCGGGGCTTGGGGACAACTTCTGTGGGGTGACAAAGGGGGGGACAGAGTCCGGGATTACCCACCCTGCCCCAAGGATGGAACAATGTCCCCAAAATGCCTGTGGGACACCTGGACAACCCACCCCACCCCAAGGATGTCACAATGTCCCCAAACCACCTGTGGGAACCATTGGTGGTGGCCATCACGTGGGGCTTGGGGACAACTTCTGTGGGGCGGCAAAGTGGGGGGACAGAGTCTGGGATTAGCCACCCTGCCCCAAGGATGGCACAATGTCCCCATGAGGTTCTTGGACAACCCACCCAGGACATCCCAGTGTCCCCAACCCTCCCCTGTGTCACTCAGGGGACAATCCCCAGGACATCCCAGTGTCCCCAGCCCTCCCCTGTGTCACTTGGGGGACAATCCCCAGGACATCCCAGTGTCCCCAACCCCCGCGTGTCACTCAGGGGACAATCCCCAGGACATCCCAGTGTCCCCAGCCCCGCCATGGGTGGTCCCATGGAGGTTCTGGGACAATCTCCAGGACATCCCAGTGTCCCCACCCGCCCTGTGTCCCCCTGGGGACAATTCCCAGGACATCCCATTGTCCCCACCCGCCCTGTGTCCCCCTGGGGACAATGCCCAGGACACCCCAGTGTCCCCATGAGATTCTGGGA
>JBBMKD010000090.1:5337712-5348448 GCA_037834095.1 Argya squamiceps | reverse complement strand
GGGAAAATTGAGGAGGAAAAGGGGTGGGAAATGAGGGGAAAATGGGAAAAAATGGGGAAAAATGGGGGGGAAATGGGAAAAAAGGGCAAGAAGGGGATAAGGGGGAAAAGGGAAAAAGGGCAAAAAAGGGGGAAATGGGAGAATGGAAAGGAAGGGGAGGGAAAGGGGAAAAAGGGGGGAAAAGGGAGAAAAAAGGGAGAAAAAAGGGAAGAAAGGGAGAAAAGAAGGGGGGAAAAGGAGAAAAAAAGGGGGGAAAAGGGAGAAGGTGACACTGTGGGGGTGTCACCCATCCCTGTCCCCCCCTGGCCACCTGGAATTTGGGAATCTCCAGGAACAAAAGTGACACAACCCCCCAAACTACCCCACGGTGGCTTTGGGGACAAACTCCGGGATTTTCCCACCAAATTTTCCAAACCAAAAATCCAAAAATGGGTGACAGGAGTGGGGTGACCCCGTGGGGACTTTGGGGCCACTGCCCACCCCTTTGTCCCCTCCCTCAGAAGCCCAAAGGGATTGTCCCCAAGGCCACCCCCGCGTCCTGCACCACCATCTACGCTGCGGCCACCGGGCCACCCCCGGCCCCCGAGGGGTCACCCCGGTCCCCAAAGGTGTCCCCAAAACCTCGGGGACAACCCCCGCTGTCCCAGGTAAGGGGGAGAATGTCCCCAAACCCACCTTGGTCCCTTGGGGACAATCCCCAAACTCTTGGGGACACTCCTCATTGTCCCAGGTTTCGGAATGTCCCCAAACCCCGCCTTGGTCCCCAGCTGTGTCCCCAAACCCTTGGGGACAATTCCAATTGTCCCAGGTTTGGGAAAGTCCCCAAACCCCTCCTGGTCCCCAAATGTGTCCCCAAACCATTGGGGACAATCACCGTTGTCCCAGTTAAGGGTGGGACTGTCCCCAAACCCCCCATTGGTCCCCAACTGTGTCCCCAAACCCTTGGGGACAATTCCCTCTGTCCCCAAACCCCTCTTGGTCCCTTGGGAACAATCCCCACTGTCCCAGGTAAGGGTGGGACTGTCCCCAAACCCCAGCTGAGTCCCCAGACCCTCGGGGACAATTCCCACTGTCCCCAACCCCCCCCCAAACCCCCCCTTGGTGGCCGGGTCACCTCTCTGAGCTCTTTGTCCCCCCCAAATTTCTTGTCCATTTCCAGGAGCCCACGACGGTTTACGCCAGCGTCACCCTGCCCGTGGCCTGACCCCGATCCCAGGATCCGAATTCCCGCCTGGAATCTGCTGCTAATTCCCAAAAAATCCTGTGGGAATCCTGTGGGAATCACTGGGACAGCCCAGAGGAACTGGGGGAAGAACTTTCTGGAATGATCTGGAATGGTCAAGGACGCAGACAAGGAACTGTGGGGGAGAAATTCCAGTGGGATCCTGGAAAATTCCAGCTGGATCCTGGAAATTCCAGCAGGATCCTGGAAAATTCCAGCTGGATCCTGGAAATTCCAGTGCGATCCTGGAAAATTCCAGTTGGATCCTGAAAATTCCAGTGGGATCCTGGAAAATTCCAGTGGGATCCTGGAAAATTCCAGCTGGATCCTGGAAATTCCAGTGGGATCCTGAAATTCCAGCAGGATTCTGGAAATTCCGAGTGGGATCCTGGAAAATTCCAGTGGGATCCTGGAAATATTAGCAAATATCAAAAAAAAAATCACAAATATTAGCAAATATAAACAAATATTCACAAATGTTAGCAAATAGAAACAAATATTCACAAATATTCGCAAATACCCAAATGTTAATAAATATTTGTAAAACGTCCAAGCATTTGCAAATATTAGCAAATACCCAAATATTCACAACTCCTCCTCCTTCTCCTCCTCTTCCTCCTCCTCCTCCTCCTCCTCTTCCTCTTCTTCCTCCCCTTCCCCTTCCCCTTCCCCTTCCCCTTCCCCTTCCCCTTCCTCTTCCTCTTCCTCCTTCTCTTCCTCCTCCTCCTGTCACCCCCCCCAGGCCACCCCTCTTGTGGAGGGGACAGGGATGTGGCAAACTAATTTTTTTAAATGAATTATTTTAAAAAATTAATTATTTATTAAATAATTAATTGCCGCTGGAGGGTTGGTGGTTTTTTTTGAGGGGTTTTGGTTTCCTTTTGCCGCCAGCACTTGGGACAGTTGGGGACATCGAGGTGGCTCCAGTGTCCTCAGCTTGGACATGGCAGAGGCTGGATGGGGACTTTGGGGAGGAATAACCGACCCCAAAATGTCCTTTCCAACCCCAAAACCCTCCTCATTCAAACCCCAAAATTCTCCTCATTCCTGCCCCAAATTCCTCCTCATTCCAGCCCCCAAAATCCCTGTTCCAACCCCAAAACCCTCCTCATTCCAGCCCCAAAATTCTCCTCATTCCAGCCTCAAAATTCTCCTCATTCCTGCCCCAAAATCCTCCTCATTCCAGCCCCCCAAAATCCCTGTTCCAACCCCAAAACCCTCCTCATTCCAGCCCCGAAAATATTGTCCTTAAGGTCCCTTCCAACCCAAACCAGTCTGGGCCAACAACTCCCAGTTCCTCACTGGGGCAGAGGAACCAGGGGGTTATTTTAGGATTTTTAATCCATTTTTTTAGAACATTTTTAGGACATTTTTAAACCCATCCCAGTTCACTTCCCCCTTTACCCCGAAATTTCACCACGAGGTGTCCCCATGTGACCTTCCCAGAATCATCTGATTTTGGAGAAGCGCCTATTTCCCCAAAATTGTCATTGTCATCATTGTCATTGTCCCGTGTCCAGGGGTGGCTTTTGGTGGGGGACAGAGGAGGGGACTCGGGGAGGAAAAACCAACCCCAAAATGCCCTTTCCAACCCTCAAATCCTCCTCGTTCCAGACCCAAAATTCTCTTCCTTCCAGACCCCAAAAACCTTGTTCCAGACCCCAAATCCTCCTTGTTCCAGACCCAAAATCTCCTTTCCGGCCCCAAATCATCCTCATTCTAGACCCAAAATCCTCCTCATTCCAGACCCCAAATCCTCTTCATTTCAGCCCCAAAATTCACTTCCTTCCAGCCCCCAAAATCATCCTGTTCCAGTCCCAAAATTCTCATTCCAGCCCCCAAATCCTCATTCTAGACACAAAATTCTCCTCATTCCAGACCCAAAATCCTCCCCATTCCAGACCCAAAATCTTCCCCATTCCAGACCCAAAATTCTCCTCCTCCCAGACCCAAAATTTTTCTCCTTCCAGACCCCAAAATTCTCCTCATTCCAGACCCCAAAATCCCCATTCCAACCCCCAAATCTCCTTTCCAGCCCCGAAAACCTCCTCATTCCAGACCCAAAATCGCCTTTGTTTCAGACCCAAAATCCTCCTCATTCCAGACCCAAAATCCATCTTGTTCCAGACCCAAAATCTTCATCCTTCCAGCCCCGAATTCTCCTCATTCCAGACAAAAAATGGCCAAGCCTGACGGACTTGATGTCCCCACGGAGCGCCTGAGTCATTTGTCACACGTGGCCATGGTGACACTTCCTCCCCGCCTGAGACACTGGTTTTTCCTTGAAAAATTGGTGTTTGTCCCAGGAAATTTCCGTTGTGGGGGGGGGCTGCCCCACATCGGTATAATTTTCTGTCACAACCCACATCCAACCACTTCCTCTGCACCAGACACTGAAAAGCTGCACAAGCGCTCTTGCTCTTCCTCATTTCCTGAGTGCTCAATGCTCCAAACCCTCTCCGTTTTTGGACGTCCATGGAGGAGTTTTGGATCCAGCTCCTCGCCATCCTCACGCTCCTCACCCAAACCTGTAAGTGCCCTGTGGTCCTCATCCCTCGACAGCAGAAAGAAAGGAGGTTTTGGGGTGGATTTAAGGTTTTTTGGGTCAGGGGAGAGCAGGGATGTGTGGGAGTACCATAGCAGCTCTGTGGGGTTGGGTTTGTGCCAAATGTTGTGATCTGGGGCTGCCGTGGATCTCTGAGCTGTGGATGGAGCACCAAGGTCCACCTCTGGTCCAGCCTGTGTCCAGATGTTCTCCTGCTCCACCTGCAGCTCCAAAACCATAGGGTTTTGGAGGTTTAATCTCGTGGTGTTTTTTTGGCCAAAAAGAGGAAAATTGGACAAGTTTCAGCCCCTCCTTGCAGCCTCTGAGGGGCTTTATCACAGGAGCCATCTCGTGGGTTCCTTGTTCAGAAGATTTGCTGCAGGTTTATCTCTCCTGGCAGCTTTTTATGTTGTCCATGTCCCAGAGGTGCCCAAGGCTGAGGGAGCCAAAAATTCCGAGCCCGACCTCGAGGCTGAGCCAGGATCAGAACCATGGTCTTGGTTCAGCACCTTCATCCCACCTGGATCCCACCTTGAGCCCATCTTCATCCTACATTCACTCCACCTTCATCCCATGGATTGGCCGTTCCTGGGAGGTTCCAGGGGGCGGGATGGGATCATTTAAAATCCCCTCCCAGCCCAAAAATTCCCTGGGATAACACTCCAGGCTGGTCCCCATGGAGCTGCTGAGCCATTTGTCACACGTGGCCATGGTGACACTCTTTGTCCCAGGTGTTTGGAAATGGTGTTTTTTATATTGAAGCACTTCAAGTTGCCACTGTGAGCATGACCAGCTACTCATTGACATAATTTTTACCAAGAAACCGCATCCCAAGCTCCAGCCAGAGGCTGAGAAGGCACACAGGGGCTTCCTCCTTGTCCTTCCTCTTTTTTCATGATCATTTTTGGTGCCCCACACCCCAAACCCTTTCCGTATTTGCACAGCCATGGAGGAGTTTTGGATCCAGCTCCTCACCATCCTCACGCTCCTCACCTAAACCTGTAAGTGACCCGTGCCCCTCGTCCCTGGGGAACCAGATTTTGGGGTGGTTTTGGGGGGTTTTTCAGGTCAGGGGGTTGGGTTGGTGCCAAATGTTGTGATCTGGGGCTGCCGTGGGTCTCTGAGCTGTGGATGGAGCACCAAGGTCCACCTCTGGCCCAGCCTGTGTCCAGCTGCTGCCCGGGGAGCTCCTGGCAGAGCTCATCCCATGGATTGGCCGTCCCTGGGAGGTTCCAGGGGGTGGGAACGGGATCATTTAAAATTCCCTCCCAGCCCAAACCTCTCCAGAACTCCGCCTTTCTCCTCTGAGGAGCAGCTGCAGGTCCGGCCAGGAGCTCCCTGTCCTGCTCAGCTCCCTCAACTCAGACTTTGCCAACCTTTCCCACCTTTCTGAGCCTTCCCCAAAATCCTGGTTCCTTTTCCCCTCCCGTTCCCCCTCCAGGCTCTGTGGAGGATTGAGGTAACCTCTCCGAGAAGGGGCAACCTAGGGGGAAAATGGGGCAATCAAGGGGGGAAAGATGGGAAACCAAGGGGAAAATGGGACAGTCAAGAGGAAAAGGTGCCCCAGGCTTTCCTCGGGCCACAGGAACCTTCTAGAAAGGAATGACCAGGTTCTTCTCTGGTCCAGCCTCTGGCCCAGATGTTCTGCTGCTCCACCTGCAGCTCCTGCTCCTCGCGGTTTTTGGTGGTTTCATGTTGTGATGTTTTTTGGCTGAAAAGGGGGAAATTGAGCAAGTGTCAGCCCCTCCCAGCAGTCTCTGAGGGGGTTTTATCACATGAAACAGCTCATGCTTTGGTTTTACTGCGAATTTCCTGTGAGTTTATCTTTCCTGGTAATTTTTTCCTTCCATTTGCTCCACTGTCCGTGTCCCAGAAGTGCCTGAGGCTGAGGGAGCCAAAAATTCCAAGCCCAACCTTGGGGCTGAGTCAGGATCAGTTCCCTGTTATAAAAACTGGGAAGAAAAACTCAATTCCTGGTCTAGACTGAGAAGCAAGAGGTTTTGTTTTTTGGAAATGGGAAGTTGATGAAAATAGCTCCTTCTTCCTTGAAATGATGACCCAAGGTCACCAATGATCCCCTGATTGTCCCCTGAGGGGCAGCTGTCCTGCTGAGGTCACCCAGAGTGACCCTTTCCCTCCTGACCTTCCCATCTGCAGCTCCTGGTTCCCCTTTCCCTTTTGGTTCCTCTCCTGGGGGTGGCCTCGTGCTCTTCCTCCTCCTCCCAGGGACCCTCCCGTGAGCCCCCCGTGAGCCTCCAGACAGCCCCAGCTCTGGTGGGCTTCGTGCTCTGGGTTCAGGAAGTTCATCCTGCCTTGACCACAGATTGATACCACCTTCATCCCACCTTGATTCCACCCTTGATACCAGCTCGATCCCTCCTTGATGACAGTTTGATCCCATCTTTCATTCCTCCTCCATCCCACCTTGCTCCCACCTTTTCTTCCCACCTTGATCCCATCTTTTCATCCCACCTTGATCCCACCTTGATCTCTCCTTCATCTCACCTTGATCACACCTTGATCCCACCTTCATCTCTCCATCCCACCTTGATCCCTCCTTGATCCCTCTTTGATCCCAGCTTGATCTTCCCTTGATCCCTCCATCCTACCTTGATCCCAACTTCACCCCTCCTTCATTCCACCTTCATCCCGCCTTGATCCCATCTTTTCATCCCACCTTGACCCCATCTTGATCCCACTTTGGTCCCAGCTTGATCTTCCCTTGATCCCTCCTTCATCCTACCTTGATCCCAACTTCACCCCTCCTTCATTCCACCTTCATCCCTCCTTGATCCCATCTTTTCATCCCACCTTGACCCCATCTTGATCCCACTTTGGTCCCTCCTTCATCTCACCTTGATCACACCTTGATATCACCTTCATCCCATCTTCATCCCACCTTCCTCCCACCTCCATCCTGCCCTCATCCCACCTTTATTCCTTCATCCCTTCATCCTTCCTTCAACTGACCTTCATCCCACCCTCATCCCACCTTCCATTCACTTTCTCTCCCCAGCCAGCGCCAGTGACACCACAGAGCTGATCGGGGCCGTGGGCCGGTCCGTGACCTTCCACAGCGACAACACAGACACAGAGGGAAATGCAGCATTCTGGAATTTTGGGGACAAACCCATAGTGACCGTGCTATTTGAGGATCCTCCTCGAGTTGCATTTTCAAAAGAATATGAAACCCGTTTCACTGTCTCTGAGGATGGCCGTGCACTCACCATCTCCCAGCTGAGGATGGAGGATGCCGGGACCTACTCTTTAACCATTGGGAGAAAAAAATCCACCTTCACTCTCCAGGTGTACAGTAGGTGCTTCTAGTATTGTTTTTTGGGTTATTTACACTAAAAAAAGAGAGAAATTTCTGACACTGTTGTGCCCCCAGAGGAGCTGACAGAGCCCACGGTGATCTGTGAGACCCAAAACTGCTCAGACGGGATGTGCAGCTTCTCCCTGCGCTGCTCCGTGCCCGGTGCCGGCTTTGGGAACGTCTCCTACATGTGGAGAGGGTGGGATCATCTGTGGGATGAGGGGTCCATGGTGGTGGTGGTGAATAAATCATCCCAGGATGAGCTGGATCCTCTGACGTGCACAGCACGGAACGCCGTCAGCAGCAGGAACGTCACCGTCACCACCGCCGGGGGACTGTGCTCAGGTGAGAGCCGGGGAAAGGTTGGGATTGGATTTGGGGATGGGATGGGAATGTTGGGGTTGGGAATGTTGGGGTTGGAATGGGTTGGTCCCGGCCCTCTGAGAGCCGGGGAAAGTTGGGATTTGGGGTTGGGATGGGAAATGTTGCAATGGGATTGAAATATTGAGGCTGGGCTGGGAATGTTGAGGTTGTGATGAGTTGATCCCGCTCCCTTGAGAGCCATGGGAAGGTGGAATTTGGGGTTGGAATGGGATGGGAATGTTGAGGTTATGATGAGCTGATCCTGCTCCTCTGAGAGCCAGGAAAATGTGGAGGGAAAGGAGGGATGGGCTGATCCTGGTCCCTTGAGAACCATGGGAAAGGTTGGGATTGGGATGGGATGGGATGGGATGGGATTGGACGGGACGGGACGGGATGGGATGGGCTGATCATGGTCCCCTGAGAACCACGGGAAAGGTTGGGATTGGGATTGGGATGGGATGGGATGGGATGGGATGGGATGGGACGGGACGGGATGGGATGGGCTGATCATGGTCCCCTGAGAGCCAGTGGAAAGGTGGAATTTGGGGTTGGGATGGGCTGATCCCACTCCCCTGAGAGCCAGGTGGGATTTGGGGTCAGGATTTGGGGTTGGGATTTATTTGTGGTCAGGCTGGGCTGATCTCCCTCTCCGGCATCTTGGGGTGCTGAGGGAAGCTCTGACCCGTCCCTGTTCTCTCCCCTCACCAGAAAACTCCACGCACCCTCCTGGCCCCGGTGAGCTGCCACCCCCTGTCCATGTCCAGCCCCATCCCTGAATGTCTCCAAGCATCTCTGGGTGTCCTCAAATGTCCCCAAGTGTCCCCAAGTGTCTGGAGCAGCTTCTCCATGTCCAGCTGGGGAGGGGGATCGGGGAACCTGAGCCCAGCCCCCTGCAGCTCCTCCCAAAAACCTTTCCCAGGAGGGCAAGGAGTGGTGACCCCAAACCCCAACCCCGAGAGGTTCCCACCCAACAACTGTGGGATTTTGGGGATTTGGAGATTTTGGGATTCTCCCACCAAGGCACTCATCCTCGTCTGGATTGAGTTCCTTTCTGACCCAACAACTGTGGGATTTTGGGATTCTGGGATTTGGGATTTTGGGGATTCTGGGATTGTCCCACCACTGTTTCCCCCAAGCCGCTCGTCCTCGTCCTCTGCCCTGAATTGAGTTCTCCTGGAACGAGGGATCAGGGAGGGGTTGGAGGCCAAATTCCCGATGCCAGGAAGAGCCGGATTGATTTTGGGATGACACCACTGGATCTTCTCCCTTTTCCAGGCACCCTCTCCAGCAGCCCAGTTGGGATTGGGGTCATAGTTGGGATCACAGCTGTGGTGATTTTGTTGGTTTTCCTCGTTTTGTTCTGCAGATCCAAAGGTGAGAGCGGAAAACCAACCCTGGAGCCCTGGGGAGGAGGTGGGGTGGATTTGGGGCCAACTTGGGGTTATTTGGGGTGGATTCGAGTGGATTTGAGTGGATTTGGGGTGATTTGAAATGGATTTTGGGGCAGATTTGGGGCTTATTGGGGCGGATTTGGGGCTGATTTTGGGTGGATTTGGGGCAGATATGGCGCAGATTTGGGACAGATTTGGTGCAGATTTGGGACAGATTTGGGGGCAGATTTGGGACAGATTTAAGGTGGATTTGGGGCAGATTTTGGGCTGTTTTGGGACAGATTTGGGACAGATTTAGGGCAGATTTGGGGCTGATTTGGGGCTGATTTGGGGTTCTGATTCTGTCACCTTTTCCCCCAGGCTGGAAGAAATTCCACCTCTCCCAGTCCAACCCTATGGACACAGGTGGGATTTTGGGAATTCCTTTTTCCTATTGGGAATATTCAGGGAATCACATTTAGGATCAGGGGAATGATCCCAAATTCCTGAAGCCCCATTTCCCCATTTTATTTTTTTTTTTTTTTTTTTTTGCTGGAAAACTTCATCCCAAACCACCAAAAGGGAGCTGGGATCATGGAAAAAAAGTGGAAATTTGAGAAAAATTAAAAGGTTTTTTTGGGGAAAAGCTGGGAATTCAACCCGGTGACTCAGTCCTGAGTTAATTTCAGATGAGAATTCCAGAATTCTCTGGGGTTGGAAAACCCCCCAAAATGGGAAATTTAGACCCCAAAAAATGGGGATTTTAGGATCAAAATTAAAAGGGATTTTAGGGTCAAGATTTTACCCAAACCCAAATTCCTGAGGTTGGGAGTGTCCAGAGGGATTTTCTGTATCCCAAAATCCCAAATTTCTGATTTCCCCCCATTTTGCAGCGACCTCACGCGAGTTCACGACGGTTTATGCCGAGGTTGGACATTCCCAGCAGGTGAGTTCAGGTTTGGGGACACCTTGGGGACACCAAATTTTGGGAATTCCAAGCTGGAGGTGGCCCCAAAAAAACCTCCAAAAAAAAAACTCTTCCAAAGGGAAGGATCAGAGAAAAAAAATCAGATTTTTTGGGCAGGGTTGAGAGGAACAGAAATTATTATTATTATTATTATTAAAATAGTTCTGTTCCAAAACCATCCCAGGGTGCTCCAACCTGGATTTGGGATTGGGAACCACCTCCAGGGGTGGATCTGGATTTGGGATCTTTATTTTTAATGCCCTAAAACACTTTTAAAATCCTTTTTTCCCCTCCCTTTTTTGGACACCCTAAAACAATTCCAAGACCTTTTTTTTCCCCCCTAAAACACTTTTAAAACCCTTTTTTCCTCCTTTTTTTGGATGCCCTAAAACAACTTCAAAATCTTTTTTTTCCCCTAAAACACTTTACACTTTTAAAATATTTTTATTTCTCCTTTTTTTTTTTTTTTTTTTTAATGCCCTAAAACAATTCAAAGTCTTTTTTTTCCCCCCTAAAACACTTTTAAAATCCTTTTTTCCCCCTCCAGCGCATCCCAAATGGAATTGCAGCCAAACCCGCGGGCGGGGAACCCTCCAGCACCATTTATTCCCTGGTCAAGAGGCCGGAGCAGGTGAGCTGGGGGTGACCCTGTCACTGTCCCTGTCACTGTCCCCTCCCTGTCCCCATCCCATCCTTGTCCCCATCCCTGTCCCATCCCCATCCCTGTCCCTATTCCTGTCCCATCCCTGTCCCTGTCCCATCCTTGTCCCCATCCCTGTCTCTGTCCCATCCCTGTCCCTGTCCTTGTCCCATCCCTGTCCCCGTCACTGTCCCTGTCCCATCCCTGTCCCCGTCCCCGTCCCTGTCCCCATCCCCGTCCCTGTCCCCATCCCATCCCTGTCCCATCCCTGTCCCTGCCCCATCCCTGTCCCTGCCCCTGTCCCCATCCCTGT
>JBBMKD010000090.1:5280069-5313361 GCA_037834095.1 Argya squamiceps | reverse complement strand
TCCTCCTCACACTCACGGGGACACTCTCTCCTTCTCAGCTCCCCTCGTGGTTCCCGGATCTCTCGGCGCACTTTGACCTCGGCTTCTGCTGCTGCCACTGAGGTCTCTCTTCTCCTTCCATAAATTTCTTGTTCTCTTCTCCCATCCACTCCAATCACACGAATTTCACGCTCTCGTCTGTCCCTTGTCTTTTGCTCAGAGACCTCCAGCTCCAGCTCCTGATCCACTCTCCTCTCCCTCAGGCACGGTTCCCTCTCTCTTCTGGGGCAAATTCTTCTTTCTTCCTCACACTCACGGGGACATTCCCTCTGTCTGGGGTCCTGTCGTGGTTCCCGGATCTCTCGGCGCACTTTGACATCAACTTCTGCTGCTGCCACTGAGCTCTCTCTTCTTCCAGAAATTTCTTGTTCTCTCCTTGCATCTACTTCAGCTTCACGAATTTCACGCTTTCGTCCCTCCTGTGCCCTTTCCTCAGACACCTCCAGCTCCAGCTCCTGATCAATTCTCCTCTCTCTCAGGGACTGTTCCCTTGCTCTTCTGGGGCAAATCCTCCTCTCTGGTTCCTCCTCACACTCACGGGGACACTCTCTCCTTCTCAGCTCCCCTCGTGGTTCCCGGATCTCTCGGCGCACTTTGACATCAACTTCTGCTGCTGCCACTGAGGTCTCTCTGTCCCTCTCGTACCTCAGAGTTTCTCTTTGTCTCCTCCCATCAGCTCCAATCTCACGGATTTCACGCTCTCGTCCCATCCGTGTTCTTTGCTCAGAGACCTCCAGCTCCAGCTCCTGTTCCTGATCCACTCTCTTCTCCCTCAGGGACTGTTCCCTCTCTTTTCTGGGGCAAATTCTCCTCTCTGGTTCTTCTTCCACCTCACACTCACGGGGACACTCTCTCCTTCTCAGCTCCCCTCGTGGTTCCCGGATCTCTCGGTGCACTTTGACATCAACTTCTGCTGCTGCCACTGAGGTCTCTCTGTCCCTCTCGTACCTCAGAGTTTCTCTTTGTCTTCTCCCATCAGGCCCAATGTCACGAATTTCACGCTCTCGTCCAACCCGTGTGTGGCTCTCAGAGACCTCCAGCTCCAGCTCCCGTTCCTGATCAATTCTCCTCTCCCTCAGGGGCTCTTCCTTCTCTCTTCTGGGGCAAATTCTTCTTTCTTCCTCACACTCATGGGGACATTCCCTCTGTCTGGGGTCCTGTCGTGGTTCCCGGATTTCTCGGCGCACTTTGACATCAACTTCTGCTGCTGCCACTGAGCTCTCTCTTCTCCTTTCATAAATATCTCGTTCTCTCCTTCCATCCACTCCAACCTCACGAATTTCACGCTCTCGTCTGTCCCTTGTCTTTTGCTCAGAGACCTCCAGCTCCAGCTCCAGCTCCTGATCGATTCTCCTCTCTCTCATTCTCCCTTTTCTCCTGGGATCATCTCTTTCCTCCCTCTCCTGCTCCTCCCGGATTTCCCTTTGCACAGATTCCACCTCCCTCTTTCTCCTCCCGCATTCCCCGACCTCGATCTCTAACGGTTCCTCCAGGTACTCCTGGTACGGCCGCCTGGGCTGGGGACATTCCAGCTCCTCCACCCGGCAGTTTCTCCCTCCCAGCTCTCTTTGTTCCACCTCCAGTGGCCGGTTATCACTTTCTCCATCTCCTCCCCACGGCCTCTGGCTCCTTTCATCCCTCCCCAAATCCCGGCGGATCCACCGGTCCTGCCGAGTTTGGGGTTCCCGGCGCTGCCTGCCCGTCCTCACGTCCTCCGGTGGTTGTTCCTGCTGGAATCCTTCCCGATTTCCCCTCTCCCCTTCCTCTCCTCGCCTCCTCCTCCTCCTGTCTCCCGGTTCCTGGCTCCGTTCCGGAAGGATCAGCTCCTCCTCCGCGCTCCTCCCGCACCCTTCCCGCTCATCCCTCCTCCTTTCTTCCAAAATTTCCCCTTCCCCTGACACCCTGCGGTCTCGTCGCAGCTCAACTTCACGGTTCCTCTCCCAGATTTGTCGCTCTTCCTCCTCCCCCTCCTCCTCCTCCCCCTCCTGGAGCTGCCGGCGGTTCCCTCTGCTCCTGAATTCCGCCTCCCGGAGGGATTTTCCGCCGCTCGGGAGTTTTGTTCTCTGCACCAGGAACGGAGCTCGGGACTGGAAGGTGAAGCAGCATTTGGCCACCCGGAACACCAGGACGAGGAACTCGTGGAATTCGATGTCGCCGTCGCCGTCCCACTCCAGGAACTGCAGGATCTTCTCGATGGTTTGAGGGTCGTGAGGTTTCTGCAGGGAAAAAAAAACACGGGAGGGGGGATAAAAAGGGGATTTTTTGGTCTCTGCTGCTCAGGGGAGAAGCGCAAAAATGGGAAGAATCACAGGAATTCTCCTTCCACCCCTTGTGATTTCATTTTTAGGGCTCAGCACCACCTGTGGGAATTTATTCCTCATTTTCCTGCCTGTTCCTTGGCTGTGTCTGAGGACCTCTTTCCTTTTTTGGGGTTTCTCTTTTCATAGGACAAATTTCCATGAAGGAAAACCAAATCTCCCCCTGCCCCAGTTCATTCTGAAGCTTTTGCCCTTTTCTTTGTGGCAAAATCAGTCAGAAGAGTTGTGGGAGCAGTCACAGAATGCCAGGATTGGGAAAGAACTCCAAAATCTTTGAGTCTAACCTGGGATCTACCAACCCAGACCAACATCCAGGAATTCTGTGGATATCTCCTGGGGTGGGGATCCAACCCCTCCCTGAGCCCCTCCTGATACTTCCCAACCCTTTCTCCATGGAAAAATCATCCCAAATTTCCCACCCTGGCCCAGCTCAAGGCTGTTCCCTCCTGTCCCGGCCCCGTTCCCTGGGATCAGATCCCAAATCCCCCCTGGAGGATCCCAAAATCCCCCCTGGATCCCCCTTTTCTCCAAGATGAACATTTCCAGCTCAATGGAGGATCCTCCAAGGATCTTCCATTCCCTTGGTGAACCCAACTCTTGATGGAACCCTTCCAGAGGAGATTTTGGTGTTCCCACACCCCAAATCCCATCACTCACCACGAGCCCATCCCCAAATTCCCTGAGGATGCTCTCCCTCATCCTCCAGTGGCTCAGCCCAGAGCCATTCCTTGGGATCAGATCCCAAATTCCTCCCTGGAGGATCCCAAAATCCCCCCTGGATCCCCCTTTTCTCCAGGATGAACATTCCCACCTCCTCCAGGATCCTCCCCATTCCCTTGGTGAACCCAACCCTTGGTGGAATCCATTCCCAGAGGAAATTTTCCCATTCCCACACCCCAAATCCCCACACTCACCACGAGCCCATCCCCGAATTCCCTGAGGATGATCTCCCTCATCCTCCGACGGCTCAGCCCGTCGCCCCGGGCGTGCTGCTGGAAGACGCCGATGATGGTGGCGATGCTGTCCAAAAACGAGGACATCCTGCGGGTCTGAGTGAGCCTGGAGGGGACAGCAGGGGACAGGAGGAGTCAGGAGTGGACAGCAGGGGACAGGAGGGGACAGGAGGGGACAGGGGTGAGGTTTGGGGTTTTTTTTATATTTTTATAAATATAAAAATGTTAAAGGTTTGTTCTCAGTGGAATTTTTATGGGAAAGGCAGAGTTGGAGGTGGGCAGTTGGAACTGGGTTGGACGTGATTGGCTGGAGGGAGGTGTGGAATGTGTGAGCAAGAAGATGATTGGATGGTAGAAGGCGTGGACAGCGTATGAGCAGGAAGGTGATTGGCTGATAGGATGATGGACAGCAGCCCTGCGGCTGGGCCAGCCAATGGCTGCCCTTCGCTCTGTTGAGTTCTGTCAGGTCTGGCTTTGGTTTCAGTCGTGTCAGGTCAAGATTAAATGTATAAAAATGTGAATTTTTTACACCAAACCCATCGTTTTGTCCCCATTGCTGTGGGACACCAGCAGGGGATGGTGGATCCCCTTTGGGAAGAGGGAGGAGAATTCCCAGCTCCACATTCCAGGGTTTTAGTGGGACTGCGGAGTGGCCAGTGACGCCTTTGGGGTGACGTCGGAGCGGGATTGGTGACGGGGACGCGGCTATGGGGTGGTGGTGACTCAAGAGGTGCCCCCAAATCCTGCCTGGTGGGATTATCCCGTGGGATAATCCTTTTGGAATGAGCCCCAAAGGTCACCCAATCCAACCCCCTCTGCTCTCCACGGAGCTTCTCCTCTCCAGCTCTCCCAAATTTTCCTTGGATCACCTCCATGGCCTCATTCCAGGAGCTTTGACCCAACCCAAGACAAGATCTTGAGGGCAGAAACCTCAAAATCTGCTCCAGGAAAAGCCTCGGAGGGCTCCTCCTTCCCTCCCTTCCTCTTCCTTGTGGGATCCCCCAAACCTCCAGCCGGGAAACCTCCGTGCCCAAATCTGATCCCAGGGAATGTGAGCTGGGAATTCCCGCCTCCGGAACGTGCCCGGGCACACGAGCGCTCATTGCCCCCAAAAAAACCCAAATTTCCATGGGATTTCCATGGGATTTCCAAAGGATTTCCATGGGATTTCCACAGGATTTCCATGGGATTTCCACAGGATTTCCACAGGATTTCCATGGGATTTCCACGGGATTTCCATGGGATTTCCATTAAATAATGGAAAAGGAGACTCTTCTCCAATGGGAGACCTGAACCCACACCTGAGGAAATTCCTGAATTCTCTTCCCTCATGGACAGCCCAAAAATTCCAATTGGGAGAAACACCTCAACATTCCCAAAAATACGCCAGCATTCCCAAAAAATGCTCCCATCCACTGAGAACACCAGGGAAACACCAATATGCCCAACAAATGGAAACATTCCCAACAAAGGGAATTATTCCCAACAAAGGGATTATTCCCAACAAAGGGAATTTTCCCAGCAAAGTGAATATTCACAACAAAGGAATTATTCCCAAGAAAGTGAATATTCCCAATATTCCCAACCAAGGGAATATTCCCAACAAATGGAAATACTCACATCAGAGGGAATATCCCCAACAAAGCGAATATCCCCAATATTCCCAACCAAGTGAATATTCCCAACAAATGGAAATATTCCCAATATTCCCAACAAAGGAAATATTCCCAAAAAGCAAATATTCCCAAAAAGTGAATATTCCCAACAAATGGAATATTCCCAATGTTCCCAACAAAGGAATTACTCCCAACAAAGGGAATTATCCCCAACAGATGGAAATATTCCCAATATCCCCAACAAAGTGAATATCCCCAACCAAGACAATACTCCCAATATCCCCAACAAAGAGAATATTCCCAAAAAGCGAATATTCCCAACACAGTGAATATTCCTAATATCCCCAAGAAAGTGAATATTCCCAAAAAACGAATATTCCCAACAAATGGAATATTCCCAATATCCCCAACAAAGAGAATATTCCCAATATTCCCAACCAAGGCAATATTCCCAACAAATGGAATATTCCCAATATCCAACAAAGCGAATATTCCCAACCAAGAGAATATTCCCAAAAAAGGGAATATTCCCAAAAAATGGAATATTCCCGAGGGCACCACTCACCCAAAGTCTCCGGTGGGACCGAGTGGGGTTCCAGGGGGTTCCTGGGGAGCTGTGTGGGTTCCAGGGGAGCTCCGGGCTCCTTTTATCGGGGTTGGGAGAAGGAGCCACCCTTTGTGGACGTTGTCCTGATTCATCCCAGGCCCAGCCCGGTTCCAAACGGGTTATTTTGGCTTTTTATCAACCCTTCCCTATCATTTTCACCCCGAAATAGCAGCGGCTCTTCGGGCCGGTTCCGCCTAATCCTGGAAAATCCTGGTTGTAAAATCCTTTTATTGTTGCCTTTCGGGTTTTTTTTGTTTTTTTTTTTGTTTTTTTGTTTTTTTGTTTTTAAATTATTTTATGGTTGCCTTTCAGGTTTTGGGGTTTTTAAAATTATTTTATTTTATTTTATTTTATTTTATTTTATTTTATTTTTATTATTATTATTTTATTTTCGCCTTTAAGGTGTTCCTTGTTTTTTTTTTATTATTATTATTTTATTGTTGCCTTTCAGGGTTTTTTTTGTTTGTTTTTTAAATTATTTTTGGGAGGGGGAGGTTAAAAGAAAAATCTGGAAAGAATCCAGAAGGCTAAATGGGAGGGTGGATTTTAAATGTAAATATTTGTGTTGTGGGTGGGAGTTGGGTGTCTTTAACGCAGGTAAAAAAACCACATCAAAAAGGGGAATTAAGGTTGAAGTGGAATTCATTAAATCCATTAAATTCATTTGATGGGATTTAATTAAATTAATTAAAAAGGAGATGGCGACAGAGCTCAGGGTTGAGCAGATCAGGGACAATCAAGATTTTTACGATCCACAAAATTGGTCCCCGAATTCCAGAGGGGATTTTTGATCCTTTTTTTTTTTGGCACTTTTCCTTTGGAATTTCAAGCCTGAGGTTCGGATCAGGCAAAGGGAGGAAAATTTCAGCCCTAAAATCCGGGTGAAATCCCCAAATCCTGCTGGTTTCGGCTCGTGGGATGCCCTGGTTGAGTTTTATTCTTATTTTTCCTTCCCATTAATGAGCGTTTGGTGAGCATTTTATATCAGAATTATCCAATTATATATTTTAAAATTTTTTTAATATAATTAATTGGATAATTCCAATAGAAAAAAATAAACCAAGCCAGAACCATTTTAAAATGATTAAATTAATTTTTAAACACATTTTTAAATGAGGAAATTTGAATCAGCTGATGACTTTTCATTGAGAAAAATCATGATAAAACTCCCGATATTAATTGGACGATTTTAATTTCGACTTTTCCTAATTTTAATTAAAAATAAATGCAGAAATCTCTGCTGAGAGCTCGATTAAAGCTGAATTTCCTCCAGCTGCCCTTGGGTGTGTAAATACCTCACAATCTCCCGATTTTTATTTTTTATTTTTAATCTTTTAATGAATTAAAAGATTAAATTAATTGATTAATTTAATATTTTGATTTGATTTTTAAAAATTTAATTTAATTTTAATTTTGAATTTTTTAGTTTTTTAATATTTTAATATTTTAATTTTTAATTTTTAATTTAATTTATTTTAAAATGTTTTTATTTTTTTAATTTTCAAATTTTAAATAAAATTTGATTTTTAAATTTTTTAATTTTTATTTTTAGATTTTTTAAATTTTTAAATTTTAAATTTTTTTAACTTTTAATTTAATTTCTTTTTTTTAATTTAATTTTTTAAAAATTTTAATTAACTATTCCTTTATTCCCCCCCAGGAATTCTCTCCCAATATTTGAAGGAAATCAGGAAAATTCCAGAACCTGAATTTGGAATTTGGAGTGACAAGAACATCACAAGGAGCAGGAACTCATCCCACAGCCTCACCCCTGGGTGTAGGAGCCCAATTAATTAACACCAGTTAATTAATAACCTCAGGGACACTCAGCCCAACGTTCATTTTTGGTTTATTTATTTTTTTTTAAACCCAGATTAAATTACCCCCGGTTGCAAATTAAGCCCCACCTGGGCCCTTAATGACACCCTTGGGACGCTGTAATTACCGGGGGATCATTATGCAAATGAGGGGGCGTGGCCTGTAACTGTCTGGGGAGTCTGGAAAATGTTCCTGGGCTTGGAACAGATTTCCTGGGATTTGGTGACGTTCCTGGGATGAGGCAACGAGGAGCCAGGCACGTCCTGGTGGCCCAAATTCCCTTTTTTCGGATGGATTTTCCCCCAAAAATCCTTTTCTTAAACCTTCAGGCACATCCTGGTGGCCCCAAATTCCCTTTTTTCTGCTGGATTTTCCCCAAAAATCCTTTTCTTAAAGTTCCAGGCACGTCCTGGTGGCCCCAAATTCTCTTTTTTCTCATGGTTTTCCCCAAAATCCTTTTCTTAAAGCTCCAGGCATGTCTTGGCCACTCCAAATTCCCGTTTTTTGGCTGGATTTTCCCAAAAAATCCTTTTCTTAAAGTTCCAGGCATGTCCTGGCAGCTCCAAATCCTTTTTTCTTCCAGATTTTTCCCCAAAAATTCTTTTTCTCAAGATGCAGGCACGTCCTGGCCACTCCAAATTCTCTTTTCCTGATGGATTTTTTCCCAAAAATCCTTTTCTTAAAGTTCCAGGCATGTCTTGGCCACTCCAAATTCCCTCTTTTTGGCTGGATTTTCCAAAAAATTATTTTCTTAAACCTTCAGGCACATCCTGGTGCCTCCAAATTCCCTTTTTTCTGATGGATTTTCCCAAAAAAATCCTTTTCTTAAAGTTCCAGGCACATCCTGGTGGCACCAAACTCTCTTTTTTTCTGCTGGATTTTCCCAAAAAATGCTTTTTGTAAACCTCCAGCCATGTCCTGGTGATTGTGAATCCCATTTTTCTGCTGGATTTTTCCCCAAAAATTCTTTTCCTGAGGCTCCAGGCATGTCTTGGTGGCTCCAAATTCTCTTTTTTCTGATGGATTTTCCCCCAAAAATCCTTTTCTTAAAGTTCCAGGCATGTCCTGGCCACTCCAAATTCTCTTTTCCTGATGGGTTTTTTCCCAAAAAATTCTTTTCTTAATTCTTCAGGCATGTCCTGGTGGCTCCAAATTCTCTTTTTTTCTGATGGATTTTCCCCAAAAATTCTTTTTCTGAAGATCCAGGCACGTCCTGGCCGCTCCAAACTCTCTTTTTTCTGATGGATTTCCCCCCCCTAGAAAAATCAAAAAAGTTTTCCTAAAGCTCTAGGCACCAAAACCCCTTTTCCTTCTCGATTTTTTCCCAAAAATTCTTTTCCTGAGGTTCCAGGAACAACCTGGCCACACCAACCCTCCCCCAGGAATTAAGCAGGAATTGGGAATTAATTGAGCAGGAACTGAGAATTAATTGAAGAGGAATTGAGCAGGAATTGGGCAAGGAAAGGTTATTTTATTTTGGTGATTTGGGTGATTTTGGTTATTTTGTTAGTTTGGTTATTTTTGTGATTTTTGTTAATTTGGTGATTTTGCTGATTTTAATGGTTTTTTTGGGGTTATTTTTACCACCCCGGGGTTGGGTTTGGGGCGATGCCAGAACCACACCCGGGGCTGGGAACGGGTTTGGTGAGAAGGGAGGGGGAGGGAGGGGAAACAAAGGAATGAGGAAGATGAGGATGATGAAGATGGGAATTGTGCCGGGTCTGGGGGGGCTGGAATTATCCAGAGAACAGGGTTTGGAAAATCCTGAGGGAGCTGGGGGAGCTCAGCCTGGAGAAAAGGGGGATCCAGGGGGGATTTTGGGATCCTCCAGGGGGGATTTGTGATCTGATCCCAGGGAACGGGCCCAGGACAAGAGGGAACGGCCCCGAGCTGGGCCAGGGTTGGGAAATTTGGGATGATTTTCCATGGAAAAAGGGTTGGGAATCATCAGGAGGGGCTTAATTCCCATCCCTGGAGGGAATTCCTGGAAATTCCTCTGGCTCATCCTCAAGAAAAGAGGGATCCGGGTCGGAATCAGGAATTTTTCCATGGAAAAAGCGTCAGGAATCATCAGGAGGGGCTCAGGGAGGGGTTGGATTCCCATCCCTGGAGGTTTCCAAAGGAATTCCCAGAGATTCCTGTGGCTCATCTTCAAGAAAAGGGGGATCCAGGGGGGATTTTCAGCTCATCCAGGGGGAATTTTTGGTTTTTCCAGGGGAAATTTGGGATCTGATCCCAAGGAATGGGGCAGGACAAGAGGGAACGGCCTCAAGCTGGGCCAGGGTGGGAAATTCGAGATGATTTTTCCATGGAAAAAGGGTTGGGAAGTGGCTCAGAGAGTTTTGGATCCCCATCCCTGGAGGGAATTCTGGGAATTTTGGGTGACCCCAGGTCGGATTTTGGGATCCCGGGAATTTTCCTGGATCCCAAATTTTCTCCTACAGCGCCCCCAAGCGGCTCCGGGAGCCCCGGGAATGTCCCGGGATTTGGGGGTTGGGGGTTTGGATATTTTCTCCCAATTCCTTGGGATGTTTTAATCCCATTTTTTGAGATATTTTCACCCAATTCCTCAGGATATTTTAATCCCATTTTTTGGACATTTTCACCCAATTCCTCAGGATATTTTCCTCCCATTCCTCGGGATGTTTTAATCCCATTTTCAGGACATTTTCAAGCAATTCCCCAGCCAGAATTCTTTCCACCTTTATCCCCAGGTTTCCCGAAAATTAAGGACTCCACACTCCTGCTTTGATTTTGTTTTTTTAAATTTATTTTGATTTTATTTATTTATTTATTTATTTTTAATTTTTCTTTTTTAATTTTTCTTTTTTTTATTTATTTAAATTTTGAAGCAGATTTTTCCCAGAGGTTCAGAAAAAAGTCAGAATCTCTCCGAATTCCATGAAAATTGGGACAGAGATGGATGAAGGTGCCGGGACAGGGAGGAAGGAGCTGGAGAATTCCAGTCTGGACCAGTTGTCCCAGTCTGGACCAGTTCTCCCAGTGGTTTTTCCAGTAGAATTTTTGGCTCCTGACTCCAGGAAAGGAACTGGGACAAGCCCCAGAATATTTGGGACTTCTCAAAACATTTTTTTATCCTGGATTTTTTCCATCTCACGTGAAACAATTTGGGGAACATTCTTTCTGGAAAAGGGGAAAAGTTTTGGTAGGGGCTCGGGGGCCACAATTAATTCATTTTTTTGGGTTTTTTTTAATCTTACGTGAAATAAATTGGGGAAAATTCTTTCTGGAAAAAGGAAAAAGCTTTGGGAAAGGGCTCAGGGACCCCAAATCCTTCATCCCCCCGATCCAAATCTTATTTTCTGGGCCGGAGCCAGCCCTGGCAGCGGGACAGGCAGCGCTCCACGATGTTGGAGGTGCAGGAGTTGAGGCGGAAACGGCCCTGGGGGGAAGTTTGGGAGGAATTCCCAATTTCCTGGGGTTGGGAAGGGCAGGAATCCATGGAAATCCCAGTCTGGGACAGATCCGTGGAAATCCCAATTTGGGGAGCACATGGATCCATGGAAATCCCAGTTTGGGACCCACAGGGATCCTTGGAAATCCCAATTTGGGGTGGATTCATGGAAATCCCACTTTGGGAAGTGCAGGAATCCATGGAAATCCCAGTTTGGGGGGCACAGGGATCCACGGAATTCCTGATTTCCTGGGATTGGGAAGGGCAGGGATCCACAGAAATCCCAATTTGGGATCCTTCTTTGGGATTCCCTGTGCAGGGATCCGTGGAAATCCCAGTTTGGGACCCACAGGAATCCCCCGGGATCGTTCCCTGATCTGAATCCAAAACCTCGAGGGTGCAAAGCTCTGGAACCACCCCGGGAAATTCTGAGGAATTCTTTTCCAGGGAAATCTGCTTTTCCAAGGAATTATTGTCCAAGGAATTCCTTTTTTCCAAGGAATTGTTTTCCAGGTCGTCCAGGCAGGAATCAGGGGGGCAGAATTCCACGGCCAGGATGGATTTCTGCAGCGGGAACTTCATCAGGCACATCCCGGGAGTGTCCAAGGTGAAAAATTCTGATTTTTCCGGGATTTTCTCGGGATCCGAACGGGAATTCCCGGGGGTGGGACAAAGGTCCTGGCAGGGACAGGAATCCACCTGGGAATTCATCTTCCTGTGACAATAGAGATAAAAAGGAGATAAAAAAGAACAATTTTTATTATTCCTGAAGAGAAAAAGAATGATTTTTATTATCCTGAAAAATAAAAACTATTTTTATTACCCCAAAAGAGAAAAAACATTATTTTTATTATTATGGAGGATAAAAAGGACAATTTTTGTTATTCTGGAAGAGAAAAACCCCAATTTCTTATTATTCTGGAAGATAAAAAACCCCTTTTTAAAAATTATCCTGGAAGATAAAAAGAACGATTCTTTATCATCCTGGAAGACAGAAAGAACAATTTTTTTTTACCCTGGAAAATAAAATGAGCAAATTTTATCATCCTGGAAATTAAAAAGAATGATTTTTATTATCCTGGAAGATAAGACCAATTTTATCTCCATTTTTTCCCCTTTTCTACATCTTTTTCCCTTTTCCAGTTTTTTTTTTCCCCTTCTCCAGTTGTTTTTCCCTTCTCCAGTTATTTTTTCCCCCTTTCCCTTTGAAACCTTTATCCCCGAGGAAAATGAGCACCATAAATCCCCCTTTCCCAATTTTTTTCTGGGAATTTAATCCAGAAAATGATTGAAATCTTTATCCCTGAGCACCATAAATCCCTTTTTTTTTTCAATTTTCCTGAGAATTTAATCTGGAAAATGATCGAAACTTTTATCCCCGAGGAAATTTGGCACCACAAATCCCCTTTTTTTCAGCTTTCCCAGGAATTTAACCCAAAAAATGATCCCAAGGAGACTCACCCGGGTCAGGAATGGCAGAGCAGAGGTGGGTGTGTTATCCCGGGATTTTCCTGGTATGAAACTGGGATTTTCCTGGGATTTTCCTGGTGTTATTCCAGGATATTCCTGGTTTATTCCCGATATGTTCCTGGGATTTTCCTGGAGTATTCCTGGAATTTTTGTGGTGTATTCCTGGGATATTCCTGGTGTTTTCCTGGGACGTTCCTGAAGTTTTCCTGGTGTGAAACTGGGATGTTCCGGAGTATTCCTGGGATGTTCCTGGGATTTTCTTGGTGTTATCCTGGGATTTTCCTGCTGTATTCCCAGGATTTTCCTGGTGTATTCCTGGGATTTTTCCTGGGATTTTCTCTCTGTTATCCCAGGATATTTCTGGTGTATTCCCAGGATGTTCCTGAATGTATTCCTGGGATGTTCCTGGTGTGAATCTGGGATATTCCTGGGATGTTCCTGAGATTTTTTTCTGGTGTATTCCTGGTCTGTTCCCGAAGTGTTCCTGGTGTTATCCCGGGATATTCCTGGGATGTTCCTGAGATATTCCCAAGATATTCCCAAGATATTCCTTGTCTGTTCTTGGTGTATTCCCAGGATATTCCTTAGATATTCCCGGGATTTTCCTGGTCTGTTCCTGGTCTGTTCCTGCTGTTATCCCGGGTATGTCCTCAATGTATTCCCGGGATATTCCTGGGATTTTCCTGGTGTTGTCCTGGGATATTTCCTGGGATTTTCCTGGGATATTCCTGGTGTGAAACTGGAATTTTCCTGGTCTTATCCCAGGATGTTCCTACTGTTATCCCAGTCTGTTCCTGATGTTATCCTGGGTCTGTCCTCGATGTATTCCCGGGATGTTCCTGGGATATTCCTGGTTTTATCCCGTGTCTGTCCTCAATGTATTCCGGGGATATTCCTGGGATATCCCTGCTGTTATCCCGGGTCTGTCCTCGATGTATTCCTGGGATATTCCTGGGATATTCCTGGGATATTCCTGGTTTTATCCCGGGTCTGTCCCTGCTGTTATCCCGGGTCTGTCCTCGATGTATTCCTGGGATATTGCTGGGATATTCCTGGTCTTATCCCAGGATGTTCCTGCTGTTATCCCGGGTCTGTCCCTGCTGTTATCCCGGGTCTGTCCTCGGTGTATTCCTGGGATATTCCTGGTCTTATCCCAGGATGTTCCTACTGTTATCCCGGTCTGTTCCTGATGTTATCCTGGGTCTGTCCTCGATGTATTCCCGGGATATTCCTGGGATATCCCTGCTGTTATCCCGGTCTGTCCCCGCTGTTATCCCGGGATATTCCCTACACATCCCCGATCCTCCTCATCCCCGCGCAGCCCGGATCTCCCGGCCCCGCCTCCCCGCCCCGCCGGGGGCTCATTTGCATAATTAATGTTAATGACAAACGCCCATTTCCTCCGCCGGGGAATTCAGGAGACGCCAGGCAGGAATTTGGGAAATGAGTGGAATTGATTCCCCTCCCGGGAGTTTTTTGGGATGTTCCAGCCCCCCAAAAAACACCTCGTGAAGTCCATTAGGGATGTGGGATTTTGGGGAATTTTCTAATTTTGAGCCTTTTTCTGCTCCAATTTTTCCATGGAGAAGCTGGAAACTCTTTGTTCACCTCTCGCCTTGTGGTGTTTTCCAAAAATTCAGATTTTGGGATGTTCCATTCCCGCAAAAAAACCTCTTGAGGTCCATTAAGGGATGTGAAATTTGGGGAATTTTAAAATTTTGAGGCTTTTTTTGCCCCGATTTTTTCATGGAGAAGCTGGAAATTCTTCACTCACCTCTTGTCTTGTGATGTTTTCCAAAATTCTGACTCAAATCCCTCATGAGGAGCAGACAGGAGTGGCCACCACCCTTTATTCCCTTTATTCTACCCCAAACCATCTGAATCTCATTCGTATTTTTTGGGTTTTGTGACCCAGGGCAGGATTTTGGGATGTTCCAACCCCCAAAACACCTCATGAGGGTCCATTAGGGGTGTGGAATTTTGGGGAATTTTTAAATTTTGAGGCTTTTTCTACCCCAATTTTTTTCCATGGAGAAGCTGGAAACTCTTTGTTCACCTCTGGTCTTGTGGTGTTTTCCAGAAATTCAGATTTTGGGATGTTCCAGCCCCAAAAAAACCTCGTGAGGGTCTTTAAGGGATGTGGGATTTGGGGAATTTTCAATTTTGAGCCTTTTTCTGCGCCAATTTTTTCATGGAGAAGCTGGAAATTCTTCACTCACTTCTTGCCTTGTGATGTTTTCCAAAATTCTGAAGAAATTGTCACAAAAATTGGGCAATAAGGACACTGAGGCCGAAGGGGTCATCCTCTTCATCACCTTCATCACAAAAATTGGCACAAAAAGGACACTGAGACTGAAGAAATTGTCACAACAATTGGGCAAAAAGGACACTGAGGCCGAAGGGTTCAACCTCTTAATCACAAAAAATTTGTTTATTAATAAATTAAATATATATTAAATAAACATAATATTATTTCATTATATCTAATAATAAAATTCCCAATAGAAGAAATACTTGAGTGAGCCAAATCCCTTCCAGAGCTCCATCCCCACCTCTGCAAAAAAAACCCAAATACATTTTCCAAAAGTATGTTTTTTTTTTCCAAAACACATTTTTTTCTGTTGTTTGTTTTCTTTTCCAAGAGTTTAATCCCGAGGGGAGGGAGATTTTTTCCAGTCTGGCTCATCCTCTCCTCACTTCCCACTCCGTAGGGAAAATACGTGGACAGGGAATTCCTCAAGGTCCCTCCTCGACAATTCCCCCCAAAAAATTACAACGTGGAGCTGGAAATAATTGAAGGATTGGAGAGGAGCAGCTCTGGATTAATTAAATTTAAATATTTTGATTTTCATACCCTTGAGGTGCCTCACATCCGGAGCCACAGACTCCCAAATCCTATAAAAGGATTTCCAATTTTCCTGCTCTCCTCGAATCAGTTTTTTGGTTTCATTTTTTGGTGCTCCTGGAAGAGAATTGGGTAAGTCTGGTTTGGGTTTGTTCTTGGAGTCTTCTCGTGGTTGGTTGGGTTGTTATTTTTATTTTTATTAAATTTTATTTAAAAGGTTTAAATTTTAAATTAGAAGAATTTAAATTTTCTTCGTTGTGTTGGGTTGGTTGGGATTTTTATTTTTATTTTTATTTTTATTTTTATTTTTATTTTTATTTTTATTTCTATTTTTATTTTTATTTTTATTTTATTTTTATTTTTATTTTATTTTTTTATTTTTAATTTTATTTTTATTTTTAATTTTATTTTTATTTTATTTTATTTTTATTTTATTTTGGTTTTTTGGTTTTCTTTTGGTTTTATTTTTCATTTTGGAGCCATGCAGAAAGCAAATTAAAAGACTTTTAAATTTTCTGCTTGGTTGGGTTGGGTTGGGTGGGGTTTTATTTTATTTTTATTTTTATTTTATTTTATTTTATTTTTGTTTTTGTTTTTGTTTTTGTTTTTGCTTTTGTTTTTATTTTATTTTATTTTATTTTTAAATTTTATTTTTATTTTATTTTTTTTTATTTTGGTTTTTTGGTTTGCTTTTGGTTTTATTTTTCATTTTGGAGCCGTGCAGAAAGTAAAATTAAAAGGATTTAAATTTTAAATTAAAGGAATAAATTTCCTGCTTGGGTTGGGTTGGGTTGGGTTTTTATTTTTATTTTTGTTTTGGAGCCATGCAGAAAGCAAAATTAAAAGGATTTAAATTTTCTCCTTGATTGGGTTGGGTTTTTTGTTTTAATTTTCATTTTAGACCCGTGCAGAAAGCAGAATTAAAAGAATTTAAATTTTCTGCTTGGGGATGTTGGGGTTGGGATTCCCCCCAGGTTTGAATTGGTTTTTTGGGTTTTATTTTTTTGGGGGTTTATTTTCTGTTCTTTTCTCCATCGAGGAGAACCCAAATTTTCTCTCTTTTTCCTCTCTCCTGGAAAAAAAAAACAATATAAAAAACCACTTTGGTGTCCTCTGGATGAGGATCTGAAATTTGACTTAATTTTTTTGGGTGAAATTAGGGAAGGAATGGCAAAAATTCCTCCCGGAGTGATGGGAAAGAGCTTAAAAAGCCCAAATGATTTTCTGCTTCCTGTTTTGAGAGGAAGTTGGTGGAAAAATAATGACAAATTTGTCTGAAATGGTTCCAGGTGGAGTCACTTCCTGAAAAAAAAGGATTCCCTGGAATCCCTGAAAAAAAAAAAGGATGATTTAATTATTTTTGTGTATAAAACAGCCTGAAATTTAAATTTTCTTGCTTTCCTGCCTCCAGTCTTCCCCAAAGATGCATTGTGAAAAAAGGATTCCCCTGAAAAATGGATCCCTATCCTTGGAAAAAAAAGATTATTTAATTTTGTGTACAAAACAGCCTGAAATTTGAATTTTATGCCGGGGGAAAAAAAATGATGATTTAATTCTTTTGTACAAAAACAACTTAAAATTTAAATTTTCTCCTTTTCTTTCCTCCAGCCTCCCCCTTTTTCCCCCTCAAAAAATACATTGTGAAAAAAGGGTTCACTGGAAAAAAGAGGATGATTTATTTAATTTTTGTGTACAAAACAGCCTGAAATTTAAATTTTCTCTCTTTCTTTCCTCCAGCCTCTCCTTTTTCCCCCCAAAAATGCGTCATGAAAAAAAGGATTCCCTGGGAAAAAAGGATCCCTGTCCCTGAAAAAAAGATACCTGTGCCTGGAAAAAAAAGATTATTTAATTTTGTGTACAAAACAGTCTGAAATTTGAATTTTATACTAGGGAAAAAAAAGAAGATGATTTAATTCTTTTGTACAAAAACAACCTAAAATTTAATTATTTTCCTTTTGTTTTCTCCAGCCTCCCCCTTTTTCCCCCCCAAAAAATGCATTGTGAAAAAAGAGTTCCCTGGAAAAAAAGGATCCCCATCCCTGGAAAAAAAAATTATTTAATTTTGTGTATAAAACAGCTTGAAATTTGAATTTTATCCCTGGGGAAAAAAAAAAAAAAAGATTATTTAATTTTGTATATAAAACAATCAAAAATTTAAATTTTCCTCCCTTTCTTTCCTCCAGCCTCCCCTTTTTCCCCCCCAAAAAAATGCACCGAGCCACGGGCTGCCCGCTGAGCCAGCTCTGCCTCCCTCCTCCCGCCGTCCTGGTGAGGACTTTCCCGGCAGGATCCATCCAGAATTCCCGGAATTTCCAGGATCTCCAGAGCTGCTGCTGCCACCCTGGCACCACCACCGTTGTCAGCCTGCGGCCCTGCGGGTTGGTGGCCTCGTCAGGTGTCCCCTCGTGTCGCCAGGGGTGTGACATCAGTGTCACCAACACCAGGGCCACGCGCCGTAAGCCGCCGTGCTGCTGCTGGCAGGAGGTCACCAAGTGTGTCACCACGTGCCAAGATCCGTGTTGTCAAGATGTCACCAAGTGTGTCACCACGTGCCAAGATCCATGTTGTCAAGATGTCACCAAATGTGTCACCACGTGCCAAGATCCGTGTTGTCAAGATGTCACCAAATGCATCACCACGTGTCAAGATCCATGTTGTCAAGATGTCACCAAGTGTGTCACCACGTGTCAAGATCCGTGTTCCCAGGAGGTCACCAAGTGTGTCACCACGTGTGTGGATCCGTGTTGTAAAGAGGTGACCACGTGCCAGGATTTGTGTTGTCAGGAGGTCGCCAAGTGTGTTGCCACGTGCCAAGATCCGTGTTGTCAAGATGTCACCAAATGTGTCACCACGTGTGTGGATCCGTGTGCTCAGGAGGTCACCAAGTGTGTCACCACCACATGTCAAGATCTGTGTTGTAAGGAAGTCACCACGTGTCAGGATTCATGTTCCCAGGCAGTCACCAAGTGTGTCACCACGTGCCAAGATCCCTGCTGCCAGGAGGTGGCCACATGTAGAACCACGTGTCAAGATCCATGTTGTCAGGAGGTCACCAAAAGTGTCACCACCACGTGTGTGGATCCATGTTGTAAAGAAGTCACAACATGCACCACCAGGTGTGTGGCTCCGTGTCGTAAAGAGGTCACCAAGTGTGTCACCACCATGTGTCAAGATCCGTGTTGTCAAGACGTCACCAAGTGTGTCACCACGTGTGTGGACCCATGTTGCCAGGAGGTGACCAAGTGTGTCACCGCCATGTGTCAAGATCCGTGTCGTCAGGGGGTCACCAGATGTGTCACCACGTGTCAAGATCCATGTTGTAAAGAGGTGACCACATGCACAACCACGTGTGTGGACCCGTGTTCTCAGGGGGTCACCAAATATGTCACCACGTGTGTTGATCCCTGCTGCCAGGAGGTGACCAAGTGCACCAGGACATGTGTGGACCCGTGTCGTCAGGAGGTCACCAAATGTGTCACCACATGCCAAGATCCCTGCTGCAAGGAGGTGACCACGTGCACAACCATGTGTCAGGATCCCTGTTGTCAAGAGGTCACCAAATGTGTCACCACATGTCAAGATCCGTGCTGCCAGGATGTCACCAAGTGTGTCACCACATGTCAAGATCCCTGCTGCAAGGAGGTGACCACATGCACCACCAGGACATGTGTGGACCCGTGTTGTAAAGAAGTCACCAAGTGTGTCACCACGTGTATGGATCCATGTTGTCAGGATGTCACCAAATGTGTCACCACATGCGTGGACCCATGTTCTCAGGGGGTCACCAAGTGTGTCACCACGTGTGTTGATCCATGTTGCCAGGATGTCACCAAATGTGTCACCACGTGTGTTGATCCATGTTGCCAGGAGGTCACCAAGTGTGTCCCCACGTGCCAGGAGCCGTGTGGCAGGAAGGTCCCCAAGGTGCTCACGCCGTGTTTCGAGCCCGGCTGTAAGAAGGTGACCAAGTGGAGCAGCCCCTGGGTGATCCCCTGGTGCAAGAAGGGGGCCAAGGCCAGATGTGGGGACCCCTGCTCCAAGAAGGGGCCCAAGTGCAGCTCCAGATGTGCAGACCCCAGTCACAAGAAGGTGCCCAAGTGCTCCACCCCGTGCCAGGACCCCTACTGTGTCACCAGGTGTGACCCCAGGTGTGGCCCCAGGTGTGTGGTGGACCCCTGCTGTCAGGAGGTCACCAAGTGCAGAACCAAATATGTGGATCCCTGTTGTAAAGAGGTCACCAAGTGTGTCACCACCTGCCAAGATCCATGTTGTCAGGAGGTCACCAAATGTGTCACCAGGTGTGTGGATCCCTGTTGTAAAGAGGTCACCAAGTACACCACCAGGTGTGTGGATCCGTGTTGTCAGGAGGTCACCAAGTGTGTCACCACGTGTCAAGATCCATGTTGCAAGGAGGTCACCAAGTGTGTCACCAGGTGTGTGGATCCCTGTTGTCAGGAGGTCACCAAGTGTGTCACCACATGCCAAGATCCCTGTTGTCAGGAGGTCACCAAGTACAGAACCAGGTGTGTGGATCCGTGTTGTCAGGAGGTCACCAAATGTGTCACCACATGCCAGGATCCCTGCTGTGCCACCAGACGTGCCACCTGCTGTCAGGAGGTCACCAAGTGCACCACCAGGTGTGTTGATCCTTGCTGCCAGGAGGTCACCAGGTGTGTCATCACCTGCCAGGACCCCTGCTCCCAGGGGGTGACCACCTGCCAGGGAGTGACCACCTGCCAGGGAGTGACCACCTGCCAAGACCCCTGCTGCCAGGGGATGACCACCTGTACCACCACCTGCCAAGACCCCTGCTGCCAGGATGTCACCAGATGTGTCACCACGCGCCAAAACCCCTGCTGCCAGGGAGTGACCACCTGCACCACCACGTGCCAAGGTCCCTGTGGTGTCACAAGATGTGCCACCAGGTGTGTTGATCCCTGCTGCCAGGGGGTGACCACATGCCGAGGAGTGACCACGTGCCAAGATCCCTGCTGCCAGGGGGTGACCACGTGCCAAGGAGTGAGCACGTGCCAGGGAGTGACCACCTGCCACGATCCCTGCTGCCAGGATGTCACCAGATGTGCCAACACCTGCCAAGACCCCTGTGGTGCCACCAGATATGCCACCAGGTGTGTTGACTCCTGCTGCCAGGGGGTCACCACATGCCAGGGAGTGACCACGTGCCAGGGAGTGACCACCTGCCAAAATCCCTGCTGCCAGGATGTCACCAGATGTGCCACCACGTGCCAGGACCGCTGTGGTGTCACCAGATGTGCCACCACCTGCCAAGATCCCTGCTGCCAGGGGGTCACCACGTGCCAGGGAGTAACCACCTGCCAAGGAGTGACCACATGCCAAGGAGTGACCACATGCCAAGGAGTGACCACATGCCAAGACCCCTGCAGCCAGGGGGTGACCACGTGCCAAGGAGTGACCACGTGCCAGGGAGTGAACACGTGCCAAGGAGTGACCACATGCCAGGGAGTGACCACCTGCCAAGATCCCTGCTGCCAGGAGGTCACCAGATGTGCCACCACGTGCCAAGACCCCTGCTGCCAGGGAGTGACCACCTGCACCACCACGTGCCAAGGCCCCTGTGGTGTCACCAGATGTGCCACCAGATGTGTGGAACCTTGCTGCCAGGATGTCACCAGATGTGCCACCACCAGCCAGGGAGTGCCCACCTGCCCAGCCCCGTGCCGTGTCCCCAGCTGTGCCACCCCTCAGGGTGTCCAGGTTGTCACCAGGAGCTCCGACTCCCGTCCCACCACCTGTGTCACGCAGACCTGCCCCGTCTGCGGCCGGAGCTGCTGCCCCAAATTCGGGGCTCCCTGAGGGGGTCCCCAAAGGTGACCCCACTCCCCCTGATGGGATCCCCCCAAAGGAAGAGGAAATTCTCATTTTTCCCGGCGGTTCTGACCCTTTTCCGCCGTTTTTAACCCCAAGAAAAAGCGCCTTTCCTCGCGGGATGTGACCGAGCTGATTTTTGTGCCCCCGGGGGTTTTTCCTTCCACCCCCGGGAGAGAGAATCCTCTTCCAGGAATTCCCCTTTTCCAGGGATTCCCCTCTTCCAGGGATTCCCCTTTTCCAGGAATTCCCCTTTTCCAGGGATTCCTCTCTTCCAGGAATTCCCTTTTCCCAGGGATTCCCCTTTCCCAGGAATTCCCCTCTTCCAGAGGGCTCAACCTGGAGAAAAAGGGGGATCCAGGGGGAATTTTGGGCTGTTCCAGGGAGGATTTGGAGTCCCCTTCCTCTTTTTCCTTTTTCCTTTTTGTGTCTGAAGCAATAAAAGAAACTATTTTGGCATTGACCTCGTGAATTTCCTTCCTCTCCCGCCCTTTGTCCTTTTATTTCTTTCCTAAAATCCCGATTTTTATTTTTTAAAAAAAGCTTTTTATTTTATTTTTTTTATTGAAAAAAAAAAAAGGTGCTGGGAAGTCTCAGTGGGATGGTGGAATGCCCTGGGATGGGAGGGACACACAGGGATCATCAAATCCAACCCCTGGCCCTGCCCAGGACATCCCAAAATCCCTGGGAGAGCTGTCCTGGGGCTCTGGTGGGTTTGGGATGGGGTTTGGGTTCCCTGGGGTCAGAAACTTTTCCCAAAATTCACCCCAATTCCCTGCCCTGGCACAGCTCTGGCCCTTCCCTCAGCCCTGACATGGGCCTGAAATCCCAGATCAGTGTCTGAAATTACAGATAAATCAGTGTCTGATATCCCAGATCAATGTCCAATATCCCAGGTAAATGTCTGATATCACAGATGAATCAATGTCTGATATCACAGATAAATGTCTGATATCCCACATGAGTGTTCAATATCCCAAATCAATGTCCAATATCCCAGATCAATGTCTGATATCACAGATAAATCAATGTCTGATATCACAGATAAATATCTGATATCCCACATAGATGTTCAATATCCCAAATCAATGTCCAATATCCCAGATTGATGTCTGACATTGCAGATCAATGTCTGATATCCCAGATAAATCAATATCCAATACCCTAGATCAATGCCCAATAGCCCAGATCAATGTCCAATATCCCAGATAAATCAATGTCCAATACCCCAGATCGATGCCTGATATCCCAGATAAATCAATATCCAATACCCTAGATCAATGTCCAATATCCCAGATCAATGTCTGATATCCCAGATAAATCAATGTCTGATATCCCAGATAAATCAATGTCCAATACCCCAGATCAATGCCTGGTACCCACCTCATCCCCACAGGCTGCACAAACCCTTTTAAACCCCACCAAAAAAAGCGATTTCCCCCTCACACTCCTCCAGGTGTTTCATCTTCCCTAAAATTCAGATTTAAATCATCTCAGAAAATCATTTCCTGTAAAAAAAAAATTTAAAAAAAAGACATGAATTCTTCCTGCTGTGAGCACCTGGATATTTATTGAACACCTGAGGGGTTAAAACAGGCAGGAAATTGCTGTTCATGATGAGAAAATGTTGCAGAGTCCTCCCAGTTTCTTTGTCAGGTGAAGTTCCCTGAGCTCTGAAATTTATTAAAAAAAATTTATCTATTAAAGTGAAAAAATAAAATAAAATAAAATAAAATAAATTTAAATATTAAAATAAAATAAAATAAAATATAAAAAGAAAAGAAAAGAAAAGAAAAGAAAAGAAAAGAAAAGAAAAGTAAAATAAAATAAAATAAAGTAAAATAAAATAATTAAGAAAAAAAATCTAGAGGAAATCCAGATTTTTTTTTCCCTGTAAAAAAAAAAAATCGAAAAAAATCAAAGCAAAGAAAGCAAATATATAAAAGAGGTGAGGAATTATAATAATTAATTTAATTTATTTTCTTTTGCATAACCACAGCCAGTTCCTCCTTCCAGGTTTTAATTAGTCAGGTGCTAATTGTCATTCTTGGCTGAGCAATCACCTTCCGGAGTAAACAGGAAAAAGTGGTCGGTGGGATTTGGGTTCCTCCGGGAATGGCTGGATCCCAAATTATCCCAAATTGTCCCAAATTATCCCTGGGGTATAAACTCACCTCCATGTGAGCCTTCATGTCCTCTCATCATCCTCATCCTCCTGGCATCCCAAAAATTCCAGGATTTCCTGAGCCACAGGCTCAGACCCTCCTGCCTTCCCTTGGGAATGAGGAGAGGGGAAAGTTGGCTCAGGTCGGGCAGGAAAAATGGGGAGAATTCCCTGATTTTGGTGAGGATCGAGAGAAAAAAGTGGGAATAAATTCATTTTTTTGTGAGGATCGATGGCGGGAATAAATTCTTTTTTTTTTGGTGAGGATCAGTGGAAAAACATGGGAATAAATTAATTTTTTCACTCGGGAAATCCTGCACGGGGCTTGGAGGGGTTGGAGCTCGACCCTGTGTCCAGATCTGGATAATCATGGAAAGAGGAATGTGGAAAATGTTCAGGAAAGGGAATGGAGAATTCCTGAGGGAGCTGGGGGGGCTCAGCCTGGAGAAAAGGGGGATCCAGGGGGGATTTTGGGATCCTCCAGGGAAAATTTGGGATCTGATCCCAGGGAATGAGGCCGGGACAGGAGGGAACGGCCTCGAGCTGGGCCAGGGTGGGAAATTTGTGAAAATCCCTCCTGGAAAAGGGAAAAAAGCCTCGGAAGGGGCTCAGGAGGGGTTGGATCCCCATCCCTGGAGGTGTCCCAGGAATTCCTGGATTTTGGGCTGGACTCGACACTCTGGGAGCTCTTTCCCAACCTCTGGGATTTTTTGGGAATCTTGGAAAATCTTTTGTCCCTTCAGCACAAGACGGGACTGGAGCCCCTTGGAGCTGGGGTGGAATTCCCAGACGGAATTCCCTGATGGAATTCCCCCCAAAACTCCCCCAAAAACGTGATGGAGATTCCCAAATTAACCCCAATTAGGGATAACAACCCAAACCCCGTGATGCTGGATCCAATCCCCCATAAATCCAATTGAGATTCCCAAATTAACCCCAATTAGGGATAACAACCCAAACCCCCTGATGTTGGATCCAATCTCCCAAAACATGATGGAAATTCCCAAATTAATGCTAATTAGTGATAATGACCCAAACCCCGTGATGTTGGATCCCAATCCCCCATAAATGTCATGGAGATTCCCAAATTAACCCAAATTAACCCAAACTAGCGATAACGACCCAAACCCCGGGATGTTGGATCCCCAGTGACTCCAATCCCCCATAAATCCAATGGAAATTCCCAAATTAATGCTAATTAGCGATAACGACCAAACCCCATGATGTTGGATCCCCAGTGACTCCAATTGCCCAAAAGTGTGATGGAAATTCCCAAATTAACCCCAATTAGGGATAATGACCCAAACCCCGTGATGTCGGATCCCGTTTACGTCCCCCCTGCAAATTAATCCACTCTTGGAAGGTTTGAATTTCTCACTAATCATAATTAACAACAGGGTGTAAAAACTACTTGGGGTAGAAAGGGAGGTGCAGGACGAGATGGTTTTGAGGTGAGATAATAAGGAGATGATAATGAGGAGCTGTTCCAACTGGAATTTGGGAAATTCCTCATGGAAAAAATGAGTTGGGAGCTGCTCTGGAGATGGCAAAAATATTTCCACATCCATAAGCTCCAGGAGGAGAAAAACGAGGAGGGATTAAATGAGGAGGGAATAAAAATAAAAATAAAATAAAATAAAATAAAATAAAATAAAATAAAATATAAAAATAAATTTAAATAGTAAAATAAAATAAAATAAAATAAAATAAAAAATAAATAAAACAATAAAATAATAATAATAAATTTAAATAAAATAAAAAATTATAAAAGTTGCGTTAACTTTTTTTAATTAAAAAAAAAATCCCACTTCAATCAGAGCGCTTTTGCACTTTTCTGGGAGGGAAAAACATCTTTAAAATGAGAATTATTTTGCCTTGAATGGCTTGAAATAGGACCTGGAATTGTGTCCCCGTTGGAATTTCCATTAAATGATGTTAATCCATGGAAAGGAATGAACAAAATAATATAATTTATTTAAAACAAACAGGAACCTCAGTCTTTCATGGGAGCTCTGGAGGATCCATTGCGCCTTTCCATGAGAATTAGGACGGGCTATTTCTCATAATAAATCCAATTAATTATCCACCTTTCCTAATAACACCATTGGGAAAAAACCCCACCTATCAAAACCCAACATTTATGGAAATAAGGTAGTGGAAATAAACACATTAAATCCCTTTTTGAAAAACCAATTAATTCAACACCCTCTTTGGTTTTGTTGTTATTTTTTTTTAATTACTCCGTTGGGAATGATTGGGATGGGGGCAGAGGATTGCTCAGCATCACCTGCTTTCCTGGAAGAGGGTTTCCACCAAAAAAACCCATAAATTAGGACAGGCTATTTCTCATAGTCAATCAAATTAATTATCCACCTTCCCCTAATAACACCCGTTGGAAAAAACCCCACCTATCAAAACCCAACATTTATGGAAATAAGGTTGGGAAATAAACGCATTAAAAAATGAAAACCAATTCATTCAACATCTGCCTTGTTATTTTTGTTTTGTTTTGTTTTGTTTTTTTAATTACTCCATCGGGAATGATTGGGATGGGGGCTGAGGATTGCTCAGCATCACCTGCTTTCCACCAAAAAAAAAAAAATTTAAATTAGGATGCAAACAAACATGCAAAGCATGTGGAGGTGGAGCCTGTCGGGGCAGTTTGTGGTCATTTGTCCATCCCACGTTTCCGGGGCTGATGCAGCTCCGGCCGTATAAATTTTGGGATTTTTGGAGGCTCCCGCCAGTTTCCTTTTGGCTCCTGCGTCGTTCGCCAGGACCTGTGATCCAGGTAAGTCCTTTTTGGGTTTTTGTATCAGGGAATTTTTAAATTTGGATTTATCTCAGTGGAAATGGATGGGGAAATGAGGAATTTTCACAAATTCCTCCCGAGAACCTGAGATCTTTGAGAATCCAAGCTCTGCCACTTTTGGGGTGACATCTTGGGGGCATGGAAAAGGTTCTAGAAATTCAGCAACCCCACAGCTGGAGCAGGAATTCCCCCAAGGAAATGAATGAGGAAATGAGGGATTTGTTAGAGTTCATTCCGGGGTTGTTTCTTGGGATTTGTGTTGGAAAAATCTCCGGGTTTTTTGGGACTTTGGGGGTTTTTATTTAAGGTTTGTTCTGCCTGGAAGGGGTTTGGAGATGTCACCTCCTCCTCCAAAAAAAAACCTACCAGTGATTGCCTCTCCTCCTGTTCCCGTCTTGGTTAATTTATTCCTGCCTCGTTAAGGCCGGGAATTAAATAAATGAGTGGAGGTTGAGGAGCAGCTCCTGGGACTTCAGACAGGATGGGTGGGAAGGAGGGAGATGCAAAATTCCTTCAGGCAAAACCAAGAGGAGGAACGAGTTGGAAATTGGGAGCCGCAGCCTCTGGGCCAACCCTTCCCTCACGGAAGGATGAGCCCCCAAAATCCCACCCCGAAAAAATTCCCAGGAGGATCATCAGGATGGGAAAACTGGGAATGTTGAGCCTGTGGAGATCTTGGGGTTTTTCCAGGATCTCCATGGAAGCTGGAGAGGGACTTTTCCTTCAGGAATTGGAGAGACAGGAAAATGGGGAATGGGATTTTACCTCAGGAATTGGAGAGATGGGAAAAACGGGGAATGGGATTTTTCCTCAGGAATTTGAAACAGGAAAAAGAGAATGGTTTTACACTGAAATATGGGAATTTTAGGTTGGCTATTATGAAGAAACTGAGGATGGTGAGGTTTTTCCATGGATTCTCCATTCCTGGAAGTGTCTGAGGCCAGGCTGGACAGGTCTTGCAGGAATTTGGTCAGGATTGGAACAAGATAATCTTTGAGATCCATCCCAACCCAAACTATCCTGCGATTCCTTTGGGATAATTAGGGGATTTGTGGCCTCTGGGCTCTGTGGTTGGGAATTCCCAACGCTGGGGGACGTGCCCAGGTGGGCGTGAGGATCTGATAAGGAAGAGATAAGTGCTGGAGCACCTGCTGGTGGAGCTGGGAAGAGAAGGAGCTGAAATAGTTTTTGGGTTATGGCCTCTCCGAAGTTGGGCAATCCTGTAAAATTCAGGATTTTTTTAAGATTCTTCCTAATGGGTTTCCAATGAAGGAAGTGTTAATTCCATAAATTCCATAAATTTCATAAATTCCTGTGGCAGTTTGAGCATTTGTTGAAATAATTTGAACAATTCAAACGAATTTCAACAAACTCTCAATGATTCAAACGAATTTCAACAAAATTTCAATGATTATTAATTAGATTTGCTATGACCTTTTGAAAAATAAATCAGTTCCTTCCCAAACTACCACAGTTTCGTAGTTCCATGGGATTATCCCGGAGCTGAGGTGGCTTTTCCTTTAATTTCTTAATTTCCCTAAATTCCCTAAATTTCCTTGTTTTTTTCCCCTCAGCCCAACACGAATCCATCGAGTCCTCACACCGCGAGTCACGCTTTAATACCCATAATCCTAATTAATTTTTTTGTCTTTTTTCCAGCTTTTTTTCAGCTTTTTTCCCCATCTTTTTCCCAACTTCATCCCAAGATGTCCTACTACTACGAGCAGTGCAAGCAGCCCTGCCTGCCGCCCGCCTTCCTGGCGCAGAAATGCGCCAAGTGCCCTCAGCCCTGCGCCACCACCCAGTGCGTTGAGGTCTGCCAGGCCCCCTGTGCCACCAGCTGTGCCACCAGCTGTGTCACCCCGTGCCAGGAGCCTTGTGCCACCCAGTGTGTCACCAGCTGCGCCCCGCAGTGCGTGGACGTTTGCGTCCCGCAGTGCGTTGACACCTGTGCCACCCAGTGTGCCACCACTTGTGTCCCGCAGTGCGTTGACACTTGTGCCACCACCTGTGCCCCTCAGTGCGTTGACACTTGTGCCACCCAATGTGCCACCACTTGTGTCCCCCAATGTGTGGACACCTGTGCCACCACCTGTGTCCCCCAGTGCGTTGACACTTGTGCCACCCAATGTGCCACCACTTGTGTCCCCCAGTGCGTTGACACCTGTGCCACCCAATGTGCCACCACCTGTGTCCCCCAGTGCGTGGACACCTGTGTCACCAAGTGCCCCGAGCCTTGTGTCACCAAGTGCGTGGAGCAGTGCCAGGCTGAGGTTTGCAACACCAAGTGTGTGGAGTCGTGTGAGACCGTGTGCCTGAAGCCCTGCTGATCCTGATCCCCATCCCATCCCAATCCCGATCCCGATCCCGATCCCGATCCCGATCCCGATCCTGATCCCCATCCCGGGGCTCCGGTGACCCCGTGAGAGGTTCCGGGGTGGAAAAAACGGCGCAGACCCATCGGCGACGCAACGAGGATTCTCCCGCTCTCAACGTTCTGTGTTTTCGTCTTAAAAAATGTTCTCGTCTTGAAAAACATTTTCATCTTAAAAAATGTTTCCATCCTAAAAAATGTTTTCGTCTTAAAAAAATGTCTTCTTCTCCCTGATCGCTCTGCATTTTTGTCTCGAAAAATGTTTTCGTCTTAAAAAATGTTTTCCCTCTGAGTGTTCCCTGTGTTTTTGCTCCTGCCCCTTTTTCTGGAAGCGCTGCTGACGGCGCTCCCCAAGATTCCCAACGCCAAAATATTGGGAATTTTAGTGGGAAATGTTGGGCTTTTTTGGGAATTCCTGATGTTTTAGCGTTGGGAATGTTGGGAAATCGCCGTCAGCAGTTGGCGTTGGGGGATGTTGAATGTTTTCCCCCTTCCCCTTCTTCCTTTTGTCTCTTTGTCTCATAAATTCCCTGTGCAGCAATAAAATAATTGCCAGTGATGGCAACCGGGTGTGTTTTGTCTTTTTTGTCCCCATTTCCACATCTTCAGACCCCCCCAATTAATAATTAATAATTAATTAATTTCTACTTTCAAAAACGGTCAGGGAGGGGGTTTGTGCCCAAAGTAAAAAATAAGTTTTAATACAGAGAATTTTCTTTTAATCCTACAAGGAAATCATGGTCTGGGCAAATCTTTTCTGAGGGATTGGTGGAAATTATTGACAGAAATTTGATCTTTCAGACAGAATTCTGTCCTTCACAGCTTGGGGTTTCCTAGAAATCCTAGAAACTATTAAAAGGTGAATTTAGGTGGAAGAAAGCCTGAAATTAATAAAGGAATTGAACATCTGAATTTAAGCAGAATAAAAGCTTAAACTAATAAAGGAATGGAACACCTGGGATTTTAAATCAAAATTTAAATGCAACAAATTTAAATAAAATTTAAAATAAAAAATAACAATAGCAATAGCAATGACAATGACAATGACAATGACAATAAAATTTAAATAAAAATTTAAATTTAAATAAAATTAAAATACATCTTTATTCCAGATAAGCTCAAGGCTGAAGGTCACCCCATTGTGCGGAGGGAGTTAAACCCATTAAAAGCTGCCAAAATTTTAATTGAAATTTAGCTTTAAATTTAAATTTAATTTAAAATTAAATCTCCCACTGTGTCTTTCCTCACCCCTGGCTCGGTGCCGGCCACACCATTCCATCGTCTGGGAATGCAGAAACCTCTCCCCACCCACCCCCTCATTAGGGAAAGGGTGGGGAACAGTTAATCAGGAGAAAAAAAAAAAAAAAGAGATATTTATTTTTAGGGGCGTGCCAGCCCCGTTTCCAAATCACTTTTTTTTAATTTGCAGGTGGAAATGCAGGTTCCTCTTTTAATGACACCCAGGGAGGTGACACCAGGAGGTGACAAGGAAATGTGACACCAAAGAGGTGACACACCCTCAGACAGGGATCACTGGGGTCAAAAATAACCCCAAAAAAACCCAAAGAACCCCCCCCCCCAAAAAAAAACCCCAGCAACAAAAAAAACCTCAAAAAAACCCCCCAAAAAACCAAAAAAACCCAAAAAAGAGAGCCACGACTGGGGAATTTTTTTGGGGTGTGGAAAAGGTTGGGAATCTATCAACCCCAGAGCTGGAGCTGGAATTCCCAGGAAAATGGATGGGAAAATTATGAATTTATTAGGAGAGGAATTCCTGGAAAAAATGGATGGGAAAATGAAGAATTTTCTTGGACCAGAAATTCCCAGGAAAATGGATGAGGAAATGAGTAATTTGTTAGGAGCAAGAATTCCTGGGGAAATGGAGGGGAGATAATGAGGAATTTTTTAAGACCAGGAATTTTCCCAGGGAAATGGAGGGGGAAATGAGGGATTTGTTAGGACAAAAAATCCTGGGAAAATGGAAGAAGAAAGGAGGAATTTTCTTAGGAGCAGAAATTCCAGGAAAAATGGAAGGGAAAAAGGAATTTTCACCTCAAATTCCTCCCATGTAACCCAAATCTTTGAGGATCCGAACTCGGAGGTGCCACTTTTGGGGCATGGAAAAGGTTTTGGGAACTTAGCAACCCCAGAGCTGGAGCAGGAATTCCTCCAGGGAAAATGGAGGGGGAAATGAGGAATTTGCTTGGACCAGAAATTCCAGGGAAAACAGATGGGAAATAAAGAATTTTTGCCTCAAATTCCTCCAAATTTTGGAGGATCTTTGGGGATCCAGGCTCTGGAACGCCATTTTAGGATTTTCTCAGAGGTTCTCTGGAGAAGGTTTAAATCACAAATTGTGGCCAAAAAAAAAAAAATTGAATTTCTAATTCAGGAATCACCTGGAGCTCCTCCGACCCCGATTCTGATCCCTGACTTGTAGCAACCACTGGAATTTTTCCCGATTTTTTTTTCTGGGAAAAGGGATCAGGGGAACAGCTGGAAAATCCAGAGGAAGTGGTTGGAAGGGCCTGGTGTGATCCAACCATTTCCTGTGGTCGAGTTGTGGTGGAATTGTTGAGATTCCTGGAATATTTAGAATAAATGAGGGATGTTTCATCACGGTGCAGGAGGAGGAGCCTGGAATTTTTTTCATCAAAAATAAAATAAAGTTTTATTCCTATTTTTTGGGGGGAAAATTAAAATTTTGTTCCTGTTTTTTGGGGGAAAAATAAAGTGTTGTTCCTGGTTTTTGGGGGGAAAATAAAGTTTTATTCCTGTTTTTTGGGGTGGGAAACGGCAAAATCGGGTTCCAAATCAGGGTCCCAAGAGTTGGGGGAGATTTCTCCAGCCAAAATTCTCCCTAAAACTCATTTGTGGGGTCTCTGCCTGGGACAGGATGAAATATTAATAAATTGTTAATAATTTGTTAATAAATTGTTATTAGTTTTTAAATAAATGGTTAGTAAACTGTCAATAACTTGTTAGTAAATTACTAGTAAAATGTTAAAAAATTAAAAATATTTATCATTGACTAAATTAATTAATAATGAATTAAATAAATAATGAATTATATTTAAAATAAAGATATTTAAACATTATATTGTATTGTATTTTATTATATTGTATTGTATTATTTATATTACATTATATTACATTATATTATATTACATTATATTATATTATATTATATTATATTACATTATATTATATTATATTATATTACATTATATTATATTACATTACATTACATTACATTACATTATATTATATTGCATTAATTAAATATAAAATTAAATATTAAACAAATATTTATTCTTAATAAAATTCCAAAATATAAAAATAATATTGAAATGTGAATACGTTATTAATAAAATATTTTAAATTAACGCTAGAATATCAATAAAACATTAATAAATTATTTATGAAATTATGATGTTAATAGATTAATAATGACATCGTATTAAAATATTAATAAATCAAGAATGAAATGTCGATAGAATATTATTAATTTAATAATGGAATATTGCTGGAACAATAATAAATTAATAATAAAATAGCAATAAAATAAAAATAAATTCATTTTAAAAAATCAAGAAAATATAAATAAATTAATGATGAAACATTAACAAATTAATGATGAAACATTAACGAAACACCCAGGACTCATCCCGCCCTTCCCAGCCGGGACAGGATTGAGAAATCTGTCCCAGACTTTGGGTTCAGGTTGTGAAATTTTCCGGTCACCGAGTTTATCCCGCGGGGGATAAAAGCTGCTCCCGGGAATCTCCAAACCCTCAGCGGCTCCTCCTCATCTCCTTCACCCTCAGGACACCCAGGTGAGTCTTTACCTGCCCAGGTGAGACTTTTTTGGGGAAAAAAATGGGATTTTCCATAATCTTTTGTCATTTTGGGGCTCCCACCCCTCTAAAATTCCGCCTGCAGTGGGTGGAAATTATGGAATTTTAAGGTCCAATGAAAAAAAATTGGATTTTCCATCATTTTTTCCCAGTTTGGGGCTCTCTCCCATCTAAAATTCTGCCTGCAGTGGGTGGAAATTACAGAATTTTAAGGTCCAACGGAAAAAAATTGGATTTTTCCATTGCTTTTTCCCAGTTTGGGGCTCTCTCCCATCTAAAATTCCGCCTGCAGTGGGTGGAAATTATGGAATTTTAAGGTCCAACTGGTGGTTTGGGATTATTTTGGTCCCAAAAGGAGGATCAGAGGTAAAACCGAGCTTAACAAAGCCAGGGAGACAAAAGGCTCTGGGGGTTTTCCTTCCTTCCTTCCTTCTGCTAATTTTTTTTTCCTGGAAATCTTGATTTTTAAAAAAAGTGTGGGTTTTGGAGGGAAAGCTGAGCTCGAGGAGAAGCTCCAGGAAAAGCAGAAAATTGGGAAAAAATGTCAGGATTGGGAGCTTTGACAGGGAAAAATCCTTTGGTGACAATCCCGGTGTTGGATTCTGATTCTATAATTATATATACCCCAATATTTGATAATTATTCCAATTATTTGATAATATTCCCAATATTTGATAATAGTCCCAGTATTTGATAATATTCCCAATATTTGATAATGGTCCCATTTCATTATATATTTTTATTCATTAGTATTTCATTAGTATTTCATTTATATTCATTAGTATTTCATTATATTCCCAATATTTTATAGTATTTCCAGTATTTGATAAATATTTCCAGTATTTCATTATATTCCTAATATTTTATAATATTCCCAGAATTTGATACCAACCCCAATATTTGATAATATTCCAAATATTTCATTATATTCCCAATATTTGATACCAATCCCAATATTTGATAATAGTCCCTGTATTTCATTATATTCCCAGGATTTGATATATGTTATTTTATTTTATTTTATTTTATTTTATTTTATTTTATTTTATTTTATTTTATTTTTTTAATATATGCACATATATACATATACGTATACATATATGTATATACATGCATACATATGTATATAAATATTTATATATAAAATATATTATATA
>JBBMKD010000090.1:5266950-5279969 GCA_037834095.1 Argya squamiceps | reverse complement strand
GGGTAGAAACCCCCTGGAAGCTGGATAGAAACCCCCCCAAAGTTGTGTAGAACCCCCCCCCAAAACTTGGTAGAAAAATCCTCCAACTTTGTAGAAAAATCCCCAAAACTTGGTATAAAACCTCTCAAAATTGGCACAAAAATCCCCAAAATTTCATATAACCCCACCAAAAACTTGGTATAAAAACCTCCCAAAAGTTGACACAAAAATCCCCAAAATTTGGCACAGAACCCCCACAACCAGAAAGAAAAAAATCCTCAAAATTCATTCCTCAAAGTCGCTTTTATTGTGGAATTTTCACAGTGAAATAAATTCCCAAGACAAAATTCCCAAACACCGATGAAACATTTCCAGATGGAATTTCTCCTTTATCCCACCTGGAATTGGAATTTCTCCACCAAGATTGTATCTATCCTAAGAAAAATCTTTTTTTTCCCTCACTTCCAAAGGATTCTCTTTAATTCCACCAAAATTAGATTTTTCCTAAAAATTTTCCTTTTTTTCCCACCTAAATCCCAAAGGATTCTCTTTAATCCCACCAAAATCTGATTTATCTGAAAAAAATCTTAATTTTTTTCCCCCAGTTCCAAAGGATTATTTTTTTAATTCCACCATTCATTTACTAATTCCCATTTTGGGGAATTTTGAGCATTTTGGCAATAATTTTTTCAATAATCTGATTATTTTTAGGGGGAAAAAAAATTTCCCAAATTCCAGGTGGGAGAAAAGCAAGAAAAAAAAAAAGAGATGAGCTTTTATTTGTATTTTTATTTTCCTTTTAATTTCACGAACTCCACCTTGATTTTTAAAAATTTTATTTTATTTTTTTTTTCTCTGGCCATTCCAAAACCGCGGGATTGGGAGAAAAAGGAACAGGAATTTTTTGGGAATTGCTGTAATTCCCAATGGGAATTTCCCTGCTGTTAGTAAAGGAAAAAACGCGTTAAAAATCTCTGACAAAAAGCTCTGCAGGGGTTAAAAAAAACCAAAAAAACACCCCAAAAAAACCCAAAAAAAGAGGTTTGGAAAAACCTCTGGATGAGGAAAAATTCGGGATTTTCCCTTTATTTCTGCTCCAGGGGAGGGAATTTCTAAGGAAGGGAGCGCTGCTCTGGGATCTCCTGGAATTCCTGTTTTTCCGGGATGGACACAGGAATTTCCTGGAATTTCTGCTTTTCCTGGGAACAAGGAATGGGCACCGGAATCTCCTGGAATTCCTGCTTTTTTTCTTGGATGGACACCGGGATTTCCTGGAATTTCTGCTTCTCCTGGGAACACGGGACCGGGTCTGGGATCTCCTGGAATTCCTGTTGTTTTTCCGGGATGGACACCGGGATTTCCTGACAATCCTGTTTTTCCTGGGCACAAGGAATGGATTCAGGGCACGAAATTGGGATTGGCGCTGGAGTTTCCTGGAATTCCTGCTTTTTTTGGGCACAAGGAATGGATTCAGGGCACGGAATTGGGACCGGGATTTCTTTGCATCCCTGTTTTTCCTGGGAACACGCGACAGGATCAAGCTGTTTTTCCAGGATGGACACAGGAATTTCTTTGCATTCCTGTTGTTTTTCTTGGATAGACACCGGGATTTCTTTGCACTCCTCCTGTTTTTCCGGGATTTCTTTGCATTCCTGTTTTTCCTGGGCACAAGGAATGGATTCAGGGCACGAAACTGGGATCGGGACCGGGATTTCTTTGCATTCCTGTTGTTTTTCCGGGATGGACACAGGAATTTCTTTGCATTCCTCTTTTTCCTGGCAACACTGGACAGGATCAGGCTGTTTTTCCTGGATGGACACAGGAATTTCTTTGCACTCCTGTTGTTTTTCCAGGATTTCTTTGCATTCCTGTTTTTCCTGGGCACAGGGAATGGATTCGGGGCGCGAAACTGGGATCGGGACCGGGATTTCCCGGCACTGCTGCTTCTCCTGGGAACACGGGACGGGATCAGGTTGTTTTTCCGGGATGGAGACTGGAATTTCCTTGCATTCTTCCTGTTTTTCCGGGATGGACTCAGGAATTTCTTTGCATTCCTGTTTTTCCTGGGAACAGGGGACAGGGTCAGGGCGTTTTTCCGGGGTGGTCACCGGGATTTCTTTGCATTCCTGAGCACAAGGAACGGGTTCAGGGCACGAAATTGGGGCAGGGGTTTCTTTGCATTCCTGCTTTTCTTGGACGGACACCGGGATTTCCTTACATTCCTGTTTTTTCTGGGTACAGGGAATGTGTTCAGGACATGAAACTGGGATCGGGACCGGGATTTCTTTGCATTCCCGATGTTTTTCCGGGATTTCTTTGTCCTCCCGGCAGGATTTCCCCTCCTGGGCCGGGAATGTCGCAGGAATTTGGGTTTGGTGCTGCTGCTCCTGAGGTACCAAATTTTCCCCTTTTCCCGGCTCTGGGATGGATTTTTCGCGGATTTGGGGAAACTGAGGCGGGCACGGGGCAGGCTCCGGGCTGGGTTTAGGGGCGGGTTTAACCAGGCCCGGGGGCAGCGTCAGCTCCTGCTTGATTTGAGTTTGGTTCAGAGACATCTCTGCGAGACAACGGGATGGCCTGAGGAGAAATAAAAAATAAAAAAAAATATATTTTTTTAAAAAATTTTAAAATTAAAATTAATTTTTTTTTACATCTGATAAAACCTCAATTAAAAAATTAATAAATTAATCTAGATCTCGGTCCTGACACGGATGAATATTTTCATCCCTTTGCCTGCCTTGCAGCGCCCTCGTGCTGCCAAATTTGCCTTTATTTATTTATTTATTTATTTTTTTCCCAAGGAATTCCTGGGTGAAAATGGAATTTTTTTTAAAAACAATCGGTTTTAAAATCACAGAAAAATCCATTTGGCATTTGGGAGAAGACCCGTCCTGAAACCAACGGAATTCCATCCCATCCCTGCCTTAGGAAGGGTCTAATTTTGGATTTAATTACCCCCCGATTTAGGCTCGGCTTTAATTTCCCTCCCAACGCCCACAAATTCCCTTTCCAGGAACCCTTCGAGTATCCCAAAGGCACCGAATCCAAAATTTCCTCAAAGGCTGTGCCCGGGGAACAGAACCACAAATATCCCAAAAAACACCGGGATTTTCAGTCCCAAATAACCCCCCAAAAAATCAGGATTTTCAGTCCGAAAAAAATCCCCCAAAATCTCAGGATTCTCCAGTTCCAAACTTCCCCAAAAATCTCGGCATCCCCAATCCCAAATATCCCCAAAAATCTCAGAATTCTGAATCCCAAATATCCCCAAAAATCTCAGAATTTTGAATCCCAAATATCCCCAGAATCTCGGGATCCCCACCCCAAAACCTTCACAAAAATCTCGGCATCCCCAACCCCAAACCTTCCCAAAATCTCGGGATTCTGAATCCCAAATCTCAGGATCCCCAACCCCAAAGCTCCCCAAAAATCTCAGAATTCTGAATCCCAAATATCCCCAAAAATCTCGGGATCCCCAACCCCAAAGCTCCCCAAAAATCTCAGTATTCTGAACCCCAAATATACCCAAAAATCTCAGAATTCTGAATCACAAACATCCCCAAAAATCCCGGTATTCCCAACCCCAAACCTCTCTAAAATCTCGGGATCCCCACCCCAAATATCCCCCCAAATCTCGGGATTTTCAGTCCCATATATCCCCAAAATCTCGGGATCCCCAACCCCAAACCTCCCCAAAAATCTCAGAATTTTGAATCCCAATCTCAAATATTCCCAGAATCTCCGGGTCCCCACCCCAAACCTCCACAAAAATCTCGGGATACCCACCCCAAATATCCCCCTAAAATCTCGGGATCCCCAACCCCAAACCTCCCCAAAATTCTCAGGACTCTCAACCTCAAACATCCCCCAAAAATCTCAGAATTCTGAATCACAAACATCCCCAAAAATCCCGGTATTCCCAACCCCAAACCTCCCCGGTATTCCCAACCCCTCCCTCCCGGTATTCCCAACCCCAAACCTCCCCAAAATCTCGGGATCTCCACCCCAAATATCCCCCCCCAAATCTCGGAATTTTCAGTCCCAAATATCCCCAAAATCTCGGGATCCCCAACCCCAAACCTCCCCAAAATTCTCAGGACTCTCAACCTCAAATATCCCCCAAAAATCTCAGCATTCTGAACCCCAAACCACCCCAAAATCCCGGGATTCCCAACCCCAAACCTCCCCAAAATCTCGGGATCCCCACCCCAAATATCCCCCTAAATCTCGGAATTTTCAGTCCCAAACATCCCCAAAATCTCACGATCCCCAACCCCAAACCTCCCCAAAATTCTCAGGACTCTCAACCTCAAATATCCCCTCAAAATCTCAGCATTCTGAACCCCAAACCTCCCAAAATCCCGGGATTCCCAACCCCAAACCACCCCAAAATCCTGGGATTCCCAACCCCAAACCCCCCCGGGAAGGAATCCCGGGATTCCCGCACTCACCCAACCGGTGCCGAGGGAGCAGCGGGAGCGGAGCCGGTGCCGGAACCGCGGAGATTTTGGGATCTTTTCTCGGGTTTGGCAGCTCTGGGAACGAGTGCCGGAGCTGCAGAAATTTGGGATCTTTTATAGGGTTTGGCAGCTCTGCCTGATGGGAGCAAGTCCTCTCCTGGCCCTGATGAGCTCATTCCTCTTTCACAAGAGCCCTGCCCGGCCGGATTTTACACGTAGGCACTTCCCAGAGAGAGGATTCTGAGTTTATTCTCTGGGATAATCCAGGTGAAGTGTGGATTTTATCCATGGAAAATGGATATTATGCTGGGAATTTATCCCCAGCGTAAATCTCCAGGGAATTTATATGGGAATTTCTCCCTGGAAAAAGCTCCGGGAATTTATCCCTGGATAAAGTTTCAGGGAATTTATACAGGAATTTATCCCTGGAAAAAGCTTCAGGAATTTCTACCTGGATAAAGTTTCAGGGAATTTCTCTCAGGAATTTCTCCCTGGAAAAAGCTCTGGGAATTTCTACCTGGATAAAAGTTTCAGGGAGTTTATCCCCTGAAAAAAGCTCCAGGGAATTTATATAGGAATTTCTCCCTGGAAAAGGTCCAGGAATTTCTCTGTATTGGGAATTCTCATCTCAATCCATCCCAGAGGGATTCTGCAGTTAAACCTCTCCCAATATCTGAAATTCCCAGGATTTATTTGGAACTTTCACCTCAACCCATCCCGGGGTCATTCTACAGATAAAACCTCCCCCAACATCTGAAATTCCTGGGATTTATTGGGAATTCCCACCTCAATTCATCCCAGAGTCATACCATAGCTAAAAATCCCTCTCTGATATCTGAAATTCCTGAAATTAATTGGGAATTTGGGATAATTTGTGCTTCTCTCCTCTGCTCTTCATCAATGAATCCTCCAAGTTGGGATTTATTTGGATTGTAAAAAGCAGGGATGTGTTTTCCTGGGAAGAAATTCCTGGATTTCATTTCAGCTTGGAAGGATTTCCTGGAAATTCCAGGAATTTCCTCCTGGAAAAGGAAGTCAGGGAGGTTTTCCAAGGTATTTCTGGACACACCTCAGGGCTCAGGAAAAGTGTTGATGCACCAAAAGTTGGATTCGATGATCTCGGAGGGTTTTTCCAATTTTTCCAATAATTTTCCTCAATAATCCTGGAATTCTCTGGATTAATCTCATTTTCTGCAGGCGTGGAGCAGGGAACTGAGTTTAATTCCAGGGATTTTAACCAATATCCAAAAGTTTTTTGGAATTTGGAGGAAATTCCAGCCCCACAGAATTCCAGAAGGGGATTTAGAAAGGTTCTCCAGCTTAGGTGTGAAATAAAAAGAAATTTATTCTCAGGATTCCCAGTTCCAAAGCTCCCCAAATATCTGGGGATCCCCAATCTCAAATATCCCTAAAATCTCGGGATTTTCAACCCCAAATATCCCCCAAAATCTCAGGATTCTCAACCCCAAAAATCTCAGGATTCTCAACCCCAAACTTCCGCCAAAATCTTGGGATTCCCAATCCCAAAGCTCCCTGGGGAAATTCAGGATTCTCAACCCCAAAAATCTTGGAATTCTGAATCCCAAATATCCCCAAAAATCTCCTGGTTCTCGACCCCAAACCTCCCCAAAACCCTTGGGATTCCCAATCCCAAACTTCCCCCAAAATCTTGGAATTCTCCATCCTGAACCTCCCCAAAAATCTCAGAATTCTGAATCCCAAATATCCTCAAAAATCTCAGGATTCCCAATCCCAAATCTCCCCGAGGAATCTTGTGTGCCGTGCACTCCCTGAAGATTATTCCATCTGAAAATAAAACCCATTTCTGGAGCAGGAAATCCCTCAGAAATCCCATCCCAATCCCCAAATCTTCGGGATCCATGAGGGTAGGACAAATTCCCAGCCCTGGAGACGCCGTGTCCCAACCCCAGACGGGAATTTCGTCACCCTTTGGTCACCCTGGGAGATTTTATCAGATCCCAACTGGCTGAGCCGGTCCTAAATCACCTCCTGGGACTCCTGGGCAGCCCCTGGAAATGTGGAGAAACTTCCTCTCATCCTCTTCCTCAACCATCCTCCGGAATTCCAGAAAATTCCGGAATTTTCTCTCCCTGGGTCTTTTCCTCACTGTTCCCTCTGGGATAAATTCGGTTTTAGTCTCCAGTTTATGGGGCTCAGAGAAATCTGGGATAATCCTGAGCACCTCCTGAAAATGTGGAGAAACTTCCTTTCTCAATCTTTCTCCATAATTCCAGAAAATTCCGGAATTTTCTGCACTGCTGTTTTATTTCCCCCTGGATCTTTCTCTCTGGGATAAACTCGATTTTTAGGGATATCCAAGCCCAAAAACCTGAGTTAGGCCTGGCTGAAATTTGGGCACTTCCCAGACCTGCCCTGCTGCTTTCCAGGGAACCGAGATAAACTCCTGGAATTTTGCCCTTGCCCAGATAAATCCCTGGAATTCTCCCTGGGAGGATCCAAGGAGGGAAATCTGAGCCCTTTAAAACCTCAAGGTTTGTTCCTGGAATTGTCCCAGGAAAGGTTGGATGGGGCTTGGAGAAATTTGGGATAATCCTGGAAACATGGAGCAAATGTTTCTATGATTTTCCTCCCTCAACCATCCTCTGGAATTCCAGAAAATTCCAGAGAAAATTCCCAGATTTTTTTTGCCCTTCTCGTGCAATTCCCATTGTTTGGGTTTTTTTTCCCCTGGGTCTATAAACTCCTGGAATTCTCTCCGGGAGGATCCAGGGAGGGAGATCTGAGCCCTTTAAAACCTCGAGGTTCATTCCTGGAATTGTCCCAGGAAAGGTTGGATGGGGCTCACAGAAATTTGGGATAATGGGAATTGTCATGGGAATTGTCCCCGGGTGTGGCAGGGGATGATCCCAAAGGTCCTTTTCCAACCCAAACTGCTCCATGATCCTTTGATTTTCTGGGATTTTCTGATCCCATTATTCCAGAATTTTATGTTTCTGTTTTTCTATCATTCTGTGATTCTCTCACTCCATTATTCCATTAATTTCTGATTCCATGATCCTCTTATTCCATGATTTTCTGGTTCTCTGACTCCGTTATTCCATGATTTTATGATTCTGTAACCCTCTGAATCCTTAATGTTCTGGTTCTCTGACTCTGTTATTCCAAAATTTTGTGATTCTATGATCCTTTAATTCCATATTTTTGTGATTTTATTATTCCATGATTTTATGATTCCCTGACTCTGTTATTCCATGATTTTCTGATTCCGTGATCCTCTGATTCCATAATTTGTAGATTTTCTGATTCCATGGTTTCCTGATTTTCTGATTCCATCATTTTCTGATTCTCTGATTCCGCAATTCCATGATTTTCCATCATACCACAATTTTCCAATTCCACAACCCCCCAATTCCACAATTTTACAATTCTCTGAGATTCCCTAATTCTATTTTTCCACCATTTTGTCATTCCCTGATCCCAGTTTTTTGCCCCACCGAGGAGCAAACAGAGAATTTCACCACTTCCAACCTTCCACCCCGATTTTTGTGCAATATTCCTGAGGGAATTCTCCTCCTCCTCCTCCTCCTCAGGACACCTCCACCTGCTCGGGACCTTTTTTATTTCAGAAATAAAATAAAATAAAATAAAATAAAATAAAATAAAATAAAATAAAATAAAATATTCCTGGAATACCTCGGTGCCAAATTTAAACCCTGAACTTGCCCCACCCAAGGATTAAACACGAACACTTGGAGGGAGAGACTTAAACCTAAACCTAATCCTAAACCCGATCCTAAACCCTGTCTGGAGATCGGGAGATGAAGCCTGACCCAAAACTGGTTTAGATCCAATCTGGGAATGCCCCAGAGGTCACTGAGCTGCAATTTCAGCACAAAAATTCTGGATATTTTCTAATTCCTGATTAAAAAATTGTTTGGATCCTGTCTGGAAATGGATTTTCCCAGATTTTTTTCCCCCCTGAATTCAGGATTTTTGAGCATGTATTAGAGGATCCAGTGGGAATTTCTTCTCGGGAAAAAATGGATTTTTTCGGACTTTTTCCCCCCTGAATTCAGGATTTTTGAGCACACAAGGAAGAATCCTCGGGAACTTTTCCCCCCCTAAATTTCATGTATTTTCCCCCATTTCCCCCCCCCAAATTCAGGATTTTTGAGCACACAGGGGAGGATCCTGGGGACCTTTTGCCCCGCTGGATTTCAGCCCTGACTCAGGAGCTGCAGAACCAGCCCGGCCTCGCCCAGGGCTCTCCTGTTCACACCCTTCCCTCCTTGTTGTGTCCAGCTCCGGGCTGGACTCATCAAACAAAAGGTTTAATTAGCACTTGGTGGATGACTTAATTAGCACCTCCAGCACTCCCAGTATCGGGCTGGGCCCGTGCTGGAGCAGCTGGAGAATTTTTGGCTTCCCTGGAAGTGTCCGAGGCCAGGCTGGATGGAATTCTGGGGTGGTTTGGGTTTGAAAAGGATCTTAAAAGTTCATCCAGTCCCAAATTGGGTTCCAATTTCAGCTGGATTTCAAATCCCAAATGGGAACTGGAATAGTTTGGAATTCTGGGATGGTTTTGGGTTTGAAAAGGACTTTAAAGTTCATCCAGTTCCAAATTGGGTTCCAATTTCAATTGGAATTTAAATTTCAATGCAGTTCCAAATTTGGAACTGGAATTGTTTGGAATTCTGGAATGGTTTGGGTTTAGAAAGGACCTTAAAGCTCATCCAATTCCAAATTGGGTTCCAATTTCAGCTGGAATTCGAATTGTAAACTGGAACTGGAATATTTTGGAATTCTGGGATGGTTTGGGTTTAGAAAGGACCTTAAAAGTTCATCCAGTCCCAAATTGGGTTCCAATTTCAATTGGGATTTGAATTTCAATCCAGTTCCAAATTTGGAATTCTGGAATGGTTTGGAATTCTGGAATGGTTTGGAATTCTGGAATGGTTTGGGTTTAGAAAGGACCTTAAAGCTCATCCAATTCCAAATTGGGTTCCAATTTCAATTGGAATTCGAATTCCAATCCAGTTCCAAACTTGGAACCGGACGAGCTGTAAGGTTTGCAGCTCTGGAATGGTTTGGGATGGAAGGGACCTTAAAAATCATCTCATTCCCACCTCACCTGTGGGACGCCTTCTGCTCTCCCTGGTGGCTCCAGGCTGGAATTGGGCACTTCCAGGGATGGAAAATCCATGGAAAAACCTCCCAGGGAACAATTCCTGCCCCAAATCCCCCCCAAATTTTGTCCCCTTGACCCCATTCCCTGTGTCCTGTCCCTGCAGTTTCTGAGGAAAAATCCTTTTTCAGCTTCCCTGGAGCCCCTGCAGGTCCTGGAAGTGTCTCGGGGCTCTCCACAGGGTCAACATTCCCAAAGTTCCCAGAAAAAAGCAGCCTGAACTCCTTGGGATCCAGACAATTCCTATAAAACTTTCCTGCCTGAGTCACGGGCTCAGCTCTGGGACACTCTGCTGTAAAACTTCCCCAATAAATCCCCCAAGCTGCAGCCCAAAGCTTGACCCGTGGTTTGAGTCCCATTTTTGGATTTCCCAGCCTCTGCTGAGTCCTCCTGGGCTGTTCCTGCAAAACCTCTGCTAATTCCCGACCTAAATTCAGTCCTGATTTCTTCCCTTCTTGAAAACCTCCTGCTAATTCCTGGCCTAAATTTAGTCCTGATTTCTTCTCTCCTTGAAAACCTCCTGCTAATTACCAGCCTGAATTAATCCATAATTTCTTCTCTCCCTGAAAACTCCTCTTAATTCCTGGCCTAAATTAATTCATAATTTCTTCTGTATTTGAAAACCTGCTGCTAATTCCCAGCCTTATTTTAGTCCTGATTTCTTCTCTTCTTGAAAACTTCTTGCTAATTCTTGGCCTGAATTCACCCCTAATTTCTTCTCTATTTGAAAACCTCTGCTAACTCCTAGCCTAAATTTAGTCCTGATTTCCCCTACAGGGCTCTGGTTGCCTCACTGAAACCCCACAAACTTTTCCAATCCCATCAAAGAGCCCAACTCCCCATTGCTCCATTTCCCCTGGGGAATGAACTAGTTGCAGTTCACCGAGTTCAGCCTTTCCCAGGATTTTTCAGGCCCTGCTGGAAAGTGGAGCAGGGAACTGGGGGAGAATTGGGGTCCAGGGACACAGTTCAGCCTTCCCCGACCTCTTGGAAAAGGAAAAAAATCCCATTTTTTAAATGGAATATCACCTCCTGGTGCTGCTGGGAAAGGCAATTATTGGTCTTTGAGCTCCGAAAAGAAAAAGGGATTTATCTTGGATTTCCTCCTTTCTGTGAGTTCCATGAGCTGGGGAGAGTTAATTAAAATATTAATTTTTAAAAAATTAAAATAATTAAATATATTAAAATAATATAAAAAAATAAAATAATGAAATAATGAGATAATTAAAATTGCAACCCATTTGCTCCATCCCAATCCCAGGGTTTTGCTCCTCTGGGAATCCCAGCAGAGGGATGGACCCCACAAAAAGCTGAGCTTAGAGAAGTCACTGGGGTTATCCTGACCCTAAAGCCAGGCTTAACCTCCCCCGAGCCTGGCCCAGAACAAAAGAGCTCCTAATTAGCGAAACCAAGAGTTAATTAAGCAATAAAACCCTCTCGGGGTGAAGCAAGAGGGACCTGGGTGAGGAGTTTCGTTCTCTTTTTTGGCCCCGAGCGCTGTAAAATCGCCAAAATCGGGAATTTGGGACTCTTAATGAGAGGAGATTTCTCCTCTTGCAGCTCGTCTGCAGCTCTTTAATTAGGGTTTATTAATTAAGAGTGTCTGAGGTCGCTGCTGCTCGTCCCCTCACGTCCCCTTTGGTCCCTGCCCTGTGCCTGGAATCATGGAACGGATTGGGATCATGGAATGGTTTGGAATTGTGGGGTGGTTTGGAATTTTGGGATGGTTTGGAGCCCTGGAATGGTTTGGAATCGTGGAGTGGTTTGGAATTGTGGAATGATTTGGAATTCTGAGATGGTTTGGAGCCCTGGAATGGTTTGGAATTCTGGGATGGTTTGGAATTCTGGGGTGGTTTGGAATCGTGGAATGGTTTGGAATCGTGGAATGGTTTGGAATTCTGGGGTGGTTTGGAATTCTGGGGTGGTTTGGGATCATGGAACGGTTTGGAATCGCGGAATGGTTTGGAATCGTGGAATGGTTTGGAATTCTGGCGTGGTTTGGGTTGGAAGGAACCTTAAAACTCATCCAGTTCCAATCCAGGGGCAGGGACACCTCCCTCCATCCCAGGTGGCTCCAAGCCCTGTCCAACCTGCCCTGGGACACTCCCAGGGATGGGAAACCTATGGAAAAACCTCCCAGGGAACAATTCCTGCCCAAAATCCCACCCAAATTCTGCCCCCTTGACCCCATTCCCTGTGTCCTGTCCCTGCAGCTCCAGAGGAAAAATCCTTTTCCAGCTTCCCTGGAGCCCCTGCAGATCCTGCGAGGGGCACGGAGGGTTTGGGCTGAGCCCAAATCCAACCTTTAAACTTTAAATTTTAAACCCAAACTTGAAACTTTACACTTTAAATCCAACCTTGAAACTTCAAACTTTAACCTTTAAACTTTTCCTGGAGACGCCAAGAGAGGGAGGGAGAGGGAGGATCCCAAGGGAGGATCCCGAGGGATTTTTTCCAGGTGTTTTCCCAGGTTTTTCGCGGGCCGATGCTGCGCTCTGGTGGTTGGGGACATCCCGTCCTGTGTCCCCTCATGGAAAAAAGGGACATTGAGGGGCTGGAAAATGCTCCAGGAATGGGAATGAAGATGGAAAAACGGGAATGGAGAATTCCTGAGGGGGCTGGGGGGGCTCAGCCTGGAGAAAAGGGGGATCCAGGGGGGATTTTGGGATCCTCCAGGGGGGATTTGGGATCTGATCCCAGGGAACGGGGCCAGGACAGGAGGGAATGGCCTCGAGCTGGGCCAGGGTGGGAAATTTGGGATGATTTTTCCATGGAAAAAGGGTTTGGGAACCATGGGAAGGGGCTCAGGGGGTTTTGGATCCACATCCCTGGAGGTTCCCAAAGGAATTCCTGGAAATTCCTCTGGCTCATCCTCAAGAAAAGAGGGATCCGGGTGGGAATCAGGAATTTTTCCGTGGAAAAAGGGTCAGGAATCATCAGGAAGGGCTCAGGGAGGGTTGGATCCCCATCCCTGGAGGTTTCCAGAGGAATTCCCGGAGATTCCTGCGGCTCATCTTCAAGAAATTGGGGATCCAGGGGGGATTTTGGGCTCATCCAGGGGGAATTTTTGGTTTTTCCAGGGAAAATTTGGGATGTGATCCCAGGGAACGGGGCCAGGACAAGAGGGAATGGCCTCGAGCTGGGCCAGGGTGGGAAATTTGGGATGAATTTTCCATGGAAAAATGGTCGGGAACCATCAAGAGGGGCTCAATTCCCATCCCTGGAGTGAATTCCTGGAAATTCCTCTGGCTCATCCTCAAGAAAAGAGGGATCCAGGTTGGAATCAGGAATTTTTCCATGGAAAAAGGGTCAGGAATCATCAGGAGGGGCTCAGGGAGGGTTGGATCCCCATCCCTGGAGGTTTCCAGAGGAATTCCCGGAAATTCTGGTGGTTCATTCTCAAGAAATTGGGG
>JBBMKD010000090.1:5255843-5266850 GCA_037834095.1 Argya squamiceps | reverse complement strand
TTTTTCCATGGAAAAAGGGTTGGGAATCATCAGGAGAGGCTCAGGAATCCCCATCCCTGGAGGGAATTCCTGGAATTCTGTCGGGATCGTTCCCAATATTCAGGATTTTGGGATTTTTTTTTCTCCTCACCTGGAAGTCGCCGCCAGGTGAAGGAGGAGGGAAAAGATGCTAAAAAAAATTAAAAATCCGCGGGAGGAGGAGCCGGGTGGGGCCTCGGGGAATTTTCCAGGTCACCTTTAATGCGGTTTTTGGGAGGGCGAGGCCCAGGGAATGCAGAGCTTGTTCCCAAAATAGAAATTCTGGCAGCAGAACAAAGGGAGGGAGATTAAAGAAAAAGGAAAAGAAAAAGAAAAAGAAAAAGAAAAAGAAAAAGAAAAAGAAAAAGAAAAGGAAAGGAAAAGGAAAAGGAAAAGGAAAAAAGAAAGAAAGAAAAAAACCAGAAAAAAACCCCAAAATCAAAAAACAAAAACAAAACCAAAAACAAACAAAAAAAACGGAAAAAACCCCCCAAAAATGGAAAAAATAAAAAGGAAAAATAAAAAAGAGAAAACTTGGCCTTTTTGGGGGTTATTTTCAGTTCAAAATATGGACCCACGAAGGTGCTGAGCAGATTTTTAGTGACTTAAAAAAAATTAATCTCCTCTTTTGGGGATTTTTTTTTAAATGAACCCATGAAGATGCTGAGCGGATTTTTAATGACTTTAAAAAATGATCTTCTGTTTTTTGGGATTTATTTTAATTTTCAAAATGAACCCATAAAGCTGCTGAGCAGATTTTTAATGACTTTAAAAAATTCGTCTCCTGGTTTTGGGATTTTTTTTTTTAATATATATTTTTAATGCACCCACGAAGGTGCTGAGAAGATCTTTAATTACTTTAAAAATTCATCTTGTGATTTTTTGATTTTTTTTTAATGAACACAAGAAGGTGCTGAGCAGATTTTTAATGAAAAAAAAATTATATATATAAATATACATAAATAAATAAAAATAAATATATATATATATATAATTCCTGTTCTTATCAGCATTTAATCCCCGGGAGATAAGGAGGTGATTGATGACGGGAGAAGTCACACGGGGCGGGCGGGAGGAAGTTTTTGTCACCTCGGGGTGTCCCCGGGACTGTCACCTGTCCCCGGAGCTGCGGGAATGTGGCTCCGGTGACGCTCAGGTGACACCGGGAGGAGCTGAGGCACAGCCGAAATAAAACCCAAAAATAAAATTAGAAATAAAATAAAATAAAATAAAATAAAATAAAATAAAATAAAATAAAATATAAAATAATTATAAGATTAAAAAAATAAAATAAAATACAATAAAATTTAAAAAATAAAAGAAATTTTAAAAATCAAATAAAACCTCCAAAATAAATCATATTGATCTAGAATTAAAGAAATTAATTATTTAATTTATATTAATTAAAGAAATTAATTGTTTAATTTATATTAAAAAACCACCCCAAAATAAAAAACCTTCTCCTCCAAAAAAAATAATCCACCACGTGAGACTTTCTCACTGTTTCAGCCCCTTGTCTCCCACAGACTGAAAAAAAACACCTCAGAAAATTTGGGAATTAGTTTTTTTAAGTCACTAAAAACCTGCTCAGCGCTTTTATGGGTTCACTGAGACACAAAATAACACCAAAAAACAGCAGATGAATTTTTTAAGTCACTAAAAATGGGCCCAGTGCTTTCATGGGTTCATTTTAAATAAAAAATAACCCCAAAAAATCCAATTTGAGAGGGACCAAGGCCAAACCCAGCCCAGCCCCGGTGACACCAACGTGAGGATTTTAATTTATTTTAATTTATGTTAATTTATGTTAATTTATTTTAATGAAAATCCGGGGTTTGTGTTTTGTGGTCGGGAGAAAAGGACCCAAAAAATTCCGAAAATGACTCGGGGAAGTTTGGGAATTGAGTCCCACCCAGGGGAGGGAGCAGAGAGGGAAAATCCTCCTTTAATTCTGGAATTTTCCATCGGGAATGGAGCCAGGAATGAATCCAGATTTTTCCTGGATTTGCCGGGACAATTTCTCCCTGGTAATAATGATTTATTAAATATATATTATTATTTTTATTTTATTGGTTATTGATTTTTATTTTTATTTTTATTGATTATTGATTTTTATTTTTATTTTTATTTTTATTTTTATTTTTATTTTTATTTTTATTTTTATTTATTAAACGTATTTGGTATTTATTTTTAATATTGCTTATTATTTATTTATTAAATATATTAATATACATATTAAAATTATATATATATAAAATATATTTGATTATCTATTTAAATATATTATATATTTAAATAATATATATACTACATATAAATATATAATTAAAATATATATTTTGAAATAATATATTGGATACATGGTTTATTGTTATTATTATTATTATTATTATTATTATTATTAACTTATAACGAAGGTTTTGGTGGATAATGAGCTGCCCCCACCATTTTGGGGGATTTATTTTCCTATTTTCCCTCAGCGGATCCAAATCCATGTCCTGGTGACTCCAAATCTTGGAAAAATGATGGTTTTTTAATAAAAAATGAAGGTTTTGGTGGATAATGAGCTGCCCCCACCACTTTTAAGGGATTTATTTTCCCGTTTTCCCTCAGCAGAATTAAATCCACGCCCAAAATTCGGCCAAAAAAACCCAAAATTTGGGTGTTGAGAGAATCCCATGGAAAAATCCCATTCCCAGGGATGGAAAAAAAACCCCAATCCTACAAATCCAAGGGGTTCAATCCCCCCCAAAAAACATCCCCAGGGTTGGAGCCGCTGGGAATTCCAGGGAGGATTAATTACCCCGTGTTAATTACCCGGGGAACCACTCATTGTCCGGGATGAGTCGGCGGCTCCGAGTCACTCACGGGACCGGCCCGGCCCTATAAAAACCCTCCCGGGATTTGGGATTTTGGGATTTGGGATTTGGGTCGCTGCTGGAAGCTCCTCTGCCCCTCCCCCGGGAGGTGGGTGAGTCCTGATCACGATGGAATTTTGGGGGGATTTTTGGGGAATTTTTTTGATAATTTTTTTGAGAATTTTTTTTGATTTTTTGGGAATTTTGGGGGGGAATTTTTTGGGAAATTTTTGGGAATTTTTGGGTATTTTTTGGGAATTTTGGGGGAATTTTGGGGGGATTTTTTTTGGAATTTCTGGGGAATTTCTGGGGAATTTCTGGGGAATTTTGGATTCCTGGAGTGGGGATGGGGAATTTCCAGGGAATTTTTGGGGAATTTCCAGGGAATTCTGAATTCCTGGAGTGGAGATGGGATGGGGAATTGGGGGAATTCCCAGGGAATTTCCAGGGAATTTTGGATTCCAGGAGTGGGGATGGGGAATTTGGGGAATTTGGGGAATTCCCGGGGAATTTTGGATTCCCAGAATGGGGATGGGGAATTTGGGGCATTCCCAGGGAATTTCCAGGGAATTTCCAGGGAATTCTGCATTCCCAGAGTCAGGATGGGATGGGGAATTTGGGGAATTCCCAGTGAATTTCCAGGGAATTTTGGATTCCTGGAGCGGGGATGGGGAAATTGGGGAATTGGGGGAATTCCCAGGGAATTTTGGATTCCCAGAATGAGGACTGGTTGGGGGACTCAGGGGGAAATTCTCCATCCCAAAGTGTTCAAGGGTGGGTCAGGCAGGGTTTGAGGTTTTTGGGGTTTGAGAGATTTGGGTTTTTGGGAAAAATACTGGCTCATTTTGGGGTGGGATTGGGGGATTTCAGGGAGAAATCTGGAATTGGTTTTAGAAAAAATAACTCTTCATTTTGGGGTGGGATTGGTCATTCCCAGGGAGAGATCTGGGATGGTTTTAGAAAAAATAAACACTGGTTTTGGGGTGGGATTGGTGTTTTCCAGGAAGAGATCCGGAGTGGTTTTAGAAAAAATCCCAGCTCTTTTTGGGGTGGGTTTTTTCACTTCCAAGGAGACATCCAGGGTGATTTTAGGAAAAATAACCACTCATTTTGGGGTAGGATTGGGGGATTTCAGGGAGAAATCTGGAATTGGTTTTAGAAACAATCCCAGCTCATTTTGGGGTGGGATTGGGGGGATTTCAGGGAGAGATCCAGGGTGACTTTAGATGAAATAATCACTGATTTTGGGGTGAGATTGGTGGATTTCAGGGAGAGATCCAGGATGTCTCTTAAAAAAAATAACTCCTCATTTTGGGGTGGGATTGGTGTTTTCCAGGGAGAGATCTGGAATTGGTTTTAGAAAAAATCCCAGCTCATTTTGGGGTGGGATTGGGGGATTCCAAGGAGAAATCTGGGGTGGCTTTTTAAAAAATAATTCCTCATTTTAGGGTGAGCTTGGGGGGATTCCAGGGAGAGATCCAGGGTGACTTTAGATAAAATAATCACTGATTTTGGGATGGGATTGTTTGTTCCCAAGGAGAGATCCGGGGTGGCTTTGAAGAAAATACTGACTCATTTTGGAGTGGAATTGGTGGATTCCTGGAAGAGATCTGGAGTGACTTAAAATAAAATAATCACTGATTTTGGGGTGGGACTGGGGGATTCCAGGGAGAAATCTGGAATTGGTTTTCAAAAAAAAATCTCTTCATTTTGGGGTGGGATTGGGGGATTCCAGGGAAGGGTCTGGAGTTGGTTTTAGGAAAAATAACTGCTTGTTTTGGGGTGGGATCTGTGGATTTTGGGGAGAGATTCGGGGTGACTTTAGATAAAATAACCACTGATTTTGGGGTGGGATTTGGGGTCTTTTCCAGGGACACATCCGTGCTCCAACCCCATCCGTGTCCTTCCCATTGTCCCCAAGATGTCCTGCTACCTCCACCAGCACCAGCTGTCCCCCGGTGTCCCCTCCCTGTCCCAGAGGTGTCACTCCACCACCTGCATCCCCCAGGCCACCCTGGGCCACGTCCCCCTGCAGAGGGCCACGTCCTCCAGCCTGTGCCACCAGCAAAGTGTCACCTGGGCTGTGCCACTCACCAGGAGGGTGACAACGTCCGTGCCACACCAGCTGCAGGTGCCACCTCTTCAGTGTGTCCCCCAGCAGCAGAAGATTGTCACCGGTATCACCCAGTGTGTCCCCCAGCAGCTGAAGGTGCCACCATCCCCGTGTGTCCCCCAGCAGCAGAAGATTGTCCCCAGGAGGGTGACAATGTCCGTGCCACACCAGCTGGGGGTGACACAGTGTGTCCCCCAGCAGCAGTGGATGCCACCACCTGAGTGTGTCCCCCAGCAGCAGAAGATTGTCACCGGTGTCACCCAGTGTGTGCCACAGCAGCAGAAGATTGTCCCCAGGCAGGTGACAACCTGTGTCCCCCAGCAGCAGAAGATTGTCACCGGTGTCACCCAGTGCGTGCCACAACAGCTGAAGGTGCCACCACCCCAGTGTGTCCCCCAGCAGCAGAAGATTGTCCCCAGGTGTGTCACCAGCTGTGTCCCACAGCAGCACACCACGGGTGTCACCGGTGTCACCCAGTGTGTCCCCCAGCAGCAGAAGATTGTCACCAGTGTCACCCAGTGTGTGCCACAGCAACAACTACAGGTGCCACCACCCCAGTGTGTCCCCCAGCAGGAGAAGATTGTCCCCAGGCAGGTGACAACCTGTGTGCCACAGCAGCGTGTCACAGGTGTCACCAGTGTCACCGGTGTCACCCAGTGTGTCCCCCAGCAGCTGGAGGTGCCACCACCCCAGTGTGTCCCCCAGCAGCAGCAGGTTGTCCCCAGGTGTGTCACCACCTGCACGCCACGGCCATTTGTCATCCAGGGTGTCCCCCAGCAGCAGCAGAGTGCCACCAGGTGTGTCCCCCAGCGCTGTGTCACCCTGTGTCCCCAACAGGGTGTCCCCAGGTGTGTCACCTCCTGTGTCCCCCAGCAGCGAGCGGCTCAGGGTGTGTCCTACCAGTGGGTGACAGTTCCCCAGCAGAGTGTCACCCCTAGTGTCCCCCAGCAGTGGCACAGTGTCACCAGCAGTGTCCCCCAGCAGTGGCACAGTGTCACCAGTGCTGGTGGCCACCAGCAGTGGCAGAATGTCACCTCTGGTGTCCCCCAGCAGTGGCACAGCAGGTGTGTCACCAAGTGTGTCCCCCAGCAGTGTGACAGTGGCGGGGTCAGTGTTTGTGTCCCCCAGCAGAGTGTCACCAAGGGTGTCCCTCAACAAAGTGCCACCAAAGGTGTCCCCCAGCAGCATGGGACAATCTGTGTCCCCCAGCAGAGTGTCACCAAATGTGTCACCAAGGGTGTCCCCCAGCAAAGTGCCACCAAAGGTGTCCCCCAGCAATGTGGGACAATTTGTGTCCCCCAGCAAAATGTCACCCAGTGTGTCCCCAAGGGTGTCCCCCAGCAGTGTGGGACAATCTGTGTCTCTCAGCAGAGTGTCACCAAATGTGTCCCCCAGCAAGGTGTCACCAAGTGCATCCCTCAGCAAAGTGCCACCAAAGGTGTCCCCAAGGGTGTCCCCCAGCAGAGTGTCACCAAGGGTGTCCCCCAGCAGTGTAGGACAATCTGTGTCCCCCAGCAAAGTGTCACCAAGTGTGTCCCCCAGCAGAGTGTCACCCAGTGTGTCCCCAAGGGTGTCCCCAAGGGTGTCCCCCAGCAGTGTGGGACAATCTGTGTCCCCCAGCAGAGTGTCACCCACTGTGTCCCTCAACAAAGTGCCACCAAGTGTGTCCCCCAGCAAAGTGCCACCAAGTGTTTCCCCAAGTGCATCCCTCAGCAAAGTGGGACCATTTGTGTCCCTCAGCAAAGTGTCACCAAATGTGTCCCCCAGCAGATTGTCCCCAAGGGTGTCGTCCCCCAGCAGAGTGGGACAATTTGTGTCCCCCAGCAAAGTGTCACTAAATGTGTCCCCCAGCAAAGTGCCACCAAGGGTGTCCCTCAGCAGTGTGGGACAATCTGTGTCCCTCGGCAAAGTGTCACCAAGTGTGTCCCCCAGCAAAGTGCCACCAAATGTGTCCCCAAAGGTGTCCCCAAGGCTGTCCCCCAGCAGAGTGTCACCCAGTGTGTCCCTCAGCAAAGTGCCACCAAATGTGTCCCCAAAGGTGTCCCCAAGGGTGTCCCCCAGCAGTCGGGTGCAGTGAAGATCTCCAGCCATGCCAAGAAATATTGCTCGGCCCCAAAGTGGCCCTGGTGACACCAGGGTGACAATGACAAATGAACAAATATTTTATATTTATATAAATGAAATTAAATAAACAGTCGTGTCTGATCTCGTGTTAAAATCTTGGGTTTCTGCCTCTTGGCGGTTTTTTATTTAATATTTTTTAAACAAAAATGTATTCAAGCATTATGATAATTATTTTATTGTTAATAAATGTTTAATATTATAATGTTTATGTAATGATTCATATTTATTTAACGTGAAATATTTATTTAATATTAAATATTTATTTAATGTGAAATATTTATTTAATATTAAATATTTGTTTAAAGGGAATATTTATTTGATAGAAATACTCGTTTAACATTAAATATTTATTTAACAGAAGTATGCATTTAATAAAAATATGCATTTAATATGAATGTGGGAATTCCAGAAGGGTTTGGATTTCAGGGACCTGTTGGATCTGTTTAAAATCAGGAAAAAATCCTGGAATATTTTGGGTTTTAGGGGCATTCCCCTATCCCAGGTGGATCCAACTCGACCTTAGACATTCCAGGGATGGGAAATCCATGGAAAAACCTGGGAGAGGATCCAGGATTTATCCCTAAAATCCCAAATAAACCAGCCCAGAGAATCCTGGAATGGTTTGGGATGGAAAACGAACCTTAAATCCCAAAAAATCCCCCCAAAAATTCCCCAAAAATCCCCAAAATTCCCAAAAAATCCCCCAAATTCCCCAAAAATTCCACTCCAATTCCACTTTCTCTTATCCCAGGTGGTTCCAACTTGGCCTTGGACATTCCAGGGATGGAAAATCCATGGAAAAATCCCAGATTCCCTCAACTCCTGTCCCAAAATCCCACCCAAATTCTGTCCCCCTGGCCCCATTCCCTGAAGTTTTTGAGGAAAAATCCCTCTCCAACTTCCCAGATCCCGGGGGGGGGCTCAGCATTCCCAAAATTCCCAAAATTCCCCCAAAATTCCCCCCAAATTCCCAAAATTCCCCCAAAATTCCCCCAAAATTCCCCCCAAAATTCCCAAATTTCTCATCCCTTCCATGACTTTTGGAGGGAATCTTCCAGAAAATCCTCCTGGTGAATGGGGTGGATCCCAAATTTTGGGGTCACCGGGATTTTAGGGGATGTTTTGGGTTGGTGCTGGAGCCTGACTCAGCCGTGCCTCAGTTTCCCCGGCTTTTAATTTGGGAATAATCACCCCCCTCATTCCCAAAAAAAAAAATCCCAGAAACCTCCTGGAGATGAAAGGGACTGGCAAATGTTAATTAAGGATATTTGGGGTTGTTAATTAAGGAGGTTTTTGACGCCAGGTCACAACCAGGAATTAGCAGCTCTCCTTGATCCCGAATTTCCCATAAAATCTGGATTATTCCAGGCTCTGACGTTTGTTTATTCCTAAAAAATAAATTTAGGTCAAAGGGATTAAAAATTTTTGTGGTTGTTGTTGGTTTTTTAGGGGAGGGGGAATCTATAAAAGTGAGAGGAATTCAGGTTGGAGTCGGGATTTTTTTCCTTTGGGTTCCTCCCTTGAGCCTTTGGAATTTTGGGATGGGCCAGGAAAAGAAAAGGAAATTAAATGTTCCTGTCCCTGTTATTTCCTGCTGGGGGAAATTAAAAGGGCTGGGAAAGCAGGAAATAAAACGGGAAATTTAGGTCATGTGTGGTGATTTGGGGGTTGATGTTCCAAATATTCTGATGTTCAAAAGATCCTATATTCCAAAATTCCAGTATTTCAATATTCCAATATTTTAAAAATCCAATATTCCAATTTTCCAAAATTCCAATTATACAATATTCAAAAAAATCCAATATTCCAGCATTCCAATATCTCAATATTCCAAAAATTCGATATCAGAAAAATCCAATATTCCAATATTTTAAAAAATCCAATAATCCAATATTTTCAAAATTCAATATTAAAAAATCCAATATTCCAATATTCCAATATTTTAAAAATCCAATATTAAAAAAAATCCAATATTCCAATACTCTGAAATTCCAAAAATCCAAAAATCCAACATTAAAAAAATCCAATATTCCAAAACTCCAATATTCCAATACCCAAATATCCCCAAATCCCAATACATCAAATATTCCAATACTCCAATATTTTTTGGGTTTTGTTTTTTTTTCCTTTTTCTTGTGGGATAAACAAGGAACAAAGGGAAGCACCGGAGCAGGAAATGTGAATTTTGGGGAGGTTTTTTTTGTGGTTTTTTTTTGTTTTTTGTGAGATTTTTTAAAAGTTTTTGGGGGTTTTTTTTGTTTTTTTTGTTTGTTTGGTTTGGGTTTTTTTGGAGGTTTTTTTGGTGGGATAAACAGAAAACAAAGGGAAGCACAGGACAGGAAATGGGGAATTTTTCTGGGTTTTTTTGAGGGGATGATCCCATTCCCTTCTCCCTTTTATGGTCCCACATAAAGCGTCGCCTCTTCATGACAGGGAATTTTTTTGGGAACTCCAAATAACCCCAAAAATCCCCATAATTATGGGATGCCCCGAGTCCTTCCTGGATGAACTTTCAAAGGAATTCCCGCCCTGGGAATAAACAATTCCTGCTTTATTTTATTAGGGTTTTTTTTAGGGTGAAAAATTGATTTTTTAGGTCGAAAATTCGGGATTTTTACGTATTTCTAAGGATTTTTTGGGGGGTTTTTTGGGGGGGATTTTTGCCTGATCCAATTTTTAGGATCCAGGACATCCCCCCACGTGGTTTAAATAAATTAAATTTAATTAAAGCATCGCCCGAGCCAAACCCAGAATTCCCCCTCGGGGCATTCCCGGCTCCCATAAAAGCCCGACCGGGCTCGGGATTTTCCCGGGGAACTTCACTCCGGATCTGCTCCCTCATGACCCGGGTAAGTCCTGAAATTCCCAAAAAATTTGGATTTTTTATTCCCGAATTTCTCTTCCAGCTTTGCAGGATGCGCTGAGGAAAAATCGGGGTGAAATTTTGGCTGAAATGGGACTTTTGGGAGGTTTTTCCTGAGTTTTTTTACTGTTTTTTTGGGGTTTTTTTTAAAGGATTTGGCTCCATAAAGGATCAGGTTTGGGGTTGGAAAAACTGAGGCAGCTCCTCCAAAAGAAAAGGAAAAATTCTCTGCTGCTTTTATTATTTAAAAAAAAAAAAAACCTCGCTGCTGCTTTTATTATTTAAATAAAATTAAAAATTATTATTTAAAAAATATTTAAAATATATTTTAAAAATGATTTTAAATTATTCAAATTTATTATTTAAAAATTAATTTGCTGCTGCTTTTATTATTAAAAAAATTTAAAGGACTTCTTTATTATTTAAAAAATTTATTTCTATGCTGCTTTTATTATTTGAAAAAATAAAGTTATTATTATTATTATTATCATTATTATTATCTATTTACTATCTATTATTTATTATTATTTTTCCCCGACCAGACCACAATTTCAAATGGGGAAAATCCCATTTTTCCACCTGTCCAAACCCCTCAGTTCCTAAAAATTCCCTAAATTTAACTCCTTAAAAAATGAGTGGGAGGCGCAAATAATCCCTTTAATTAATTCTGCTCTAATGAGTTCCCATTGTTTTCCCGGCGCTGTTTTTGTTGGACAATTATTGTTTTGATGGTGGCGATAAAGAGGTTTTCCAAACGAGTTTTTCCAGTTTAGGATTTGGGAAAATCAAATTTTAAATCCTGGGATGATCAAAATTCGGGGTGCTCAGAAAATGTAGAATTTTTTTTTTTAAACCAAAAAACAAACAAAAAAAACCCCCAAGCAACCAAACAAAAAAACCCTCAAAACAAAACAACAACAAAAAAAAAACACTAAAAAACAAGGAAAAAAGGAAAAAAGGGGAAAAGAAAGAAAAAAGAAAAAGAAAAGGAAAAAACCCACAAAAAAAAAAAAAAAAAGAAAAAGAAAAAA
>JBBMKD010000090.1:5219322-5242316 GCA_037834095.1 Argya squamiceps | reverse complement strand
ACTACTACTACTACTATTATTATTATTATTATTATTATTATTATTATTATTATTTGCAGCCCAGAAAACCATGGCTGCATCAGGAGATCCTGGATTTTCCTTCCATTTTGGCTTTTTTTTTTTTCCTGCTTTTCCCACCTCCCACAAACCCATCCCACATATTTTGTTGTTCCCACATTTTATTTTCCCATATTTTTTATGGCCTTGCACGGGGAGCTCGGCTGTTCCTCCTCTTGTGATTTTCATGGATGTTTTGGGATGGAAGGGACCTCCAGGATGATCCAAATCCCTCATTCCCATCCCTATATCCCATCCCACAACTCCTCCTCAGACTCCTTTCCCTTTTCCCCCAGCCCAGCCCAGTAAAATACTCATTCATTAAGGGAAAAGTGGTGCCCAAAAAATTGCCCCGACCTGCCCAAGGATTCTCCATCAGAGGGTGGATCTCAGGCTGGGGCACACCCAGTTATTAATAGGGTTATTCCCAATAACCTGTCATTAAATTCCCAATATTGCACGGCAGCAAAATTCGGGATGAGGTCAGGGAGATCAAGGCTTGGCTCAGGGGCCTCCTTAAATCCCTTTTCAGGCCTAAAAATCATGAAATCATTGAGTGGTTCAAGTTAGGAAGGTCCTTAAAAATCATTTTATTTCATCTCCTTTCCATTATCCCAGGATGCTCCAACCTGGCCTTGGACAATCCCAGGGAGGGATCAGCCAGAGATTCTCTGGGAAATTTATTCCAAGGCCTCCCCACCCTCACAGGGAACAATTTCTTCCCTAAATCCGACCTAAATTTCCCCCTTTTCAGCTTGAACTCATCCCCCCTTTCCCCACAATTATAAAATTAAAAATAAAATTATTAAATTAAAAATAACCACAATTCCTGGTGGATTCCAGGAGCAAGAAAAACACTGGAATTTCTGACAAGTTTTTATTCAAGCTGAACCTTTGGCCTTGTTGAGCTGGACTAATCAGTGCTGCACAAATAATCTCAGCTGGGAAAAAAATCACAGTATTTCCTCCAATAAATTTGTTATTTTAACAAAACTCTGTGCTTTTTTTTCCCTGGAAAAATTTCCTTTTCCCTCCTTAAATCCAACCATAAACTCATTTTTACAGCATTTTGTGCCAACAGCTCCCAGGTTTTAATCCTTGGAGGAACTCAGAGGGAGGAAGCTGCCAGGCTTTTCTTGCTGAGGCGAGCAGCTTTAATGAAGCAACGAAGGCAAATGAAGATTTAATTAATATCTTTCTCATTAATGGGTGATTAAATTGGGTCTTAGCCCAGCCACACCTCGGTGAGCCATGGGGCGATACAGGAATGAGCGTTGGCTCATTCCACGGGTGCTAATGAAGTATTAAAATTAATTATTTGCGAGGGTGGAGCTTATAAGATGCCCTAAATAACCCCGAACTTTACCCATGAGCACCCAGTTTGCTGAGGGGCAGATCCTGCAGATCTTTGGGATCTCAAAATCCCGGAGGTTGGGAAAGAATTCCGGGGTCACCGAGTCCAAGCTGGGTCTGATCCCCACCTGGACACCCCAAATAATGCTCAGGGATTTTTTGGGACACTTCCAGAACTCCAAATCTCCCTGGGTAGACCCTTCCAAAGCCTTTTCCCTTTTCCAGGAGGGATTTTTTCCCAAATTTCCCACCCTGAGCCTCCCCTGGCCCAGCTCAAGGCCGTTCCCTCTTGTCCCAATCCCATTCCCTGGGATCAGATCCCAAATTCCCCCCCTGGAGGATCCCAAAATCCCCCCTGGATCCCCCTTTTCTCCAGGCTGAGCCCCCCCAGCTCCCTCAGGATTCTCCAGACCCTTTTCCAGCCCTGTTCCCACACCAGGATTTTCCAGCCTCAGCTCCTTCCCACCCCCAGGATCCACAGAATCCCAAAATCCCTGGGGCTGGGAAAGAATTCCAAGCTCATCCAGTCCAAGCTGTGCTCAATTCCCACTTGGTCATCCAGGGGAATCTCCAGGAATTTTTTGGACACCTCCAGGGATGGGAATTCAAACCTCCCTGAGCCCCTTCCTGCTGTTCCCAACCCTTTTTCCATGGAAAAATCATCCCAAATATCCAACTCTGCTCAAGGCCATTCCCTCTTGTCCCGGCCCCGTTCCCGGGGATCAGATCCCAAATTCCCCCCCTGGAGGATCCCAAAATCCCCCTGGATGCCCCTTTTCTCCAGGATGAGCCCCCCCAGCTCCCTCAGGATTCTCCAGACCCTTTTCCAGCCCTGTTACCATTTCCAGCTCCTCCATGAAGGTCAAAACCTCCTTCTCTTTAATTTTTCTGGGGGTTTGGGGTTGGGCTGAGCTTTTACCAGAGCTCCTTGCCCACTACTGGGGGCTCCAGGACCTCAAAAAAAAACCCAAAAAAACCCCTAGATGAAACTCTGGGGATTTTTTTTGAGATGGTTCTGTGCAGGGCCATGATGATACTTGGGGATTCCCTTCCACCTCGGGGTATTTTGAGATCCTGGAAGTTCTGGAGGTCACCTTGACCTGGAGAAAGTGTTTTGGGGTGGTGGCCACCCAGGAGGAACAGCTGGCCCAGCTTTTAAATAAAATTACACCCAGTCCCTCCTCCCCAGGGTTGCAATTCCCTTGAGTTTTATCTGGGGAATTAAAGATTTAAACGAGACACATTAAGCTGCGTTTTTGTTTTTGCAAGATGAAAAAGATTCCCCTGGAAATTGGGTGCTTGAGCTGCCAGCAAATCTCGTTGGGTGGTGGGGAAGGATCCCTCAGTTTCCGGAGTTATTTGTGTGTTAAATTATTTAATCAACAACTTCCGTGGCGCCGGAGGTACAAAAATGTGCCCACACCTCTCCGAGAGGGAGGAAATATGAGTAAGAATGGGTTTTTTCCTTAAATTTTTAGGGATGAGACTCAGGTATGCAGTAGGAAATGGGAGGCTGCCAAAAATCTTGGATTTTTAATGGGATGGAACGGAGGCAATCACATCAGAAATGGACAGAAATGGGCAGAAATTAATATAAATTGACATAAATGGATATAAATGGACATCAGATATGGACAGAAATGAAAATAAATCGACATAAATTATCAGAAATGGACAGGAATGGACATAAATTAATATAAATTAACAGAAATTAACAGAAATGGACAGAAATGGACAGGAATGAACAGAACTGAAATCCTGCTCTGGTCTGAGCAATAAAACAGCGCTGAGAACACAAATAATTAATGAGCAGGTGGTGATGATTTTATTTAATCCCATATTTCCCCTCCAATCTCACAATTACCCAACGAGAAAACACCCCAAAATATCATCCTTTTTTTTTTGAAATTGTATTCCAGGTGACAGCTCAGAAACTGCTCCAAAACTGAGACTCCAGGATCCAAACCAGTCTGAACTCTGAGAAATAATTCCCAATTTTTTTAGCCTGTTTATTTTCCTGCTCGGTGTTGTTGGCTGCTCCCTTCTGAGGCTGGAATTGCCCCGATAAAATCTGGGGGGGAAAATGAGTGTTGAGGATGGTGTTCTGCTCCGATCTGGGGTAATGACACCGATGATTTCCTCTCTTGCCAAGGGAGCTCAATTTGGAAAATTATAGGGAAGAGCAAAGCAGCTGCAGCAGCTTCCTCTGATTTCATCTCCCCTATGCAAAGCAGCCGGGAAGGATCAGAGCAGAGCCCTGGAATTCCTAAAGCCAGAAAATCACTTTACAACAACAACAACAACAACAACATCGGCATGCCAGGAAAAAAAAAAAAAACAAGGTGAAGAATCTGCCAGAAAAAATCTCTGGAGTTGGTTTGTTTGAGGTGAGTCTGGAGCTCCTCGGCCCAAAGTGCTGCTCTTTAAAGTTTGGGGTTTTTTTAATGTAAAAAATACATTGGTTGTTGTTTTCTTTTTGGTGTTTTTTTTTTTTTCCCTGCAAATCCTTTGCAGAAAAATCCAAAATTCCTGATTTTTTTTTTTTCTTCATTTTAATTTATATTTCCAGAAGGATTTCTCTTCCAGCTGGGAAGGGAGTTTATCTCTTTCTCTTATCTCTCAAGGAACTCTTTGATCTGAGGCAGGTTCATGGGTTGTGAAAGGAGTTTTGGGCCTGTGCCAGGGGTTTACATTTGGGAGCTGATTTTTTTTTTTTTTTTGGAAGGATCTCTGTGGAATATCAGGGCTGTGAAATTCCACAAAGGAAAGGATCCCATTAAAGCTTCCAGAGAAAAACCCCAATTCCAGAAACCAAAGCCTGGGGATTTTTGGGGCAGTTTTGTGTTTTAAACCAATTTTCTCTCCATTGGAAAAACCTCCAAGTCAATGGGATGAGGTTCTTATGGACTTTTCTCAAATATTGGGTTTGGTAACTCCTGGAATTGCCTCAGTTGTCAATCACTGTAATTAATAGGTGCTTTTAATTGTCACGAATTAAGTGAGTCAGACTGTTCTGTGCTGCTCATGTGTCTCCTCTGCTCATTAGATTGATTCCAGAGCCATGAAATGTAAATAAAATCATTTGTTTGGGGCTTTGTTTTTGTGTTTTCCTTTCGTTTTAATAATTCACCACAACTGAGAAGGAAGAAGGGGTTTTTTTAATGTAAATGTGAGTGTGGAAATCACATTATCATCATTTTCCAGGCCTTGGGGATTTATTTGTGCTGAGTTTGTGGGCCTGGAGTTCAGGTGATGTTTGCTCTGAGTCCTCTAATCATAAACTAAATTCCTCTCCTCTAAAAAACACATCCCCAAATGAAAAAACCAATTTTTTCCAGGTTTTTAGTATTTTTTAGGCACTTATTCTGAAGGGGATAACTCTTGAGATGAGAAGCTGCTGATAAAATACAAAACCCTGGGCAGGTGCCTTTTTTTTAGCTGAATTTCTGATGGAATTCTTGTCCGGGAATGGCTCTGGTCCTTCAAACTTCCTACTTGGAATGTGAAAAAGAAATTATCTGTTCAAACGACAGCTCCAAGAACAGATAAATTCCATAAAAACCCAAGGAGTGAACAGAGTGACCATGCACACACAGAGTGAATATTTTAGGGGAAATCCACTTGTTTTAGGGGAAATCCACTTGTTTTAGGGGAAATCCACTTGTTTTAGGGGAAATCCACATGTTTTGGGGGAAATCCACCTGTTTTAGGGGAAATCCACTTGTTTTGGGGGAAATGAACCTGTTTTAGGGAAAATTCCCCTCAGTGGCTGAAGAGATTTCCAGCAAAGGCCTGGGAAGGGTTAAGCACCTGCAGTGCCCTGTGTAGGCCTGAAGATTTGTGTTCCAGGTCAGAAATTCCATAAAAACCCATGAAGTGAACACAAAGTGAATATTTTAGGGAAAAACTCCCCTCAGTAGATGGTGGGATTTGCAACAAAGGTCCTGGAAGGGTGAAGCACCTGCAGTGCCCTGTGTAGGCCTGGGGATTATCCGACACCCCTGTGAGGGCTTGGGAATTCATGTTCCAGGTCAGAAAGTCCTAACAACCCATGGGGTGAACACAAAATGAATATTTTAGAGAAAATCCCCCTCAGCAGATGGAGAGATTTCCAGCAAAGGCCCTGGAAGGGTGAAGCACCTGCAGCGCCCTGTGTAGGCCTGGGGATTATCCCACATCCCTGTGTGGGTTTGGGAATTTATGTCTCAGGACAGAAATTCCATAAAAATCCATTGATTGAACACAAAATGAATATTTTAGGGAAAACTCCCCTCAGTAGATGGAGAGATTTCCAGCAAAGGCCCTGGAAGGGTGAAGCACCTGCAGCGCCCTGTGTAGACCTGGAGATTATCCCACACCCCCATGTGGGCTTGGGAATTTATGTTCCAGGTCAGAAATTCCATAAAAACCCATGGGGTGAACACAAAATGAATATTTTAGAGAAAATCCCCCTCAGTAGATGGAGAGATTTCCAGCAAAGGCCCAGGAAGGGTAAAGCACCTGCAGCCTGCAGTGCCCTGAGTGGGCCTGGAGATCATCCCACACTCCTGTGTGGGAATTTTTGTCTCAAGTCAGAAATTCCATAAAAACCCATGGGATGAACACAAAATGAATATTTTAGAGAAAATCCCCCTCAGCAGATGGAGAGATTTCCAGCAAAGGCCCGGGAAGGGTGAAGCACCTGCAGCGCCCTGTGTGGGACTGGGAATTATCTCCTAATCCTAAGGCGTTATCAAAACAGTTGCGACAAACGGGGAGGCAGGAGCAGGGAAAACATTCCATTTCACAAGGGGATTGCATCAAGGTGGCTCCCAATTTCCTTTCTCCGTGACAGGATATAAAAGTGCTCCTGACTGGCAGCCCCTGGAGCTGCCTCTTGCTGACTCGTCCTCCTCGCTGACTGGGTAAGTTGGATTTAACTGAATCAGCTAAACTAATTAGAGGTAATTTGGTTTATGGGGAGCTTTGATCTGAGGTTTTATACCCTATTTTAAATCAGGGTAGAGTTTATTCTCCAAACCCGTTTTGTGTGGGAAGTGGGGCTTGGGATTAATTAGGAAAGGAATTGGGAGTTGTGAAAATGCTGATGGGAGGAATTTTTAGGAATTGAGCGTTTGTTTATGGCTCACTCCAAACCCATGAACAGGGTGGGATTGATTCCCAAAATGAAGAGGGAAGGGAATGATGTGAGAGGAGGACAGGGAGGTTCTTCCCAGAATTTATTCTGGGAATAGAGACAGGACAAAAAGAAAGAGAAGCTTTGGGGTGACCCAATTGTTCCAGGACCTGAAGAAGCCAAAAAGAACATGGGGAGAGACTTTTTCCAAGGGATGAAATGCCAGGAAAAGGGAGAATGGGTTCACACTGATGCACAGGAGGTTTAGGTGGGATTTTAGGGATAAATCCTTCCCTGTGAGTGTGGGGAGGCCCTGGAATGGAATTCCCAGAGAAGCTGTGGCTGCCCCATCTCTGGAATTGTCCAAGGTCAGGTCGGGCGGGGTTTGGGGTCTATGAAAAGTGGATCAGAACTGGATCTTTGAGGTCCATTCCATGATTCCATGGAGCACTAGTGAGGAGTGGGAACAGAATTAGAAGCATTTCCCCACAATTCATCTCCCTTGACTGGCGCAATTTATGGAAAAGCGGATCGTGCCCTAGAAACGATGATTTTTTAAAAATTATTTTTTAATTTATTTGTTTTTTAACCACGAACTCATTTATTCAGATGATTCAATCCCATGTATCTGCACCTGTCCATCCAAATACCACCCAGAAAATTCCCATTTCCCACAACCCAGCTCCCTTTTATCCAAATTCCAAAGGGAATAATCTCCCATTTCCTATTGGATATCTCAGCCTCATCCCTTAAAATTTAGGGACCAAACCCATTTTTGTTCCCTCTCTCACAGAGAAGCCTGGGGATATTTTTTTAACCTCTAAAAGGTGGCGATTAAAGAACTAAAATCACAAATACTTCCAGAATGGAGGAATTCTTCCCCATCCTTCCTCTGGGAACACTTTTTTAACCTCTAAAAGGTGGGGATTAGAGAGTTAAACACACGAATAACTCCAGAATGGAGGAATTCTTCCCCACCCTTCCTCTGGGAACATTTTTTTAACCTCTAAAAGGCTGCGACTAAAGAACTAAACACACAAATAACTCCGGAATTGAGGAGTTCCTCCCCATCCTTTCAATCCTCAGGGTTGGAATTCGTGCCTTCAGGGGGTTGGGATTTTTTTGTTTTGCTTTCAGGTTGAATTGGGGACCATGTCCTCCTACGGCCAGCTGCTGAGCACCGGCTGCTCCTCGCCCTGCGAGGTGACCTGCGGCCAGCCCTATGTCGATTCCTGCAGCCACCCTTGTGTCGCCTCCTGCGGGGACTCCCGAGCCATCGTCTACGCCCCGCCCGTGGTGGTGACATTCCCGGGGCCCATCATCAGCTCCTGCCCCACCGAGAGCATCGTCGGGACGTCCATCCCCGAAATCGGGGGTGGGATGGGGTCTGGAGGGGGTGGGATGGGGTCTGGAGGAGGTGGGATGGGAGGAGGAGGAGGGATGGGAGGAGGAGGAGGGATGGGAGGAGGAATGGGATCAGGAGGAGGGATGGGAGGAGGAATGGGGTCTGGAGGAGGTGGGATGGGGTCTGGAGGAGGAATGGGATCTGGAGGAGGTGGGATGAGCTGCGGAGGGGGAGGAATGGGCTCCGGAGGGGGCGGAATGGGGTCGGGATGGGGAGGAATGGGATCCTGCGGGGGAGGAATGGGAGGGGAGAGCTCCTGCGGGGGTGGGATGTCGCGGCTGGGCAGCCTCTACCGCGGCTCCTATTTCTCCGGCTACGGCAGGAATTACTACCCTTATTTTTCCCGAGGCTACTACAGGTCTCGCTACGGGAGCTACGGGCCTTTTTAACCCTTTTTACAGGGATGTCCAAAGGGGAAAAAAAAAAAATAGGATGCAAAGCGAGTGAATTCCAAGCAGTCTCCGCCCCAGCTTGATGAGGTTGGAGCTGAGGTTTGTTTGGATCTCGCTGAGCTTTATTCAAGGCTTTAGGATCTCGATGTTCCCTCCCTCTGTCCCTCGCTCCTTTTTGTTTTGTGTCCCCCGAATCTCCTGAAGAGTCAAAGCAGTCGCGGGACTTGGCTGGAAAAAGAATGTCTTGGAAGGACTGCTGGACTGGAATAATGGGCATGCTGAAATGAGAATGTTGAAACTGGAAATGCTGAAATGGGAATGTTGAAACTGGAAATGCTGAAACTGGAAATGCTGAAATGGGGATTCCATCCTTTGTCTCTGCACTGCCTCATCCCACTTTTTTTGTTTGTATTAAAGCCCCTGTTGCATCACAGCCCCCGGGTCCTGGTTTTTTGTTTCAGTTACAAACCCGTCTGAAAGGAGGGAATCCTCGTGCAGTAATTAATTCTCACCAGAGGGGAATTAATCCCGCTTTAATGCAGATATAATTAGTCTGAAATTCCTCAGTAAACCATCTTCCCCTTTCTGATCTATTCCACATTATCCAACAAATAACAGAGAATAATTTCCAATTTCCATTTCTGATCTATTCCACATTATTCAATAAATAACAGAGAATAATTTCCAGTTCCCCTTTCTGATCTACTCCACATTATCCAGTAACAGAGAATAATTTCCATTTTCCCCTTTCTGATCTACTCCACATTATCAAATAAATAACAGAGAATAATTTCCAATAGGGGAAACGGACTGGTGCAGCTCCCAGTTAAAACCAGTTTACCAGTTGGGGCCAGGATAATGGGGGATTGGGACCTCATTTTGTGGGGATCGAAGGCTGGATTTGATGACCTTGGAGGTTTAAATGATCCTGGCATTCCATGGAATGGAAAACCAGGAGGCTGCCAATGCAATTCAGAAAGGTTTTTATTCAGGCTTGGAGTAAATTAAATAGAATAAAAGAGAACAATCCTTTTTTGTCACCCCTGGGTGACAAAAGCCACTTCACAAGGTGACAATAGAGCCTTTACAGAATTCCCACCTGGAATTCTGAAGCATTTCCACCCCACCAGCAAGGACACAGGAAAAGATTAATTAATCAATCAATTAAAGAGTTCCAGCAGAGACGTCATCCGACGGGATTGAAGATTGGAGCTTGATTGAAGATGAGGCCCAACAGGAGGAAGATTCGGGTTTGGTTTTCAGGGATCAGACTCGGAATTCCAGGCTGTGGATCCAGATCTTGGATTTTTTCATCTTCTGGGTTATTTGGGTTTAGGATGAGCCCCCCAGGCTGGATCCACCACGGCCCATCCAAGATTTACGACTGTAACAGGAGCCCCCCATTCCCCGGGACCCCCCATAGCCAAAGGAACCCCCAGACCCAAATGAACCTTTGGCCCCCCCAAAGTACCCACAGGACCCACGGGAACTCTGGACTCCAAAGGAACCCCCATATCCAAAGGGACCTGAGGAGCCAAAGGAGCCCCCAGAACCAAAGGAACCCCCATAACCAAAGGAGCCCCCTGCCCTGGCCAAACCCCCAGCCCCAAAGGATCCTCCCACCCCATAGGATTCCTCAGAGATATTTGGGATGGGAGCACCCAAAACCAGAGGGTGGGACGCTCCCACCACGCTCTCCTGGGAGCAGGTGCTGAGGGTGGGGCCAGGGATGGTGAGGACCACGGGAGGAGGGAAGACCACGGCTCTGGAATCTCCACAGGAGGCCACACAAGGCTCCAGGCTCCTGCTGTAGGCACAGGGCTGGGAGCAGGTCACCTCGCAGCCCTGCAGGCACTCAGAACCCACGTTGGACATCATTCTTTAGGATTTCGGGTCAAGCTGGGGGAAGGAAATGTGTAGTCAGGTTCCCAGTTGGGTTTTGTCCTTCTCCAGCTGCTCCCAGCTCAACCCTGCCTCACAAATTCCCATTTTTTCCTGCTGTTTCCTTCCTTCCTGAGCTTCTCAGCACTTCCTTTCCTACCACCACAACTCCTTTTTTTCTTCTGAATCTCTCAAAAAAACCTCCCAATCTTCCCCTTTTCTCCCTGGGGTGGAACTACCTGATCATGAATCTCTCAAAAAAATCCCCAGTCTTCCTCTTTTCTCTCTGGGGTGGAATTACCTGATCCTGAATCTCTCAAAAAAAACCCCCAATCTTCCCCTTTTCTCTGGGGCTTAAATAATTCCTAGCCCAGGAAAGTCCCAATAATTCCCTTTTCAAGGAGATCCACAGGAAGACTCTCAAAAAACCCCCCAATCTTCCTCTTTTCTCTGGGGCTTAAATAATTCCTAGCCCAGGAAAGTCCCAATAATTCCCTTCTCAACTAGATCCACAGGAAGATTTACCTCCAGAAAGTCCCCGAGGAAAATCTCCCTTGTTCTGTTCTTCCCTTTCCCCCAATTTTTCTAAAGCCACTCTTCTGTCCCTCAGCTTTTCTAAAGCTGCTGGAATTTTGCAAGTTAAAAAAGAGGAGAAATTCTAAAGTATCGAGGAGTAGAGTGAAGTCAGACTTACCTCGTTCTCATCTCAGAAGGAATAAATCAGTGGAGCTGCAAGAATGTGAGATTTCTCAGGTGTCTCCCCCTTTTTATCCCGTTTTTAGACAATAAGGAGGATGTGAGGTCACCCATCATTTGCCAAACCCTTATCACTTTACAAAGAAAAAGATCCCCTTAAGCCTCGTCATTGTTTTCATTTTAACTCATAATTGCTTCATTTTAACTGGTTTTGTTTTCGTTTTAACTCATAATTACTGATCATTTCCAGCCCTTGCTTTGAGTGACACAAACCCAACACCCCAAAATTCTCCTTTTGTCTCGAACTTCAGGGAGAAAAATCCTCTCAACATAACTCTGGTTCCAAAGGAAACAGGAGTTGATCTCCGTGTTTATTTTCCCCTGGGTGACTTGCAGGAAGGTGTTTCCCCACCTGTCACTCACAAAACCGGGGTGTAATCCTCGGATTTGGGTTCAAATCCCTCCCAAAAAAATCACCCAACCTCGGATTGGGGTCAGGGCTCTTTGCAATCCTCGGATCCAGGGGATGAGGCAGCAAAAAAACACATTTCAAAGGGGTTGGAGTGACACGTGAGGCCCTCTGAAGCCCTGAAACCTCTGAGTAATTCCTCATCAAAACTCATTTTGGGGCTGCTGAGCTCAGCATTGTCACCGGGACGTCACCAGTGCTCCGAGGTGGATCCCAAATTTGGAACAACCTGGGAATCATCTTGGTTGGAAAAACCCACCGAGGTCACCAAAATTTGGACCCCCTGGTCACCCAGAGCAGTGTCCATCCTTTCCTCCAGGGATGGTCACTCCAAACTCCCCTGGACACTCCCTTTCCATGATGAAATTCCTCCTGAAATTCCTCACACCAGAATGGGTTTGACCTCCCAAATTATCTCATCATCAACCCAAGCCAGTGCTCCGAGGTGGATCCCAAATTTGGGAACAACCTGGGAATCATCTTGGTTGGAAAACCCACCGAGGTCACCAAAATTTGGACCAGCTGGTCACCCAGAGCAATGTCCATCCTTTCCTCCAGGGATGGTCACTCCAAACCCCCCTGGACACTTCCTTTCCATGAGGAAATTCCTCCTGAAATTCCTCACATGAAAATGGGTTTGACCTCCCAAATTATTTCATCATCAACCCAAGCCAGTGCTCTGAGGTGGATCCCAAATTTGGAACAACCTCGGAGTCATCTTGGTTGGAAAAACCCACCGAGGTCACTGAGTCCAAAAATTTGGACCCCCTGGTCACCCAGAGCAATGTCCATCCTTTACTCCAGGGATGGTCACCCCAAACCCCCCTGGACAGCCCCTTTCCATGATGAAATTCCTCCTGAAATTCCTCACACCAAAATGGGTTTGACCTCCCAAATTATCTCATCATCAACCCAAGCCCATTCTCCAGTGCAGACTTGCAGGGTTGGATGTGTCCAGGCCTCACTTAAATCATTAATAATAAAAAAAAATAATTAATGTGGGGGGTAAATTCTGTTGTAAATCCAGTCATCTCCTGGGATATTGCACAGGAACTCAGGCTGTAAAATTCCCACACAATGAAAAAGCCAAATTTACGATACCACGGTCAGACTGTATATGTCGAGGGTTGATTTGCTAATTGGGAACTATGAAAAATAATTGCAGGCATTTAGAGGAGTCACACGGAGGGGGAAAAAAAAAATCAGAATTTGAGGTTTTATGGGATGCTTCATACCCCAGGAGCTGCCTCCAAAGGGGTATAAAAGCAGGAGCATCTCTGCAGCCACCTCAAACCATCTCCTGACTTCTCCTGCGACTTCAGGTGAGTTGGATTGAAGCTGATCTTTGCTCTCCCTCTCTCATTCTCTCAAACTCTGGCTCGTTCTGTGATTTTTGGGAGGATTTTACCTGGGAGATGTGGCACAGAAATTCTGCTTTTCCCTGGAGTCTCACTCCAGCTGGAGCACTTGGAAGAAAAATGAATTTGATATTTGAAGATAGAATTTTTTTAGGAGTTATTTGAATTTTTCCTTGGGGCTCTCGAAGCATAAATTTGAAGCTTAAATTTAATGAAAAAACCCAAGTCCCAGGTGTCTTCTACAGGGCAGGGAGAAATGGGGTCCCAGGACAGGAGGGTTTGAGGGAGGAGGTGAAGCCACCCCTCAATTCTGGGTCCCCCAGTTCAGGAAGGACATTGAGGGGCTGGAAATGTTCCAGGGATGGGAATGGGACTGGAAAGGGGTCTGGAAAATCCTGAGGGAGCTGGGGGGGCTCAGCCTGGAGAAAAGGGGGATCCAGGGAGGATTTTTGGGATACTCCAGGGGGAATTTGGGATCTGATCCCAGGGAACGGGGCCAGGACAAGAGGGAACGGCCTCGAGCTGGGCCAGGGTGGGAAATTTGGGAAAAAATTCCTCCTGGAAAAGAGAAAAAGGCCTTGAAAGGGGCTCATGGAAGTTTGGAGTGTCCAAGAAATCCCTGAGATTCTGGGTGAGCAGACAGGGATGGGGCACAGCTCAGACTCGATGCTTTTCCAGGGGGGATTTGGGATCTGATCCCAGGGCACAGGGATAGGAGGAGAGGGAATGGCCTTGAGCTGGGCCAGGGTAGGAAATCTGGGAAAAAATTCCTCCTGGAAGAGGGAAAAAGGCCTCAGAAGGGGCACAGAGAGGTTTGGAGCATCCAAAAAATCCCTGAAATTCTGAGTGAACAGGCAGGGATGGGACACATCTCAATGCTCTGGGAGCTCTTCCCCAACCTCAGACACCCTGAAATTCTATGACATTCCACCGTCAGGGTGCTGTAACATTCCCTGACCCCCATTTTTCTCTCCTCCCAGCTCCTCCTCATCCTCCAACACCCCAAGAACCATGAACTGCATCAGCTCCCGGTGCCTGCCCGGCTGTGAGGTGGCCTGCCCCGAGCCCTGTGCCTACAGCAGAGGTCTGGGACCTTGTGTGGCCTCTTGTGGGGACTCCACAGCCCTGGTCTACGCCCCTCCAGTGTGGATCACCTTCCCTGGCCCCATCCTGAGCTCCTGCCCCCAGGAGAGCATCGTGGCTTCATCCATGCCCCAGCCCTCCGGTGGGATGGGGGGCTACTCTGGTGGCCTGTCAAGAATTGGGGGTTCTTATGGATCTGGGGGTTCCTACGGGTCTGGGGGCTCCTATGGGTCCGTGTCTGGGGGTTCCTATGGCTCTGGGGGTTCCTATGGCTCTGGGGGTTCCTATGGATGTGGGGGGTCTTCAGGGAAGGCCTCTGGATATGGGGGTTCCTCCTCTTCCTCGGGGGGCTGCTACCTGCGGAGGTTCTACACCAGCGGCAGCAGCCGCGGGTCTCGCCTGGGAAAATGAGGCAGGTGAAGATCCGAGGGGGCCCAGGAGATTGAAACCCCCCACCCCAAAGTCCAGATCTTCAACCAGGACCAGCTCTTGAAGAAGGAAAAACCATCAACGGGAGCCAGCCTGGGAAAAACTGGGCCCACACCTCTCCCCTGCGTTTTTCCCCCCTGCTTTGTCTTTAATTAAGGACGGTTAATCACCCTTCAGCTTCTATTCCATTGTGCCAAGAGAAGGAAGAAAGAAAGAAAAGAAGAAGCTTGAAAGGCCTGGCACGGAGTTTGTCAAAGCTCTGACAGGAGAAGAACAATGGGTGGAAGGTGGATTTTTCTTGGACGGTGAAGCTGAAGGGGAGGAGTGTCTGTTTGGTGTCATTCCTGTGGTGTATCCCATTAAAAATCCTCCTGCATCATCACGGTTTTGGTCGGGATTTCCTTTCTCTGCTTCCCATCTTTTCCCTCTGCCTGCTCAGGCTTCCCCCAGCGAGCGGCAATTACCGGGTTTTATGGTAATTGGGAGTTAATTGTTGAGGTAATCGGGGTTGTGAAACCGAGGGTTGGATGGAGAACCCGGAATTTATTCATAAAGGAGTTCAGATTTTCTTCAGGGGGCTCAGAACTCTCGGAGCTGCAGGATGGAAAAGGAAAGGGTGTGATGTAAAATTTATTTTACACCCTGGTTCAGCTCAGCTCCTCCCTCCTGAGGGATTTTGTTCATCCCTGGAATCATAAAAAATCCAATCCTTGAGGCTGGAAAAGATCTCCAAGGTCATCGAGTCCAACTTTTGGTCAATCTCCATGTCCCACCTTCCTTGGACACCTCCAAACCTCCCCGGGCAGCCCCTTCCAAGGTTTTTTCTCCCTTTTCCAGGAGGAATTTTCCTAAATTTCCCACCCTCAAGGCCATTCCCTCTCCTCCTGTCCCTGTTCCCTGGGAGCAGAGCTCAGCCCCATCCATTCTGTCACCAAATTTAAAAACAGTTTTTAAGAATTTTTGTGAACCCCTGAGGAATTCTGAGGTTTAGGAACGTCGGACACATTTTTAGGAATAATAAAAAATGCAAAAAAATATGGAAATCCGAGGATTTGGGGGCTGGGAACGGAAGGAAATCCACCCAAAAAAACCTCTCCCTGATTTCTGAGCTGTCGCTCTGAGTTTCATTCAGTGCCAAATATTTCAAAGATGTGGAGAAATTTCTGCCGGTTGTGGCATCATCAGGGAGCTGCTTTTTTTATGTGACAGCACGATGTCACCAGGCTGTGCAAGAGAGAATTTCCCAAGGGAGGGAGGAGTGACACAAGAGCACAAATCCCGCCCGGTGTTGATGTTTTTCCATCCTTATTGCCTGGGAACACTGAGAGAACCCCAGGCCTAAAAATGGGCTTAAACCTGACCTAAAACCCAGCTTAACTCCCTTGGGAAACACAGGAGGGAAAGCAGGAACTCCCTTCCCAAAAAACTTTTAAAAATGTTTTTAATATTTTATATTGAGCTATAGAATTGTTAATATTTGTTAACTCAAGAAGGAGGAACTGAAACATGAGAAATTTCAGGGAAAAGAGAGATTCTCATAAGAGATTCCTGCTTGGAAAATGGAATTTTTCACTTTCTGTTTAAGCTGAAAATGGGTTTAGAAATTTTTTTGAATTGACAGCCCCGGACATAAATAGAAAATTAGATGACACATGACTGAAGTTACACAAATTCCCCGTGTGCCTAAAGAGGTTTAGGAGTTTTAATCTGCCATTAATTTAATGATGGCACGCGATAAAATTCATCAGCTCCCAGCAAAACCTTAATGGGGCTGAACGAACAGGCTCAATTGGAAAATAATTGGATAATTTGTTTGCAATTGCAGTGAAGCTCTGGAGAGAGGAGGCAAAAATCCCACAGAATTCCAGTTCAGCAAAACCAGGAATGTGTCATGGGGTGAAACCAGAGCCCCAAATTCCTGTTAAAGTCATTCCAAAATTTAAGACAGGAGGATTTCAGCTGGCTCAGGGCAAAGTGGTTTCCAACCAAAGGATTTGTAGGTGAAAAGGGGGAAAAGAAAAAGTGAGGGGAAAATTGGGATATAAAAGAGGTTTAATGGGAATTATTGATGGTGGGAAATATTGATGGTGGAAAATTTGTTGTTCTCCTCACGGTCAAAACCCAGGTCTGAGTGGGATAAAAGGGCCTGGTTCTCATCCAAACCTCCCAAATTCCTGGAGCCTCCAACATCCCAAATTCCCGGATTAGGCAAACAGGATGAGTTGGAAAAAAGAGCTACAAGGGAAAAAAACAAAACCAAAAACAAACCCAAACGATGGGAGCAGAGGGAGCTTTGGGACCGGCCCGACTTCCACGGGCAGGAATGAATTCCTTCTCCTGCCTGTTTTTATTTATTTACGTGGGTAAAGTAAAATCGGGGATGAGGAAGTGGTGGAAAAATCCCAGCTCGAAAAAGGATTTCAGGCTTCAAACTGGCCAAGCAACAAAAGGTGTCGTGAGCAGGAAATGGAAATAAATATGAATTATTCGAGAAGTTTGGGATGGGGAAAGGTCCAGAGGGAGCTGGGGAGGGGGGAGGGATTCAATCCTACCAAATTCCCGGATTAGACAAAAAACATGAGTTGGAAAAAGGAGTTACAAGGAAAAGAAAAACCCAACGAAGGGAATTTGAATGCAAGAGAACTTTAATGTCAGGGAAGCGCTCGGGGCAGAGTCACCCGCAGGGAGCAGCACAAAGGACGATCCCCGGCGCTTTGGGGAGCGATGCGGACACACAAAGGCCGGAGAAGGAGGCGATCCCTCGGCTGTCCCGGGCTCGCAGCCCCTTCCCCGGGAGCCGAGGCCAGCCCGGGGCCGCTGCCCGCACAGCCGGGGCCGCCTCAGAAACAGACGGAGCCGCAGTTTCCTCCGCCGAACCTCCCGGAGCCGGAGCTGCCCCCGAACCCACCGGAACCCCCCGCGCAGGAGCCGCCCCCGAAGGAGGAGGAGGAGGAACCCCCGAAAGCGCCGCCCGAGGAGCCCCCAAAGGATCTCCTGCCCCCAAAGGATCGGCTCCCACCAAAGGAGCCGCCCCCATAGGAGCCCCCAAAGGATCGGCCCCCGCCATAGGAGCCACCCCCATAGGAGCCGCCCCCATAGGAGCCGCCCCCAATGGAACCCCCAATTCCACCATAGGAGCCGCCCCCATAGGAACCGCTGCCCCCAAAGGAGCCACCCCCAATTCCCCCATAGGAACCACCCCCAATTCCTCCATAGGAGCCGCTGCCGCCCCCAAAAGAGCCCCTAATTCCCCCCAGGGAGGAGCCGCTGCCGCCCCCAAAGGAGCCCCCAGTTCCCCCCAGGGAGGAGCCGCCGCTGCCCCCTCCATAGGGGCCCCCGATGGCCGGCACGGCCCCCGAGGGGAAGGAGGTGCCCACGAAGCTCTCCTGGGGGCAGGAGCTGAGGATGGGCCCCGGGAAGGTGATGACCACGGGCGGAGGGTAGACCACGGCCCGGCTGTCCCCGCAGGAGGTGACACAGGGCTGGCTCCAGGCGTCGGCGAAGGGCTGCGGACAGGACACATCGCACGGCGACGAGCAGCCGCTGCTCATCATCGCTCCTGAGGACATGGCCGGGGCTCGGGCGGTGACCTGCGACAGCGCGGGAGGGGGGTCAGAACTGCCGTGCCCAAAATTCCGGAGGGAAAAAAAATGAAATCCCGCTCTGGTGCCTTCCACCAGCAGGAAATTGAATAGGAGATTCCGGGGACAGTCAGGCTTGTCCCTTCTCTGCGCTCAGCTCTGCTGCTTCCCTCGGATTATTGTCCTGGAGACACATTTTGGGATGGGGAAGAACCTGAAGCGAGGCATAAATCCTGACTACAACACACAAAATTCCAGAAAAAAATAAATCCTGCTCTGGTGCCTTCCACCAGGAGGAAATTTAAAAAAAAAAAAGTGGGGGGAAAGGAGAGTTTTGGGAGAGTTAACTTTGTCCCTTCTCTGCGTTTTTCTGTGCTCAGCTCTGCTGCTTCCCTCGGAGTGTCCTGGAGACAAATTTTGGGATGGGGAAGAACCTGAAGTGGGGCACAAGTCCTGACTACAACACCCAAAATCCCAGGTGGAGAAAGAAATCCTGCTCTGGTGCCTTCCACCAGCAGGAAATGAAATAGGAGAGTTTGGGGACAGTCAGGCTTGTCCCTTCTCTGCGCTCAGGTCTGCTGCTTCCCTTGGAAACACATTTCGGGATGGGGAGGAACCTGAATCCTAACCTGAATCCTAAATCCTGACTACAACACCCAAAATCCCAGGTGGAGAAAGAAATCCTGCTCCGGTGCTTTCCACCAGCAGGAAACAAAAAAGGAGAGTTTGGAGAGAGTCAGGTTTGTCCCTTCTCTGTGTTTTTCTGCCCTCTGCTTTGCTGTTTCCCCAAGGGTTTCCTGCTGCCCTGGCACTGCTGGGGATCCCCAAAAGCCAAACTCGGGGGGCTTTTGGGAGCTGCTCATCCCCAGGAGTTTGGCTGGAGCATCAGATAAAGTCGTGGTGATGAGTTTGCTGATAAGTCATTGTGCTCACCAACAACCTCGAATTGATCCCCGGGCCTGGGAAATTCCAGTCCTGTCACTGATCCCCTTTTCCCATTGATGGGAATTTGGATTTGAAATCCAAAAAAGGATTTAAATGGAATTGCTGGGAGCCACAGGTTGTGCAGGAGAGCAAAGCCCTTCAGGAAGAACTGTCCTGGGGATGGAGAGGAACCTGAATCCTAACCTGAATCCTAAATCCTAACTACAACACCCCAAATTCCAGATGGAAAAAGAAATCCTGCTCTGGTGCCATCCACCAGCAGGATAAAAAATGGGAGAAAGAAGAATTTGGAAAAATTCCTGAAAACATCTTTTGGAAAGGAGAGGAAAAGACTGAAAATATTTTCACGTAGAGGGCAGAGAAGATCCAACTCACCAGGTTTGGAGTAGTGTGGAGATGAGGAGAATCCGTGGATGGAACTGCAGAATTCCAGGATCCCTTTTATACTTTTCCCGACCCCTCAGTGGGATGGGAGCCTGGCTTTGTGCAAGAGCTTCCCACGCCTCACCAAACCATGTTTTGCTGGCTGGATTATTTCATTAATTGTCCTAATTGTTCCCCTAAGTGACGTGATAAATCCATTATTAATCCCAAGTCACATTCCGAGCCCTGCAACCCCTTTGGGTTTGGTTCCATTTGCTCCACATTCCAAACACCCCCCAGGAAGTCACCTCAGAGCTGGTGCTGTCCCAGGAATTGAAGCTGGAATGAGTTTGGATCCATTTGAGGGGTTTATTGATTAATAAATAGGTTTTGTACACAATATTTCACTTTCCATTCGAAAATCTGAATTTTTGGGGGAGCTGATGGAATTCCTGCCGTTTCCCAGAGCTGAATGGGAGAACCAGCAGCAGAACTCAGGATTTTTTGTGTATAAATCAATATTTCCCAACCCAAATGGAGGAACCCAGAAAGTTTCACGTTGATTGAGGAGTCGAGGAGGAATTGCTGACTGGCAGAGCTGTCAAACCCCGGGGATGTCACCGGGGCCTGACAGGGCTTGTTTCAGGTTCTGTTGCAAGATCTCAACCCCGATATCGGGCTGCTCGCGTTCTGTTTTCCAATCGGGTCAGGAAACACCAGAAATGTGGGGTAGGAGTTATGTAAACACTTTATAGAGGAGAAATTTTATCGTGACAGGAATGTGGAATATTTGGGGTGATCTCACAGAATTTTGGGGTTGTTGAGGTTGGAAAAGAGCTCCAAGGTCACGGAGTCCAAGCTGTGCCCGATCCCCACCTGTCCAGGTGTTCCTTGGACACCTCCAGGGAGACCTTTCCAAGGCCTGACCACACATTTCCAGGAAAAAAAGGGATGAAATTCCAGCTCCAAACTGGAGTCACTTCCACAGCTGCGACTGAGAATCAAATATGGAATCTCAAATCTTGAATCTCAAATCTAAAATCTCAAATCTCGAATCTTGCATCTGAAATCTCAAATCTAAAATCTCAAATCTCAAATCTTGAATCTCAAATCTCAAATATGGAATCTCGAATCTCAAATCTCAGACCTCAAATATGGAATCTTGTATCTCAAATCTAAAATCTCGAATCTCAAATCTTGCATCTGAAATCTCAAATCTCGAATCTTGAATCTCAAATCTCAAATATGGAGTCTTGAATCTCAAATATAGAACCTCGAATCACAAATACGGAATCTAGAATCTCAAATCTTGAATCTCAAATATCGAATCTTAAATCTCAAATCTTAAAATCTCAAATCTCAGATCTCAGATCTCAAATGTCAAATCTAAGAATCTCAAATCTCAAATCTGGAATCTCAAATCTCACGTCTCAAATCTGGAATCTCAAACCTCAGATCTCAAAACTGGAATCTGGAATCTCAAATCTAAAATATCGAATCTCAAATCTCAAATATCGAATCTCAAATCTCAAATATCGAATCTTAAATCTAAAATATCGTATCTTAAATCTAAAATATTGAATCTCAAATCTCACATTTCAAATCTCAAATCTCAAACCTTGAATTTCAAAACTCAAATCTCACATCCCTTCAGTTGACTTGCTTGATAAATGGGATTTGGCTTGGAGATCTCTCCTCCTGTTTATGCATTTCTGCCTTCCACCAGACGAGGTTTAAACCCAGGAATTCTGCTGTGGCTTCCCCCCAGAAATAATCCTGGCCTGTCTTGAGATGCTTTTATTGTTGTTTCAGATGGAATCGGCTTCATGCACTCAAAAATATTTACGTTTTTTCCTCCAGTGGTGCCTCCTGGACACGTGTCTTCCTGGAATATTGCAGTGCCAAAAGGGGACAAAAGGAGAATTAGGTTAATTAAGGGGACAAAAGGAGAATTATGAAAATTAAAGTGACAAAAGGAGAATTATGAAAATTAAGATGACAAAAGGAGAATTACCATAATTAAATGCTCTCACACAGGGCTCCCATGGATGACAATGAGCATCCAAATAATTAATTTAAGTCCTTTTTAACGAGTTCCTTGGGTTAAACAGGTATTAAAAATAACCCTTCCCATCCGAGGATTTATAAAAACAAAATCCATGGGTTTTCCCAATTCTGGATTTCTAAGGAAATTTTCTGCAGGGCAGAAAACATTTCCCCTGACAAATTTTTTTTTTACTTTTTCCTGAGGGAATTCCTGATCCTTCACCCCTTCCGAGCCAATTCCCAGGTCAAACCAGGTCAGGAAATGGCAGCAGTGACAAAATAATCTGAAAAAATTATTAAAGGATTAAAGGCAGCCGAAGGGTGTGTGCAGGTATCGGCTGATGAGGAGTTGATTTACGAACCATTAGCACTTATCGAAGCAATTATTACAATTAAGAGGCGCTTATACAGCAAAAAAAAGTGTCGCCGGGGATGTCCCAAAGTCGTGTTGCATGTCCTGGAAGGGTATAAAACCAGGGATTTTCCTCCAGCCTCTCCAGCATCTTCTCCTCCTTCTCACTCTGGTTTTCCCTGCGAGCCTGGTGAGTTCTCTGACTTAATTTTTAATTTTTTTAAAAAAAAAAACTTTAAAATTAAAATTTAAATTTAAATTTTTAACTTTAAATTTTAAATTTTTATTAACTTTAAATTTAAATTTTAAATTTAATTTTTTTATTAACTTTTGATTTTTTTTTAATTAACTGGGATGTGGCTGTCGCTGCTGGACGGGGAAATAATGACAATAATTGCATGCTGGAGCTCAGAAATTATCAGGAATATTGACTTTTTTGCCCTCTTTTCCAAGGCAACTAATTCCATTTTATCAATCCTGTCTCTTGGGCAGGGAGGGGTTTTTTGTGGCTGGAACTGTCGGGAGATGCAGATCTCAGAATTTGAGGTTGTGTCGCTCCCAACCACAAAGGGAAAGTGTTAATTAAACGCTGATTATTTGACGGGGAGGTTACAACTTAACTACTCCAGGTTTTACACAGGATGGAGGGAAATGAGAGGAGATCTTGTATTTATTTACAGGGCAATAATTCCTTCAAGCAGGAAATTACAGATTTTATAGTCCTGGTGATTGTGTAAAGAATCTCTCTGAATATTTTAATTTTAATCCTTTGAAGCAGTTTTTCACTATCACAAAAAAATGCTCACAGGATTTTTTTTTTAAATTCTTTTTTCTGCCCTTTTTATCCTGCTCATGGAAGGCACCAGAGCAGGATTTCTTTTTCCACTTGGAATTTTGGGTGTTGTAGTTAGGATTTCAATCAGGAAATTACAGATTTTATCACCCTGGAGATTGTGTAAAGATCTCCCTGAATATTTTAATTTTACTCCTGTGCAGCGCTGCAGTTCTGTCCCTATCACAAAAGATATTTTCAGGAATTTTTCTAATTTCTTCTTTTCCAATTTTCCTGCTGGTGGAAGGCACCGGAGCAGGATTTATTTCTCCACCTGGGATTTTGGGTGTCGTAGTCAGGATTTAGGATTCAGGTTAGGATTCAGGTTCTTCCCCATCCCAAAATGTGTCTCCAGGACAATCCGAGGGAAGCAGCAGAGCTGAGCACAGAAAAATGCAGAGAAGGGACAAAGTTAACTCTCCCAAAACTCTCCTTTTCCCCCCACTTTTTTTTTTAAATTTCCTGCTGGTGGAAGGCACCAGAGCAGGATTTCTTTTTTTCTGGAATTTTGGGTGATGTAGTCAGGATTTATGCCCTGCTTCAGGTTCCTCCCCATCCCGAAATGCGTTTCCAAGGGAAGCAGCAGAGCTGAGCGCAGAGAAGGGACAAGCCTGACTGTCCCCAAAATCTCCTATT
>JBBMKD010000090.1:5209129-5219304 GCA_037834095.1 Argya squamiceps | reverse complement strand
GGATTTTTCCACCACTTCCTCATCCCCGATTTTACTTTACCCACGTAAATAAATAAAAACAGGCAGGAGAAGGAATTAATTCCTGTGTGGGCTGGTCCCAAAGCTCCCTCTGCAGCTGCTCTGGGGAAGGGAATCGGTGCCGGGAAAGGCAGAACCGGCTCCTCCCGGTGAGGGAATTCCTGAGGGAATTCCTGAGGCTGGAACCTGCCAAGGCATGAGGATGTGGAGCTGGGAATGCCTCCAAGAGGCAAAAAGAGGAGAAAAGCTGCAGGAGAGAGGAGGAGGAGGAGGAGGAAGAATCCTCCTGGCAGGGCTGAAAGGAGCTGGGAGGGAACTGCAGTGTCTCAAACTTTTCTGAAGATGCCAGAGGTCCCTGCTGCAGTGAAAGCAGCCCCTGACAGGTCCTGCTGATCCTGGTCCTGGTCCCGGTCCTGGATCCTAATTCTGATTCTATTCGTGGTCCTGATTCTGATTCTGGTCCTGGTCCTGATTCTGATTTTGATCCTGATCCTGATCATAGGTCCTGACTCTGATTATGATCCTGATCCTGATTCTGATCCTGATTCTGGGTTCTGATCCTGATTCTGATCCTGATCTTGATCCTGATTCTGATCCTAATCCTGATCCTGGGTCCTGATTCTGATTTTGATCCTGGTCTTGATTCTGATCTTGATTCTGATTCTGTCCTGATCCTGATCCTGATTCTGATCCTAATCCTGATCCTGGGTCCTGATTCTGATTTTGATCCTGGTCCTTATTCTTATTCTTATTCTTATTCTTATTCTTATTCTTATTCTTATTCTTATTCTTATTCTTATTTTTATTCTTATTTTTATTCTTATCCTGATCTTGATCCTGGCCCAGAGGAGGCTCCAGGATGGGATCCCAGGGATGGAGCAGCTCTGCTGGGGTTGTTCAGCCCTGGAGAAGCTTTGGGGTGACCTCAGTCTGACCCTGCAGGACCTGAAGGGGCCACGAGGAACACGGGGAGAGACAATTCCTGAGGGATGGAGGGACAGGACAAGGGGGAATGGGTTCAGACCAACAGGGAGGGGGTTTAGGTGGGATTTTGGGGATAAATTCCTCCCTGTGAGCGTGGGGAGGCCCTGGCAGGGGATATTCCATATATTTGCCATCCCTGAAGTGTCCAAGGCCAGGCTGGAGCACCCTGGGGTAGTGGAAATGTCGATTTTTAAGGTCCCTTCCCACCCAAACGATTCCATTTCTGTGATTCCTTTAAAATCCTCTTCCAGGGGCCCATTCCAGCTTCCCATCTCCAGAATTCCGTGTCAAACTCAGCTGAGGATCAGGTTAACACCACAACCCCAGCACCTGCCACCCCAAACCAGGAGTTTTTGAGCACCCCCAACATTTCCTGACCTCATTTCCTTTCTTTTCTCCTCACACACAATATTTTTTTGTTTGTTTTGTTTAATTTTGTCCCCACCTCCGTGCTCTCTGTTCCCTCCCTGGAAGCAGAGCCATTCCAGAGGCTCCCCTGGGTGAAAAATCGTTGGGAATGCTGTGAGGAAACAGCTCGGGGATGGTTTTTTGCAAAAACACCCACTCACGTTTTATCCATGCAAAAAACTCTCTGAAGTTTTAATGACAGGCTGAGGGATATTAAAGCAGGGGGTTGAATCATAGCGTCCCTTCCAGAGAAATGTGTCAGGGCCACCCACGTGATTTCCCTGACTCAGAAAAACACCTCGAGGGGAATTCGGATCCTCCTGGTTCTTTAGGATCAAACAGCCAGCCCCGCCGTGTTTGTTTATCCTAATGACACCATTTCAATCCACTCGGCCAAACATTGACATTCCCCAAAATCATATTTGGGGATTTAAATGGGGTTCTCTCACCTCTCAGCATGCCACGAATTTCTGCTTCACCCCAGCACAAATTTAGGCTGGAGCTCTTTGTCCTCTGCATCCAAAGTTGTCCTGAGTGACCTTAAATAATTTTTTTTTTTTTTTAAAATTTATTTTCTTTGGTGGCTTCTCCTCTCTACCCCGAGCTTCCCACACTCCTCCACGCTCCAACATTTTTCTGGTGACCAAAACCACCAGGAAAGGAACTTGGGGACAGAGTGATTTATCCCATACCAGGATCCCTCTGACCATCCCGCTTTTCCCAAAAGGGACTTTCCCCTTTCCGATTTCTTTTTTTTTTTTTTTGTGGCAGAGGAGGAGTTTTGTGCTATACCGGGCCCACATCAACTCCCAGTGCTGTTTTATATCCCAGAATCCTGGGATTTTGGGGGTTGGAACAACCTCTGGAGATCTCAGAGACACAGGGACACATCCTCATGGGTTTGGGATGACTCCAGAGAGGAAAAATCCCAATTTTGCCCTCCCTGAGCAGCAGTTCCATGGGAAGAAATTCTCCTTCACACCGAGGAGGAACTCCTGGAGGTTTGGAATTTGGGATGAGTGGGATCCTGAGCTCGGACACCAAACGAGGAGCCAGAGCTCAGCCAGGAGTGGCCACTCCAGTCCCATAAAACACGTCCCGACAAGTCTGGGAAAACACTCAGCTAATTCTGGGTTAGGCTCTGCTGCATTCTCAGAGGCCAGGAAAACAAATCCTGGCTTTAAGGAGCCATGCAAGGACCAGCCTTGCAAAGCTTGATCCACAAAGCTGAGCTCAACCTTGGTCTGAGCTGCAGGAATAAATCTGAGCATTAAAACCCGGCATAAATCCGAGCAGGAATAAAACCCCCGTGGCAGAGCTGCAGGAATAAAATCTGAGCATTAAAAAACTCTGAAATGAGAAGAATCCCAAAGGACAGAGGTCACGTGCTGGTGAGAAAAGGGTAATGAACACAAACACTGAGCAAAGCAGAGCAATTAGCGTAATTAACCCCCTCAAATTTGGTTTGGGGAGTAATGGGACCTAATGCTCAAATGTGACGTTGTTTTCTTGCATCAGCCTGGTGGTCCAGCCAGGGATATAAAAACCATTCCTGACTCAGGGAGCTTCCAGCGGGTCCTGTCGGCTTCTCCTCGGTGAACTGAGTAAGTTGGGGTTCTGATATAAAACAAAAGGATTTAAAAATGTCTGATTTTAAAAATGTTTGTGTTTAGCCCAGGGCTGAATTTTGGATTCATATTCTGCCATTCTGGAAAACAATTCAGTTTATTTTCATGGAATAATCAAAATGGTTTTGGTTATTCATCCAGAAGCGCTGCGGGATTGGAGTTTAAAAACATATTTGCAATCTAGATAATATTAAAAACCATTTAATTCCATTGCTTTGTGGAAATTTAATGGATACAACCTTTGGCTAACCTCACATACCTTCCACTTGTGGGGGTGATTCTGACCTTGTGGCTCCCAATTTTTATCTGATTTTGGGTAGAGCTGGTGTGGAAATTTAAACTCGAGTTTTGGAAATGTTGAGATGGGCAGAGCTGAGGTCGCCTGCGGATGGAGGACACAACATCCCTACAAAATTCCTGGTTTTCCTACGGGAATGACCCAAAAAATGTCATCTTGGGAAGCAGCCTTGGGTGGTTTCGTTCTGTTTATGCAAAGTCTTGGTTTAATGCAAAGCAAGAATATTTGAATCTGCTCAGGGTGTTTTGTGATTTGTGTTTAGGTCTGGTTTTAAGCTGTTCCTCTCCTCTGGTTTAGTCTCTGCTTAAAGTCAAGTAAAGGACAGGGAATTCGGGGTTGTGGGAGATTTAAAGGACGGGAAGCTCAGGAGAGCACCTGGATTAGGGTTTCAAATTTGGGCATCATCGTGTTTGGAACGGGGAAAAGAAAACAAAAATGGCTTGAGTCAAACTCAGCCCCACCCAGCTAAAAAAACCCCAAATATTCACCTGGGCTGAACCAAAAATATTCCATTTAATCTGCAACAACAGATTAAGCGGCTCCCTCACTCGGTGCTTTGAGGTGGGATTTTGGATAATTTTGAAATGACAACTCGAAAAGGACTTTTGTGCTGTTTTCTGAATCCCCACCCTTAAATTTATTTCAAAACGAGAAAGAAGGTGGAGAATTCAGCCCAGGTTTGGGAATGGTTTTAATCCCTCTGAAATTTAAATTTGGACAACTGCTCTCAGGTTTTTGTCACACTTCCTTGTGTGTTTTTCCTCGTGACCTTAAACCAATAAAAACCTTAAACCAATAAGAAAGGTTTTTATTGAATTTTCCGAGTGAGTTTTGTGCTCAAATATCTGTGGCAAAGGAGCCTGTTACGAACTGGCTGCACTAAATCCATAATTATTGGGGTCTTTATGGATCAATTCCATGATAAGGATGATATTCCTTGGATTTTTTATCTTCTTAGTCCAGAATTTGTCCAAATTTGGTCCAGTGAAACCTCTCGTGTTGTTTATTTTTATAGTGGTTTGTGTATTTATCCTCATTTTACTGAGCTCCACCTCCAGAGCCTGAATTGCACAGGAGAAAACAGATCTGAATTAAACAACAGCCCCAAGGGGGTCATTTGGTGTCCCCAAAGAGGTCATTTGGTGTCCCTAAAATGGGTGGTTTGGGGTCCTCAAAATGGGTGGTTTGGTGTCCCCAAAAGAGGTGGTTTGGTGTCCTCAAAATAGGTGGTTTGGTGTCCCCGAAAGAGGTGGTTTGGTGTCCCCAAAGAGGCGGTTTGGTGTCCCTAGAGAGGTGTTTTGGTATTCCCAAAAGAGGTGTTCTGGTGTCCCCAAAAGGTTATTTAATATCCCCAAAAGAGGTGGTTTGGTGTCCCCAAAAAGGTTATTTCATTTCCCCAACAGGTTATTTAATGTCTCCAAATGGTGATTTAATGTCCCCAAAAGAGGTGTTTTGGTGTCCCCAAAAAAGTTATTTGATGTCCCCAAAGGGGTGATTTGATGTCCCCAGGGAGATGGTTTGGTGTCCCCAAAAACTTATCTGATGTCCCCAAAAAAGAGGTAGTTTGGTGTCCCCAAAAGGTTATTCAATGTCCTCAACATGTTATTTAATGACCCCAAAGAGGTTTTTTGATGTCCCCAGGGAGATGTTTTGGTGTCCCCACGGAGATGTTTTAGTGTTCCCAGAGAGGTGTTTTAGTGTCCCCAAAAAGGTTATTTTATGTCCTCAAAAGGTTATTTAATATCCCCAAAAGAGGCATTTTGGTGTCTCCAAAATCTTATTTGATGTCCCCAAAAAGAGGTAGTTTGGTGTCCCCAGAAAGGTTATTTCATGTCCCCAAAAAGGGGTGATTTGATGTCCCCAGAAGAGTTGTTCTGGTGTCCCCAAAAGGTTATTTAATACCCCCTAAAGGTTATTTAATATCCCCAAAGAGCTGTTTTGATGTCCCCATCTCTCCATCCCACCCCACCACCTCCTTCACACTAACACTTACCCCTTTTGTCCCCTTCTTTTCAGCTCCAACCCAACCTCAAGATGTCCTGCCAGAAAACGTCATGCTCCGACCCCTGCCCGGACCCTCAGGCCGCCGCCTGCACCGAGCCCTGCGTGGTGGCCTGTCCCGACTCCAGGGTCATCATCTTCCCCCCGCCCGTGGTTGTCACCTTCCCGGGCCCCATCCTCACCACCTTCCCCCAGGAGACCGTGGTGGGCTCCACCGAGTCGGCGGAGCTGGCCGGGGCCTTGGAGTCGGGCGTGGCCATCGGGACGGGCCAGAAGGGTCTGGAATGTCTGGATTTCGTGGCCAAGTGTGACCCACCCTGTGCCACGCCCTGTGCCCCGCCCTGTGCTCCACCCTGTGTCACACCGTGTGCCGCGCCCTGTGCCACCCCGTGTGTCACCAAGTGTGCTCCACCCTGTGCTCCACCCTGTCCCCCACCCTGTGCTCCACCCTGTGCCCCGCCCTGTGCTCCACCCTGTGCCCCGCCTTGTCCCCAACCCTGTGCCCCCCCTTGTCCCCAACCCTGTGCCCCGCCCTGTCCCCAACCCTGTGCCACCAAATGTGCCACGCCGTGTGCCACGCCCTGCCCCACCAAGTGCGTGACCAAGTGCGTCCCCACCTGCGCCACGCCCTGCGCCACGCCCTGCGCCACGCCCTGCCCCACCAAGTGCGTCCCCGAGCGCTCCTACACCTTCTCCTCCCGCTGGAAGCACCCGTGCCAGAGAGGGCTCTGCAAGAAAGTCTAAACCAGGAATATTTTTTGGGGAAAAAACGACCACGGAAAGGAAAAAAGGAAAAGAAAAGAAGGAATTTGGAATGTGACCTTAAGGATGCTGCCGGAGAAGGAAACGCCGCTGGAAAACCAGGACCTGTGTTTTAATCTAGGATAGAGCTTTAGTGGGGTTTTTTTTTAGTTCAGGCTCTTTTTTCTTTTCTTTTTTTTTTCTTCTTGGGGGCTTTGCGTCTTCTCTCGCCTGCGCTTTTTGGGTTTTTTTCTCTCTGCCCAGCTCGACGCCGAGCGTGGAACGGAACCGAGGGATTTTGGGGAATTGTGGGGATTGGAAGGTCTGAGCAAGTGTGAGGGAAGGGGGTGTCGGGCTGGAGCAGGAGATTTTGGGGTGATTTTTGGGTGATTTTTGGGTGATTCTGGGCTTTTCTCGGAGTCTTTGTTCTGCACAATTCTCTCTGCAAATGTTCGACTCCACTTTGCATTATTCCCATTATTAAAATGCTGCTGCTGCATCAAACCTGTCCCCGAAATTTCCCTTTTTCCTCTGCTCCTTTTGGGCTCTCTTGGGGACACTCAGCCTTGGGCAAAGGCTCTTCCTGAAACACTCCAAACTCAACTGGAACTAAAATTTAGGGTTCAATTTCTGGGAGAAAACATTTTAGTCCAAAAAAATCCTGGCTCTGCATTTTTCAGGAAAAAAAAATTATCCCTAAAAAAATCAGGCTCTTCATTTTCCGGGATAAAATATTTTATTCCTTAAAACGTGGCTCTGCATTTTATGGGATAAAAGATTTTATTCCTAAAAATTCCTGGCTCTGCAATTTCCAGGGTAAAAGATTTTATTCCTTAAAAAAACTGGCTCTGCATTTTCCAGGATTAAATCTTTTATTCCTAAAAAACAACCTGGCTCTGTGCTTTTTGGGATAAAAGATTTTATTCCTAAAAACCTGTCTCTGTATTTTCCTGGATAAAGTATTTTATTCCTAAAAAAACCCCTAGCTCTGCATTTTCTGTGTTAAGAGAACAAAAAAAACAAAACAAACAAAAAAAAAAAAGCAAAAAAAAAAAAAAAAAAACCACAAAAAAACCCCCAAAACACCACAAACAAAAAACCCAAAAAAACCCAAAAACAAAAAAAAACCCCAAACCAACCAACCAAACAAAAAAAAAAACCACAAAAAAACCCACAAAAAAAACCCAAAACAAAAAAAAATTAAAAATAAATAAAAAATATTTTTCATGATTTCATCATTTCACACTTTTCCTATTTCTTCATTTACCCCGAATATTTTTTTCTTGTAATAAATCGATGATTTTTCACCCTAAAGTTGCTCTTCTTTTGTTTTATGATGCCAATAATCAAGGAAAAAATATATACATATACATATACATATAAATATAAATATATAAATAAAATATTGAAAATAAAAATAATAAAAAATTTAAATACATAAAAATAAAAATAAAAATAAAATTAAAAATAAAAATATTTTTAAAAACCAACCAAAACATTTTTTAAAAACCCAAAAATAAAACCAAGTCTAGACTCAGGGTGAGATAAACATCGAGGCTGGGATAAATTTCCCTGACCTCAGCCAGGAATTTGGGAAGTGTTTTTATTTTTCGGTGCCCTCGTTGCCCTTGGGTGGGGAGGGGAATCCTCCCTTTTACTCAACCTAACCCCGCCTTTGTTCGGCGCTCCCCGAGATGGTTTTTTAGATTTTTTTTTGTCATTTCCAGGAGAGAAATTGAATTTTAATGACGAATAATCGCTCTGACAAGTCCCGGCCCGTGCCCGAGGTCTCGTCCCCGAATTGCCCCGGGATGCTTTTTGTAAATTCGCTTAATCATCTTTGCCAGAAAAAGAAATAAATTAAAAATAAAAATTAAAATTAAAAAAAGCTTCCCGTGATTGCCTGTCTGGCGTGGGAGGTGCGGGCCTGGAAAGAGCAAGGAAAAAAAGATGATTAATTAAGTAATTAATGCTTAATAAAGAGCGATTTTCTGCCGGCTCAGCAGATTCCAGGGGGAAATCTGAGTCAAACATCTCGGTCCAAAACATCTCCAAATTCCTGAATCATTGTTTGTTTTTCTTCAACCTCACCCCAAATTTTTTATTTTAATTTTAATTTTAATTTTGTTTTTAATTTTAATTTTAATTTTAATTTTAATTTTTAATTATTTTAATATTTTAAAATTTTATTTTATATTATTTTTATTACTTTAATAGTTTTATTTTTAATTTTATTTTAATTTCAATTTTTATTTGTTTTTGTTTTTGTTTTTGCTTTTATTTCTTTATTATTATCTTAATAATTTTAGGTTTAGTTTTAATTTGTTTTTAATCTTTATTTTTATATTATTTATTTATTTGCTTGTTTATTTATTTATTTATTTATTTTTATTTCTTTGTTATTCTCTTAATAATTTTAGTTTTAGAGCAGATTTATAAAAACTCCTGTACCAAAATTTTAAATCATTTATCCAAGATCCTGATCCCAGCTGAATTCCCCTGCAAATCCCTCTGGAATTCCCTTCAGAATTCCCCTGGGATTCCCTCTGAATTCCCCTGAATTCCATTTGTTAATAAAATAATATAAATAAAATCCTTTCAGCATCACACCACAGGGAAAAACTCTGGATTTTTGATGCACGATTGATTTAATGAGAAAGGAGAGGGAGAGAAATATCAGGGGTGGAAAATTCCGGGGGGAAAAATGAAGGAAAGGATCCCTCCAGGGCTGGGAATTCCACAGGGAATTCCTCCTGGAATTCCAGGGAAGGTGACAGGAGCTCATCCCACCTTCAGCCGTAGGAAACCCACCAAAATTCTGGATTAAAAACCACAGGGAAAAATCTGGATTTTTGATGCACGACTGGTTTAATGAGAAAGGAGGAAGAGAAATATCAAGGCGGGGATGGAAAAACACTGGGTGGGGGAAAATGAAGGTTTTTTTCCCTGGGCATTCCACAGGGAATTCCTCCTGGAATTCCATGGGAAGGTGACAGAACCTCATCCCACCTTCAGATTGTGGACAGGACCATTCTCAGGTCGGTTTTTGCAGGAAACCACCAGGGAAGGAGGGAAAAAATTAATCAAAAAAGGGAATTTACACATGAGGATGTTCCAGGATTTCTGGATCTGCTCCGTGGTGGATCTTTGCTCCTTGCTGCTCATCCCTGGGATATTTAACAGGGCCTGCAGCTCCCAGAGGATCCATAGGGAGACAAAGACCTCCCATAATTGTAACCCCCGAAAATTCTGGATTAAAAATCACAGGAAAAACTCTGGATTTTGATGCACAATTGGTTTAATGAGAGAGGAAGAGAAATATCAGGGATGGAAAACACTGGGTGGGGAAAAATGAAGGAGAGGATCCCTCCAGGCCTGGGAATTCCTCCTGGAATTCCAGGGAAGGTGACATGGCCTCATCCCACCTTCAAATCATGAGCAGGACGAAATTCTCTGGTCGGTTTTTGCAGGAACCCACCAGGGAAGGAAGGAACAAAAAGATAATCAGAAAAAGGAGTTTACACAAAAAACACGGCTCTGAGGACGCTCTGGGATTTCTGGATTTGCTCCATGGTGGATCTTTGCTCCTTCCTGCCCATCCCTGGGATATTTAACAGGGCCTGCAGCTCCCAGAGGATCCGTAGGGAGACAAGGACCTCTCGTAATTGTAACCCCCCAAAATTATGGATTAAAAACCACAGGGAAAAATCTGGATTTTTGATGCACGATTAGTTTAATGAGAAAAACAGAAAGGGAAATATCAGGAGTGGAAAATATTGGCTGGGGAAAATATTGGGTGTGGAATTCCAGGGCTGGGAATTCCACAGGAAGGTGACAGGAGCTCATCCCACCTTCAGATCATGGACAGGACGATTCTCAAGTTGGTTTTTGCAGGAGCCACCAGTGAAGGAGGGAAAAAATTAGACATGAGGATGCTCTGGGATTTCTGGATCTGCTCCGTGGCGGATCTTTGCTCCTTCCTGCCCATCCTGGGATATTTAACAGGGCCTGCAGCTCCCAAACCCATATCCAGAGGATCCGTAGGAAGAGAAGGACCTCCCGTAGTTGCAGGAGCCGTAGGAAGCCCCGGAGCCCAG
>JBBMKD010000090.1:5198097-5208649 GCA_037834095.1 Argya squamiceps | reverse complement strand
AGGGCTGGCTCCAGGCGCAGGCCACCGGCTCGGGGCAGGACACGGCGCAGGGCGGGGAGCAGCGGGAGCTCAGCTGGCTGGAGAAGGACATCCTGGCAGGAGAGAGCTGGGAAGGGAAGAGAGAAGATTTTTAAATATATTTTTTATGATTTTTTTTCTATTTTTTTTCTGATTTTTTTCTGGTTTTTTTCTGATTTTTTTCTGATTTTTTTCTGATTTAAAAAAAAAATTTGATTTTTCTGGTTTTTTTCTGATTTTTTTCTCATATTTTTACTTATAATTTTTCTCTTTTTTTTTTCCCTCATATTTTTTCTCCTATTTTATTTATTTTTCTGATTATTTTCTGGTATTTTTTCTCTCTTTCCCTTCTGTCTCTCCTCCCTCCTTCCCTCCTTCCAAAAACTGTCCAAAATCCTAGAAGATTTGTTTTGTCTTTCTCTCTTCTCCCTGTCCTTCCCTTCCAGGCATCTCCTCTCCAAAAACTGATTTTTCATCTTTTTCTCCTTCTCCCTGTCCCACTCTCCTCCTTCCCTCCCTCCCAAACACCCACTCAGGAAAACATTCCGATTTGTGTTCCCCTTTCTCTTCCCCTTTTCCCTCTGCTTCTTCTTTTCTCCCTCCTTCCCAAACAGTTCCTCTCCAAAAAATCAGATTTTTTTCTTTTTTTTCTCCTCCCAGTTCCTCCCTCTCTCCCTCTCCCCCTCCCTCCTTCCCAAGCAGCTCCCTCTCCAAAAACTCCGATTTTTCTCTTTTTTCCCTTCTCCCTCTCCCTCCTTCCGTCCCAAGCACCTGCTCTGGAAAAAAAAACTCCGATTTTTCTCCTTTTTTTCCCTTCTCCCAGTTCCTCTCTCTCTCCTTCCCGAGTAGTCTCCTCTCAAAAAAAAAATTCAGACTTTTCTCTTTTTTTCCCTTCTCGCTCTCCCTCCTCCCCCCGGAGCATCCCCCAGACTCACTCGGATCCCGAAGAGGAGCAGAAATCTCAGGAGTTCCGGAGCTGCGATGGGAGGAATCGGGAGCCGGGAGGTTTTTATCCCATCCCGGGATCGCCCGCGGGGATTGAGACATTCCCGGCATTTCCCAACCCTCGGGACAATTATCAGTTTCTCCCCAACACCCTCCGGTTTCTTCCTCGAGTTTGGTTTTTTTTTTTTTTTTTGGGAGCGGTTTTGTTTCCTGCATCAGTTCTGCTGATTTTGCCAAATCGGTTAAAAAAAAAAATCCGGGAATGAATTTTATTTTATTTTATTTTATTTTATTTTATTTTATTTTATTTTATTTTATTTTATTTTATTTCATTTCATTTCATTTCATTTCATTCCTTTATTTTTTTAGTTCCTTTATTTTTTTAGTTCCTTTATTCTATTTAGCTCCTTTATTTTTTTTTATTTCCTTTATTTTATTTATTTTTGAAATTCACGGTGGGATCTCACCAAGAGCAGAGGGGGAGAATAAAAACACCAGGACCCAAAATGAAGAATTTTGGGGGTTTTTTTGGGTTGATCCCTGTGGGTTTTTCTTTTTTTGGGGGGAGGTTGGGATAGGGGTGATTCCTGGGAATTTTGTGATTTCGGTGCCACCAGGTGTGGTCGGGGCAGGAGCAGCTCCCAGGGGGTCGTGGCACCAAAATTTCTCCTTCTCTCTTTTTTTTGTCTCAATTTAGTTTTGGGTGAGCCCCTTCCCTATATTTTTTATTTTGTTTTGTGTTCCTAATCCCACTTTTGGTTTGGGTGAATCCCCTTGGCTATAAATTCCAAAGGTTGGGAAAAACTCAGGGAAACCCCAGGAAAGGCTCCCTCACCAGTTACCAATGGAAAAACTGGAATTAAAGGGACATTTTGGGGCAGAATTCTCAAAATTCTGCTACTCCAAACCCCACTTGGACATTCCAGGGGTTGGGGAAATCCATGGAATTCCCTTGGCCAGGCCCTCACAGGGGGACAATTCCTGAACAAATCAAACAAATTGAACAAATTGAACAATCCTAAACAAAGGGAACAATTGTTCAGTTTGATAACTCCATAAAAAGAGGAGGGATTTTCCCAGGGGAAAAAAAAATCTCATTTTCCTTTGGAATTCGGGAATAATGTTGGGAAATGTGGAGACACAGCAGGAAGTTTAATCCGTGGAATGAGTGGAGAGGGAGGAATCTGGACAAAAAATCTGCTGAAGCTGCAGCCAAACCTCTGCATCAGCTGGAGCTGGATATTCCAAATATTTCCATGGATCCCCTCCCTGACCCTGCTCACCCCGAGTGACTCCTCCTCACTCAGCAGATCCTACAGATTCCCTAAAAAGTGGACGTGGGGTTCTCCTGGAAAATTCCCAGCTGGACAATTCACGAGGCTGGGCGTGGTCCTTTGTAGCCCTGCCTGAAGTGTTTTGGTTTCCTGAAATTCTTTTTAATGAAATTCTTTCCTGAAATTCTTTCTGAAATTATTTTTTCTGAAATTCTTTCTTGAAATTATTTTCTGAAATTCTTTTCTCAAATTCTTTTCTCAAATTCTTTTCTCAAATTCTTTTTTCTGAAATTCTTTCCCCAAATTCTTTCCCAAAATTCTTTTCTGAAATTCTTTTCTGAAATAATTCTTTTCTGAAATTTCTACAGGGGAGTTTTCCTCTAAACAGGTAAAAAATGTCTTTTTTGAACTGTACGTTATATTATTCATTCCTTTTTCCTAGGAATGAATTCTTAAGGAAATTCCTTTCCTTCTCGATGTCCCCTCTGGTCTGACTGATGTGATTGAAGAGGTTCTGCCTTTTGTTTCACCCATCGAATAGTTATAAATAGTTAGTTATAAATCAAATATCAGTAGTTATAAATATTTTATAAATCAACTATCAATAGTTATAAATAGTTATAATAGTGAAATAGTTATAAAAAAGAAACACATCCCAAAAATAAAAGAGTAGTTTTCAACCTTCTGAAACTCAAAGTGGTTGTGGTGTAAAACAGAGTCAGTCCTGATGGAAATGAGTTTTTTCCAATCCCCAAATTCCTCAGGAAGGATGAACCAGAGTCACTGTGGGTCAGCCACAGGAGGAATTGCACAATTCCCTTTTCCTCGGAAAAAAAAAATAAAAAATTCAGGGTGTGTGATCCCAGCTGTGTCAGCACCTTGTGCTGACTGATCAAAAGCTCTGAGCAATCCCGTGAGGCAATCCCAGAAGTAGGAAAAAAAAAATCATCATAATAAGAATTACAACAACAACAAAAAAAGAAATTAAATCATTATTCCGCTCCTGAGTAACGCCGCGGTTGTAACAACAACAGCAATAATTGCTGAGCGGAACAACGACTTTATCTGGGGCGGCGAGAGGTGGAGGGGAATTTTTGCGGGATCATTCATCGGCCCCGTGGAGGTTTCAGCTGCAGCTGATTGCCCAAGAAAAGATATAAAAACCCTCTCGGATCTGGGGCTGCTCCAGACAATCCTCCAGACTCGATCCGAGATCTGCAAGGGGTGAGTTCGAGCCTGGAATTGTCCCTGGAATTGTCCCTGGGATTGTCCCTGGGATTGTCCCTGGGATTGTCCCTGGGATTGTCCCTGGGATTGTTCCTGGAATTGTCCTGGGATTGTCCTTGGGGTTGTCCCTGGAACAGTCCCTGGGATTGTCCTTGGAATTGTGCCTGGAATTGTCCCTGGGATTGTCCCTGGGATTGTCCCTGGGAATTGTCCCTGGGATTGTCCCTGGGAATTGTCCCTGGAATTGTCCCTGGGATTGTTTGGGTCTGAGATGAGCTTTGCTAGGATCCAGAATTCTGAGGCCAACAGGGCCAGGGCAGGAATTTGGGTTATTTTTGGGGTTTAATGTTAGTTTTGGGGTTACAGTTAGTGTGGAGTTTACTTTCCATTTTGGGGTTACTGTTAGTGTTGGGGTTACTGTTAATTTGGGGGTTTACTTTTCATTTTGGGGTTTACTTTTGATTTTGGGGTTTACTTTTCATTTTGGGATTTACTGTTAATCTTGGGGCTACTGTTAGTTTTGGGGTTTACTGTTAATTTTGCTGCTCACTGTTCACTTTGGGGTTACAGTTAATTTGGGGGCTTACTTTTCATTTTGGGGTTTACTTTTCATGTTGGGATTATTGATAGTGGGTTTACTGTTCATTTTGGGAGTTTACTGTTAGTTTTAGGGTTTACTGTTAATTTGGGGTGCATTTTTGTGTCACATTAACTCCATAATTAGGACTCAGGAGAAACAGGAGAGAGGGACACGAGAAAATGGAAAAAGCCAAATTTTGAGCCTCTTTGTGACCGCTTTGGGGTTTACTCTTAATTTTGGGGGGACATTTTTGTGTCACATTCACTCCATAATTAAGAGTTGGGACAAATGGGAGATGAGGACATGAAAAGGTGGGAAAACCCCAATTTTGAGCCTTTTTTTGACCATTCCTCTGTCTCTCCTTTCCTTTCCCAGCCCAACCTCCATCCAATTGCTCTCCAACCTCTCTGCTGCCTCGGTTTCCTGAGTTCCAGCCCCATCCAGAAATCCCAGAAGATGTTTTCCTGCAACCAGCTGAGCTCCCGCTGCTCCCCGCCCTGCGCCGTGTCCTGCCCCGAGCCGGTGGCCTGCGCCTGGAGCCAGCCCTGTGTCACCTCCTGCGGGGACAGCCGGGCTGTCATCCACCCCCCGCCCGTGCTCATCACCTTCCCGGGGCCCATCCTCAGCTCCTGCCCCCAGGAGAGCGTGGTGGGATCCTCGGCACCTTCCGGAACCTTCCTGGGCTCCGGGAACTTCCTGGGCTCCGGAAAATTCCTGGGCTCCGGGGCTTCCTACGGCTCCTGCAACTACGGGAGGTCCTTCTCTTCCTACGGATCCTCTGGATATGGGTTCGGGAGCTGCAGGCCCTGTTAAATATCCCAGGGATGGGCAGGAAGGAGCAAAGATCCACCACGGAGCAAATCCAGAAATCCCTGAGCATCCTCATGTGTAAATTCCCTTTTTTGATTAATTTTTTCCCTCCTTCCCTGGTGGTTTCCTGCAAAAACCAACCTGAGAATCGTCCTGTCCATGATCCCTGCCCAGCTGAAGGTGGGATGAGGCCGTGTCACCTTCAAGTGGAATTCCAGGAGGAATTCCCTGTGGAATCCCCAGTCCTGGAGGGATCCTTTCCTTCATTTTTCCCCACCCAGTGTTTTCCATCCCTGATATTTCTCTTCCTCTCTCATTAAACCAATTGTGCACCAAAATCCAGAGTTTTTTCCCTGTGGTTTTTAATCCATAATTTTGGGGTTTTTTTCTGCCGTTCCGGTTGTTTTGGGAGGGGTTTTTTTGGTACCTTTCCACACCTGGAAGGCGCCCGGGTTCCATTGGGGCGGTGACACAACGACGACATTCCATGAGGGATAAAGAAGGTTTTTTGGAACCCTCCCAATTCCACCCAGATCTTCCCTCAGGGCGTTCCCTGTTCCCAAGGAAAGTCAAACATGGATTATTTGTGTCTCAATTCCTGCCCTCGGGGCTGCGATTTAATTCCAATTACGATTTTACATGGGTTTTTTCGCTGTTTAAAAACAGCCTGGGGGAAAAACCATCCTTGGAAATCTTCCCTTGGGAATTCTCGTGGGAGTTTTTAACCTAAAAGCAAATTTTTGGTGGAATTCTGCGAGTTCCCTGAACATTTCCCAAAAATAAAATAAAATAAAATAAAATAAAATAAAATAAAATAAAATAAAATAAAATAAAATAAAATAAAATAAAGTAAAATAAAATAGAGTTGTTAAAAGTGTTCCCTGCAGAGTAAGGGGAAGGTGGGGAGGTTCTGGCACAGATTTTCCAGGGAATTTCTGGCCGCCCTGTCCCTGGAATCCCAGAAATTCCCTGGGAGTGTCCTGGGAAATCCCAGAAATTCCCTGAAAAATCCCAGAAATTCCCTGGGAGTGTTGGAGCAACCTGGCACAGGAGAAGGACTCCCTGCCCATAAATCAAATATTTTTAGGGTCCCTTCCAACCCAAACATTTTTCTTTAATTCTTTAAATTCTTTAACCTTTAATTCCTTAATTCTCCCTGAGTTTGGAAGGAAAAAAAACCACAGGGAAAATATTTGAAAATTTAAAAATTCAAAGTTTCTTTTTTCCTCCTCCTTTTTCCATCTCTGCTTTGGAGCAGCCTCTGCTCCTTTGCCCCCTGATTATGGAGGGGATTTGACACAAAAATTATAATTTTCTGGCCACTGGGATGTGTCTGACTGTGACATTTCCTGAAGCTCCCGGGCAGAATTTGAAGAAAAATTTGAAGAAGAAAAATTTGAAGAGGAAAAATTCCTGTGGCAGCAACTCGGGGCTTCTGATCCATCTGCCATCCAAGCAGGGAATTCCCGGGATTGAAAAGGAAAAGAAAAGGAATTCCCAGGAAGGAAAAGGGAAAGGGGAAGGGGAAGGGAAAGGGAAAGGAAAAGGAAAAGGAAAAGGAAAAGGAAAAGGAAAAGGAAAAGGAAAAGGAAAAGGAAAAAGAAAAAGAAAAAGAAAAGGAAAAAGAAAAGGAAAATGAGAAGGAAGAGGAAGGGGAAGATGAAGAGGAATTCCTGGGATGGAAAAGGAAGAGGAATTCCCGGGATTGAAAAGAAAAAGAAAAGAAAATCCCGGGACTGAAAAGAAAAAGAAAAGGAATTCCCAGGATTGAAAAGAAAAAGAAAAAGAAATTCCCGGGATTGAAAAGAAAAAAAAAAAGGAATTCCCGGGATTGAAAAGAAAATTTTCTCCTCCTGAACCCCAGAGGTCACTGCATCCTTGTTTTATTCACTCCAGTACAAGGGAAGAGCTGTTAATTGAGATGCAATCAGCGGCTGACTCATTAAAGGCGTCGCAAACACATCCTGAGCCGGATCCCAGCTCGGGGCAGATCTCGATGCCAATTAAACCTCCGGTGTTTGATTTCTGTATTTTATTTAATGGGTAAAATGTATATTTAATGGGTTTTTAGGTGCTCCAGGCTGGCAAAATCTTAATTTGTTTTTAGGTGCTTTGGGCTGGCAAAATCTTTATTCAATGGTTTTTAGGTGCACCAGGCTGCCAAATTCTTTATTTAATGGGTTTTAGGTGTTCCAGGCTGGCAAAATCTTTATTTAATGTTGTTTTTTTGGGTTTTTTTTAAATGTCAATTTTGTCCATGGCCTTTCCAACCTCAAAGACTCTGGAATTTTAAATTTTTTTTTTTAACCTTCCAAGGATGGAATGCCGCTCCTGAGGAGTTTTATAGAAATATTTGGGAAATCAAATAAACACGGGAGCAGCTCAGACCTGCCTGTGGGCAGATCAGTGGGCAAAGGGAAAAATGGGGGAAAAAGGGAAAAAAAGGGGAAAAAAAGGGGGGGAAAAGGAAAACCAAGAGGCTGCTGTGTGATGCAATGAAATTTTAATGAGCAAGAGACTCCCCTTTGCAAAGCCAGAGATCACAGAATGCAGAAAATCCATTCCTGGACAATTTCAGGTAAAATCCATTCCCGGACAATTTCAGAGAAAATCCATTCCCAGAAAATTTTGGGGGAAAGTCCAACCAAAGTCCTGCTTCTCCCGGCTGATGTCCAAGGATATTGATCATTGTGGGTGAAATCCATAGGGAATGGACTGTCCAATGAATCAGGAATGCTGGAATTGGGAATGGGCTGTCCCACGTTGGATCAATAAATCGGGAGTGCTGGAATAAGGAATGGGCTGTCCAATAAATCAGGAATGTGAGAATTGGGAATGGACTTTTCCATGCTGATCCAATAAATCAGGAATGACAGAAGAGGAAATGAGCTGTCCCACGTTGGATCAATAAATTGGGAATGCTGGAATTGGGAATGGGCTGCCCAATAAATCGGGAATGGGCTTTCCCACACTGATCCAATAAATCGGGAATGCTGGAACAGGGAATGGGCTGTCCAATAAATCAGGAATAACAGAACTGGGAATGGGTTGTCCCACATTGGATCAATCAATTGGGAATGCTGGAACAGGGAATGGGCTGTCCAATAAATCAGGAATAACAGAACTGGGAATGGGCCGTCCCACGTTGGATCAATAAATCAGGAACAGGCAGCGAGAGCAAACAACGAGGAGGTGCCGAACAAGAATCAGGAGGAAAGATCAGGAACACGAAGGGATCCGTGGAAACGCCGACCCCTCATCCTCCACGAGCATGGATTTGGGATTTCCTGGAGGATGATTTTCCCTCAGCAGGGCCCGCAGGAGCTGCGCAGGAGGCGGCTGAAGCGCCGGGACGAGGAGGGAGCGCAGGAAATTCCGTATCCAGAGCGGGCGGCGTATCCCGGGAAAACCCCGGAGCCGTAAAGACTCCCAGAACCCAGAGAACCCCCAAAAGCTGGAACTCCAGAGGATCCCACCACGGCTTGCTGGGGGAAGGAGCTGAGGATGGGCCCGGGGAAGGTGACCACCACGGGGGGAGGCTGGATGAGGGCAGTGGAGTCAGGGCACTGGCGGACACAGGGCTCGTTGCAGCTGTTGGCCACGGGCTGAGGGCAGGCAATGCTGCTGGACGTGGGGCACAGGTCGTAGCAGGACATATCTCTGGAGGAGTGGAAGTTTCTGGAAGGGAGAAAAGGAAGGGGTGAAATATGAGAGGGTGAGGAAAGGGAGGGTGGAGGTTTTGGGGGAGTTGGGAAATGGGGGGGAAATATGGCTGGGGGGGAAATGGGGATGGGATGGGAAAGGGTTTGGGGTTGGGAGAGGTGGGATGGAGTGGGAGTGGATGGAATGGAAATGGGGTGGGATGGAAATGGGATGGGATGGAAATGGGATGGAAATGGGGTGGGATGGAGATGGGGTGGGATGGAAATGGGGTGGGATGGAGATGGGGTGGGATGGAAATGGGGCGGGATGAAAAAGAGGGGATGGACTGGGGTGGGATGGAAATGGAAATGGGATGGGATGGAAATGGGGTGGGATGGAAATGGGGTGGGATGGAAATCGGGTGGAGATTGGGATGGGATGGAATGGGATGGAGATTGGGATGGGATGGAGATGTGGTGGGATGGAAATTGGGATGGGATGGAGATGGGATGGGATGGAAATGGGATGGAAATGGGGTGGAATGGAAGTCAGACAGGATGGAAATGGGGTGGGATGGAAATGGGGTGGGATGGAAATGGGGTGGGATGGAAATGGGGTGGGATGGAGACTGGGATGGGAATGTGAGAGGATGGGAATGGGGTGGGATGGAGATGAGGTGGGGTGGACATAGGATGGAGTGAGATGGGACAGGATGGAGGGAGAACAATTCCTCCATCAGATAAAAATACAGATTTTAAACAGTTTTCCAGCTGGATATCTGGGCACAAAAAGCCTTTGGTTCAATGTTTTTTTTTTCCAGTAAAAAAGTAGAAATGTTATTTTATTCACTGGGTCAGAGCACAAGTCTACTTTCCTTCTTTTTGGCCGTGGTGAAAATAACTAAATAATTAAATATTTTTATATTTTTATATTAATTATAAATGAATAAAATTAAAATAAGCTATTTCTTCAGCTGGATCATTTCACAGCCCAGGACATGGACAAATTTCACTGATTCAATCATGGGTAGAAACGCAGAAAAAATTCAGCATTTTAAAGCTTGTGCCATCCTGCATTTTCATTCTGCTGTCAGCCCAAGAATGGCCAAAAACAAATAACAGGGGGGAAAAAATAATTCTTAAACTAAAAAAATGCCTCAAACCCTGGATTTGGCTCTTTGCAGTGAAATACTTGTCAAGATAGTGCAGAAATGAAAATTTAGAGAATAAAAAGAAGAAGAAAGGGAAAAACAAAATCCTGAAAATTAACATAATAGCTGCTAACAGCAACTATAAATAAGTTTAAAAATCAAGTATAAATTTGAGATATATATTAGTATATAAATTTTTATATACAATATTATATATATAACATTTTATATTCTATATTTTATATTATATTTAAATAAATAAATATATAATATATATAATAAATACATAGAATATAAAATTTTTTTATATTTTTATATTGTAATATACAATATAATATATATGTAAATGAATAAATTTGATCTATATAAATATATAAATTTTATCTATAAAAATATATAATTTTTAAAAAATCAAAAAGCAAAGGCATCCTGGAGCTGGGACAGGAATGAAAAGGCAAAGGACTCACCTGACGGAGAGGAGAAAATCAGGAGAACGATGGAAAAGCTCCGAGGAGCTGCTGCTTTTATACAAACCCCGCGGTGCCCCGGGGCTGGACCGAGCCCAAATCACTCCCCAAAAGTGACGAAATTCTCTTGCAAAACCGAAATCTCTGCCCAGCACATTCCATCTCCCGGCTCCCTTTCATCTCCATCCCACCCAGCGGGAATTAAATCCCAATTTGCTGAGCAGCGCTTCCTTCATTCGCTTCCCCCTTAATGATTTTAATGATTTTAATCAGTCAAAACTTGCTGCCGTGGACAGGTTTGGGTTTAAGGGCTCCCTCCATCATCGTTGTGGGAATTGTAGAATTTACCACGATTTACCCCAATCCCAGGGGCTGGAACTGGGGTAAATTCCATATAATAAAACACTATTTTACTAATAGTGTTCTTTATATATATATA
>JBBMKD010000090.1:5150942-5170039 GCA_037834095.1 Argya squamiceps | reverse complement strand
GCTATGGGGGCTCCTTTTGGTCTGTAGGTTATGGCAGTTCCCAGGGCTATGGGGGCTCCTTTGGGTCTGGAGGTTATGGCAGTTCCCAGGGCTATGGGGGCTCCTCTGGGTTGAGGGGTTCCCGTGGGTATAGGGGCTCCTTTGGGTCTGGAGGTTATGGGGGCTACCGAGGCTATTTGGGCACCTCTGGCTATGGGAGTTCTTTTGGGTCTGGAGGTTATGGGGGCTCCTTTGGCAATGTGGGCTCCTCAGGATTTGGGGGTTCCCAGGGCTATGGGGGTTTCTCAGGCTATGGCCGTTCCCTGGGTTATGGAGGTGACAGTGGTTATGGGGGCTCCCAGAGGGGCTATGGGGGCTCCTTTGGGGGCTATGGGGGCTCCTTCGGGGGCTATGGGGGCTCCTGTGACAGTTGCGGAAGGTCCTACGGCTTTGGCTTCCCACGGGACCTGGGCTATTCCCTGCCCGGCTTCCAGAGATGGGGCAGGTCCCGCCGCGGCAGCTGTGGGGTTTTCTAAAGCCCCCCAGAGGCAGTGGCAGCCCTGGAGCCTGGCCCGGGCCGTGGGGACACTGGGCAGTGACAGCTGAGTGTGCCCAGCAGTGCCGGGTGTGCCCTGAGCCCTCCATAACCTGGGGAATGTCCTGGGGAATGCCCTGAGCCCTCCATGCCCTCGGGAATACCCTGATCCCTCCATCCCCTGGGAATGCCCTGAGCCCTCCATCCCTGGGGAATACCCTGGTCCCTCCATCCCCTGGCTGTGTCCTGGTCCCTCCATCCCCTGGCTGTGTCCTGGTCCCCAGCCAGGCCCTGCTCCCAGAACAGTCGTCCTTCATCCCCCGCTGCCCCTGGAACCGCCTGGATTCCTCGCACTCGGATATTGCTCTTCCCTCTGACATTAAACCCCTGTTTGTGCTGCACAAAAGTCTCTCTGGTTTTCATTTATCCTTTTTTTTTTTTCCTCCGGGAGTAAAGCTCCCCAGCGCGCTGAGGGTTCCTTTCCACAGGATCTGCCCCGCTCCAAGCCTTTAAAACATGGAATGGGAGTTTAATTGGGGCACTTAGCTCGATGTCCAGGAATGTTTGTTTAGCAATTTGCCCGTCATTATCTTCCCCGAGGTTCTGAGTAATCGCTCTTGTTCTGAGGATTCCTGGTGACACCCGAAAGGCCCCTCAGTCACCACAACGTTTAGCAAGTAATTAAGACATAATTGCGGCGTTTCTCAGCTAGCAGGGCAACAAAGGAAGAACGAGACCTGAGTTTTTGTTCTCTTTGTTGGGTTTTAAATGTTCTGCCTGGGTTTGTTCAGCCTGAGGAAGAGAAGCTTCTGGGTGACCTGATTTCACCTTCCAGTGTGTGAATGAGCCAACAAGAAACACGGGAAGAAATCCTTTCCAAAGGCCTGAAGGGACAGGGCAAAGGGTAATAAGTCCGAATTTATGGAGAGGAGGTTTAGATGGGATACTGGGAATAAATTAAATAAAGTTTTGTCTGTAAAGCAGCTTTAGCTTTCCCACATCTTTCCCCCATTTGTTGTCAGCCAGGAGTGATTATTTCAAATTGTTCTTACCGAAGTGAGACAAAAGGAAAATATTCCCCACCAAAAAAAGGATATTACCCATTGTTTATATTAACTATGATTACCTCCTCAGTAATTAGCGTGGTATAACTTAAATGCAGACCTGCTTGGTACTCGCAATTCATGCACAGGCAAATTTCTCCCAGAGGAGGCTCCAGAGAGGAAGAGAAAGAGAAGAAACAATAAGAAACAATGCAAACCACAAATTGTGATGCACCATCTTTTTAATGAGCAAGAAGTGGAATTTAAAAAAAAATACACAGCATAAGAAAGCAGAAGGGTTGAACAAACACGGATTAAAAATAAACCACGGATTAAAATTAACGACGGATTAAAATGAACCACGAATTAAAATTAACCACCACTTTCGAGGCAGCCCTTTACAGCTGGACACCCAGCGGCAATCGAGTGGCATTTTTCACCTCCCTGACAGCACAGGAAGGTGTCAAACAGCAAAGGCAGAGCTCCTGCAGCCCCGTGAGCTCAGGGCAAAGCTACGAGGGCTCAGCGAGCGAGCGACAAGGGATCAGCATTTCCACCTCCTGCTCATTTTCATCCCATCTCGAGCCCATCCTGGTCCTCCCTCAGGGCACACAGCGGTTGGAGCGCCGGGTGGACCTGCCATAAAACCCCCCCAAACCCGAGTAGCCCAAAGCAGAGAGCCCCGAGGAGTTCCCCGAGGAGATGGGGACTCCTCCAGCGCTCAGAACATCCCCGACGGCGGCGGAGGCGGAGGAGCCCACGGCGGTGTTCTGGGGGAAGGAGCTGAGGATGGGTCCTGGCAGGGTGACCACCACGGGAGAGGGTTGGATCACGTAGGTGGAGTCCTGGCACTGCCGGACACAGGGCTCGTTGCAGCTGTTGGCCAGCGGGGTGGGGCCACAAGATGTTGGGGCACAAAGGTCGTAGCAGGACATGGCTGTGGCCGCAGGGAATTCTGCAATACAAGAGTTGTGTTATGCCACATGTTTATCAGGACAAGAGCAGCTCCCCAGGGATCTGTTCAGGATAGAGAATTAAGGGGGAAATCAGGTTTTTTAGTGCTCTTGGTGTTGTGGGGTTTTAGGTGAATTTTCTGCTTGTTCTGCTCTGAACAGGCCCAAGAATTCACTGTTGAAATTTAAGTGCAGCTGCACCACCTTAAAACTTCCTTGGATCCCAAAACTGGATAAATAACCCATTTAATAAAAGACCCATTTAATAAAAAAACCATTTAATAAAGAAAGGAGGAGTTCTGGAATACAAGTGTTAAAAACGAGGAGTTCTGGAATACAAGTGTTAAAAACGAGGTTCTCCTCCTTGGTAAGTGTGGACCCGATATTTTCTGAGCCTGAGCTCTTCCCAAGAGAAACTTTTCAACAGTTTTTCTTTTTCCCAAAACAACCTGGTGTAAACAATATTCTGTAGCCCTGGTTTCGTGCCTGAGATATTTTTGGTTTTTTGAAATTTTTTTTTCCCAGAAAATTTTCTGTAAATGAGAAACGTATTTTTGTAACTGCAAATTTGTTTACATTTTTTTTTCCCTAGGAGGGACTTCTTCTTGATGTCCCTCTGCTCTGACCAATGTGATTAAAGAGGTTTGTCTTTGTTTCACCAATCGAATCGGTCTGTGTAAAATAGTATAAAAGGGAGACACATCCCAAAACATAGAAGTCATTTTCAGCCTTCTAAATTCAAAGTCTTTGTGTCGTTGTGGTGTAAAACAGCGTCAGTAAATGTGGACCTGATATTTTCTGAGCCTGAGCTCTTCCCAAGAGAAACTTTGATGCTGTTTTACACCACAACAACACAGACTCTGAGATTCAGAAGGCTGAAAATTACTTCTTTATTTTTGGGATGTGTCTTCCTCTTATACTATTCTACACAGACCGATTCAATTGGTGAAACAAAGGCAAAACCTCTTCAATCACATTGGTCAGAGCAGAGGGACATCAAGAAGAAATCCCTCCTAGGAAAAGGAATGAAAACAAAGTACAATTTACAAAAACATTTCTCTTGTTTACAGAAAATTTTCTGGGAAAAGAATTTCAGAAAAGAAAGTATAGACCAAAGCCCAAACTGAAAGTAATAATAAAACCAAACCAAAAAACACTCACGCTCTAAAAAGACAGACCCAAAGTAGCTGTGCTAAACAGTGGCTAAAAATATATAAATATGCATAATAGTCTGTACATATGCAACAGGCTGATGTAATAAAAAAAAAAGTATTTAAAAGTTACGTCCAAAAATCAAATGTGTGCTCTTGGCTAAATGCCAAACACCCACCAGCTTTAACCCTTTCTTTCTGTTTCCTATTATCTGCATTAAACTTTTTAAATTTCACAAAAAAACAAAAAAAAACCCAAAAAAACAAAAAACAAAAACAAAAAACCCTCATTTTTCACACGGAAATGAACGAGTGGTAATTAGTGGCCTGATTAAGCTTATAAGGACTGCGTGGGGAATGGAATGAAGGGTTGGTCTCGGCTTGAAAGGAAACTTTAGGGAATCCCAAACCCCTCCTCACCACTGAAGGCAGCTCTGCCTCCTCCTCCTGAGCTTTCCTTTCCCACCACACTCCTCCCGCAGTCCCTGAAATGAGTGTGGGGAAGTGAGGGAGAAAAGCAAGGGGAAAACTGTGCTTCAAAATAGAGGGGGGAAATAAAAATAAATAAATAAAATTAAAAAAAAAAAATTCCTCAGCAAGTGAAAAACGAGGAGCAGAAATTTTAGCATGAAGGTGAAATTGGCACAGGTTGTCCTGAGTCAGGAATTTCAGGGAATTTCTCTCTGGAGACGTTCAGACCCTCCTGCTCAGGAGTTTCCCTCTCTGGAGTCATTCCAAACCTGCTCCGGGTGATCTCCAGAGGTCCCTTCCAACCCCGAATATTTCGTGATCCCATTCCCAGAGCCGAAAGCTCTGCATGGAGTCCCCACATCCACCCCCAGCTGCTGAGCAACGCTTGGAACTCTTTGGAAACGAAAGATTTGGGTGAAAGAAATGACAAAAAATCCGGGGGTCAGCGCAGGAACAACCTCCACCCTTCACAGAATTCCCCTCCCTGGAGAAAAAATAAATTTTTCCGCCTCCGTGGCAGAAAAAATAAAACACGAAGCCGGGAAGAAGGCAGGAAAGTGAGAAGCAGGTCAAGACTTACCCTTTTTCTCCAAGGAGAATAAAGCAGGAGTGGTTTTAGCTCCTCTGAGCGGGCTGGTTTTATACCCTGGCCCAGAGAGCCCGAGGACCTGGGACACAAAATTGTGCTTGTAGCTCATTAGCAGCCAATTGCTAACGACTCCTCATATGCAAAATTCCCCGGGCTGGGGAATTTACTTTTCCTCTCACTGTGTTTGTGTTTCTTGCCTGGATTTCATTTCCTCCCCTGTAATGTATGCATTCCTCCGAGAGGAATTTCTTTTATCCTCAAATCTTAACGAGCCCTGGTTAGTTCCTGGTCAGAGGCTGATTCATCTGGGTTACTCAGGAAATCGTTTTGCATCCTAAGGAACCATGACACAGACAAATGAAACCACCAGGAAAAGTGAATTTCCCTGCGAAATCCCTTTTCCTCTCCATGGAGGGCACAAGTTTTTGGCACGCCTCGCTCTGAAAAGGGCAGAAATTCCTATTTCTGCCTCAGAATTTCACCAAAATCCTCTCAAAGAGGAGGAGAGACAAAAAACAAAGGGAAGTAAAATTGTTAGAAAGCATTTAGAGCTGATTAAACTCCACCACTCTCACAGGAAATGGATTATTTGAGGGAACAGATTTTGTTTTCTTGACTCAGCAGAGGATCAGCATCTTTACTATTCCTTTATTATTAAACCACCACTCTCCCCTGACAGAATTTGAGACACAATTTGGGAACTGAGTGTCCAAGTCCTTCATCTCAGGAGTCTCCAGGCTGGGTTTTCTCCCTTACATCAAACTTCAGGATTTGCATTGAGGTCAGCTGGAGGATGCCTGGGAATTTGGGGCTGCTCAGAGACACTCAAAGCCTTGCCCAAGCTCATCTTTGGGGTCATCAAAGACGCCAAACCCTTTTACATCTGCCACTAAATTATTACTTTCCCCCTGCTGGGCCCTGCACCATTATGCAAAATTGTTCCCCAAATTAATGGCAGCTATTTAGAGTCGTTTATAATGTTCCTGTTCAATTTTTTTTTTTTTTCTCTTTGAAAGACAGTCCTGCCTTCCACTTTGCACGTCTCCAAGAGCACCTCAGCGTGCAGCAATTCCAGTTTCCTTTTCAAAGGCAATTCCCAGATTAAAAAGTAATTGCAGGCAATGCAGGAGCAGACTGGAGGGCAGGGCTGAGCGTTCCAACCTCTCCTGGTGTTTCATCTCCGAGGCAGAGACAGGCAAATCAGGACTGGGAGTATCTTCCCCAACATCTCCTGGGAAATATAAAGGCTGGTTGGAGACTTCTGAAGGGCAAGAAGTCTTCAAAGTTCTCCCCAAACCATTTCCCTGGACCACTCAGACATGCAAATGGGGGAGGATCAGCAAATGGGACCCTTTGAACGTGACCAGGGGTTCAAAGAGGGTGGCCAAGATTTCCTGATGGATTCCTCAGATTTCCCCACCAGCTCCAATCCTTTGTCCTTGAAACACAAATCAGAATTTGCACAATTCCAAACTGGATGTCCCCAGTTTGGGATGACCCCCACCAGTGACACCAGGGGTGGAAACTCTCCTGTCCCTCAAGATTGAAGCAGATTTTCCTGGAGTTCTCACTGCACGCACAGAAATGTTAAAAAAAAATTGATTGTCCAGAGAAGTTGTGGCTGCCCTTGGATCCCTGGAAGTGTCCAAGGCTCCCACCAGCTCCAATCCTTCCTCCTTTGTCCTTGAAACACAAATCAGGATTTGCACAATATCCCCAGTTTGGGATAACCCCCACCAATGACATGAGGAATGGAAACTCTCGTGTCCCTCACGATGGAACCAGAATTTCCTGAAGTTCACTGCACGCACAGAAATATTAAAAAATCACTTGTCCAGAGAAGTTGTGGCTGCCCCTGGATCCCTGGAGGTGTCCAAGGCTGGAAGGTGTCCCTGCCCATGGTTTAGATTATTTTTAAGGCCCCTTTCCCACCCAAACCATTCCACGATTCCCTGACCTTCCTTTATAACAATAATTCTTAATTGACTCTAAGAGCAGCTCGTGGTTTGAAAGCCAACTCATCAAAAGCTACAGGGACCATAAAAAGAGCCCCAAATTCCACTTCTAAGGGTGACCCTGAGTCCAGCTTGTCTGTCTGGCTCCCTCTTCTCCTCCCAGGAGCCAGAAGCTTTGGGATGAGCAGAGAAATCTGAAATCTCCTGGGTGCTTATCGAGGCTGGAATTGCACACTCAGGACTCCAATTAAAACTTTTGCTGCCCTGGCCAGGGGCTGCTCCCAAAACACCACAAGTCCTAAATAAATCAGGATTTTGACTCATCCCCACTTTGGGGAAGGTGGAGTCGGCGCGATGGAGCCGGGAAGATTTAATGGATATTTAATATTTAATGGATGCAAACCCGAGAGGAGATGAAAGAGCAGCCTCGTGGGGTTGTGGGTTTTCCATCCGTGGCCAGGACAAACCCATAATAAACACAAACAGTAAACAAACCAATCTCCCTGCCGGGAACGAGGCCAAATGCAAAACAAACCCGACAATTCCTGCAAGGGCCGGGTAACAAAAGGTGCAGGAATGTCTGGGATCCTCCAGGCAGCCCCAGAAAGACATAAAAACACTCCAGAGTTTTCCTTCCTCTTCCCTCCTCCCCACAAACCCCGGAGGTGCTGCAGCTCCGGCTTCACCTTTGCAGAATTCGGTGCTGAAACGGATTTTCACTGGCAAACAGATATTTCTGCAAAAGCACCTCATGGTATTGTTTTTATTTTTATAAATACCAAGTTGTTGCAGGTCTTCAGAAGAAATTCTTCCCTGTGAAAAACACTCTGCCTGACATGATGTTCCCACTCATTTTCTGCATAATTTTCTGAATAAATCACTTTCTAACTGACTGCAAACCCACCCACAATTCCCTTTTTTTTCCTCAGAATTGTGCTTTACTTGTTGCCACACTGAGTTTTAACCCAAAAAGGCCATTTGGGGCAGGAATGAGGGGGGGAAGTGGTGCTTGAGGTTCATCTTTTATTTTATTTTGAAAAGTTTGACCCTTCTGATGGGATTTCTGAATGCTCGGAGATTTCTGAATGCTCCCAACTTTGAGGGGAGTTCTTGTGCAATCCAGGAAGGGGTTTGGTTCAGTTCATGAGAAGGGAATGGCAAGAATAAGGAAATTAATTTTATCCTGAGGAATATCCACCTGAACCTGTCCAAGGCACCTTCTCAGCAGTGCCTCAGCCACAACCCTTCGGACCTTTTGGAATTCATCACCTTTGATCAGGGAATCACTTCAGTTGAAATGACAAAAAATATTTAAATTAAACATTTAATCCTGACCAAGATCCTCCTGCATTAGAACATCAAACTGCCAGCATTCCACTGTCTTCTGGTGTTTATTAAGGAAACCCCCTCCTTAAAATTAATAATTCTTTCATTTGCCTTCTTTAATTTCATTCCACTAATGACTGCAGTCAGTCCAACCTCATCAGCATCTTTAATTACAGTTCAGCCTCATTCTGGCCAGGCAGACAAAGACTCCAAACCAGACTTTTCAGAGGTATCAGGAGTTTTACGGGCTGACAGGAGGCTGAGTCACCCGGAGCCTTCAGGGGAAGCTTTCCAAACCTTTTTCCTTCAGGGAGCAAAGCTCCGGTGTCTAAACAGCTCCTTGGTCCCAGGAGGAGCAAAGCCGCGCCTGACAAAGCTCAGCTCTGCCAGACACAACGGCTTCAAACACCCCAAGAAAGGGCTGGGACTAAAAATCCTTTAAATTTTACTCCTTTAATCTCTTTGTCTCGGACTTGCTTCCCAGCCCAGCAAATTCCAGAGGGAAAAACATTTCCCGTCCTCCCTCCCCTCCTGGACTCACCCAGACCTGAGCTCAGCTCTGCCAGGAGATGCTGCAGCCTCAAAACAGCTCCAGACTGCACCCAAACCTGCCCCAATTGCTGCTGCTCTCCCTCCACATTTCCCTGAGGAATCTCCCTTCTTTTGAAAGGTTTTTCCCAAATATCACACCTTTAAAAATTCCCTGTCCATGTCCCATTGCTGGGTCCCTTTGATAAGAGGTCTGTGGCTTGGTTTTAAAAGTTTTCCACCACTGGAACCTGACTCGTTCTCTTTTGAAATAATTTCTGGGAGTGGAGACTTCCAAAGGGGCTGGAAAAGGGGCTGAGGGAGGGCAAAGAAGGCCAGGCAGACTCAGAGGGTGATGCAGCACGAGTTTAATGGCTTGAGGAAGGGAAGAAGGAAGCAGCAGAAAAGTCAGGAATATATTTCTGTGGTCCAGTAAGGACAGAACCCACTCATCCCCCTCGCAGCGACACACTCAGCAAGTGGAAATCTTCATTGATGTGCTAATCCAGCCATGCAGGACAACTGATAACAGTTATTATTTTGCCTAATATCAAATACAAAACAAACAAATAAACAAACCAAACAAAACAAAGGGTGGGAGGAGACATCCGATCAGAAATACGGAGTCAAAGCACAAAACGAAAAGACAAGCAAAGGTTTTGGGGGAGATGCCAAACTCCCCACAACGCCAGGCTGGGGGGTGTCTCCTGTGGCATCCAAGAACCGTGAGCTCAGTCCTGCTGCAAGGACGGGGTCGGGGCTCAGCATTTCTCTCCTCCTCAGTAGATTTTCCCCTCCTGCCTCAGTAGAAGCCGCTGCGGGCGGGGTTGTAGCGCCGGTTGTAGGGCCGGCTGTAACCACTGCCCAACCCGGGGTACCCAAAGCCCCCAAAACCCCCCAAGGAGCCCCCCGAGCTGATGGGGACCCCTCCAGCACTCAGAACGCTGCCCACGGCCGCCGAGGCCGAGGATCCCACGGTGGTGTTCTGGGGGAAGGAGCTGAGGATGGGTCCTGGCAGGGTGACCACCACAGGGGACGGCTGGATGACCACGGTGGAGTCCTGGCACTGCCGGACACAGGGCTCGTTGCAGCTGTTGGCCAGCGGGGTGGGACCACAGGATGTTGGGGCACACAGGTCGTAGCAGGACATGGCTGTGGCCGCAGGGAATTCTGCAATAAAAGCGTTAAAAAACGAGGTTCATCTCCTTGGTAAAATTTTCTGGGAAAAGAATTTCAGAAAACAAAAAACATCTCAGGCACGAGACCAGGGCTACACCCACGTTTAGCAGGACAAGAGCAGCTCCCCAGGGATCCGTTCAGGATGGAGAATTGAGGGTGAAATCAGGTTTTTTAGTGCTCTCGATGTTGTGGGGTTTTAGGTGAATTTTCTGCTTGGGCTGTGGTGGGACTCTGCTCTGAACAGGCCCAAGAATTCACTGCTAAAGTTTAAGTGCAGCTGCACAACCTTAAAACTTCTTGGATCCCAAAACTGGATACATAACCCATTTAATAAATAACCCATTTGATAAAGAACCCATTTGAAAAAGACCATCCATTCAATAAAGAACCCATTTAATAAAGAACCCATTTAATAAAAAACCCATTTAAAACCCCCCATTTAATAAAGAACCCATTTAATAAAAAGCCCATAGCCATTAAGCTAACATGCCTAATTAATGATTTTTATAACTCGCCACCAGGACAAAAACTCCCTCTTTGGTGTAAAAACCTGTGAGGGCAAAAAAACTGCAAAATCAAGGCAAAAGTTCGTTGTATAAAGAGAATAAATAGGTTCAAACTCACCTTGTTCACGATGGCAAAGGAGGGAAGAGGAATGGCTGGGAGAGGCTGGAGCTGCTCAGGTTTTTATACCGAGTTTTGAGTTGTGATTTATGGGCCACGACTGATTACAGGCTTTTTTTGCCTCGTTTATTTGTGTTTTTTCACTGCTTCACTTCCTTATCTTGTGGTTTGTCTATCTGACCACAAGGTGCTTTCATCTTAAAATATTCCGGGCCAGGATTAATTCAGCAGGGTTTATTCAGCCTTCAGATCCCTTTTTGGGATCTGCTGGGTGTCATTAAAAGGAGATGAGGCCTCATTTGCATAACGCAGTGCCCTGCTCTGCAAGGTAAATCCTGGGGGGAATTCAGGAGAATTGCAGGTTTTGGGGAGTCAAGGAGTATTTTGAGATGCTTTTCACAGAATTCTCAGGATCCCTGAGGTTGGAAAAGAATTCCAGGATAATCAAATCCAAGCTGTTCCCAATCCCAGCCCAAAGTCCTTTCATTCCTTGGACACTTCCAGGCTCTCTAGGAGAGGAAAAGGGAATTTTTTCCATGGAAAGGGCTGCCCAGGGGGGTTTGGAGTCCCCATCCCTGGAGGTGACCCAGGGGACATCGAGGGTCACCAGGTGAGGATCAGTCACAGGTTGGGATTGATGATCCCAGAGCTCTTTTACCCCAAAAAAGGGGAAAAGAGGTTTGGTTTCCCCAAACCCCAAATCCAGTCCTGGACACAGGGATTAACCCCCGAGGTTCTGGCTCTCCTGGCACATCCACTCCCGAGACATGAAAATCACATTTAAATGAAATGTTTAAATTAAATTAGGGCTGTCTCCGTGGGGATCCCCTGGGAACTGAGTCTGGCTTGGCTTGGGCAGAGCTTCCCTGAGGAACTTCAAAGTTTTATCAGCAGCTTTAATCAGCTGCCACCATGCAAATGTCCCATCCCGGGCACATTTCGGGTCCCTGACCTAGATCTGAATTTCTTATATTTTGTTTAATGACACGTTACGAAGATTTGGGGGTGCAGGGCAGTAATTGGGCTGTGGGATTGATGTCATTGTTTCTATCTGCCAGAATTATATCTGCTTTGTTTTAAATCAAGAAGAAAAGTTCAAGGTTTGGTTTGAGCCATCTCGTATTTCAGGAAGATTCTCAAAAAAAAAACCCCCCAAACATTCCTTGGCTGTTTTTTGCTGTGCATTCCTCACTATTTCTCCATATTTGAAGGAATTAGCAGCTATTTTTAAAAAAAATTCCTCTCTAGGAGTTAGTTGAGGAATTAATTTGCATAACACCGTCCACAGTTTATTTTCATCTCTTTTGAAATTTTCCTCATTCTTTTTATTCCTCCTTCATCCAAGCTTTGCTTGGAAAAAGCACAAAACACTTTTAAAACCCAATTTCAAAACAGGTCTGGCAACATTTTGAGAGCTGTTCGGAGCCTTCCTTGCAAATAATTACAATAAATACTGTTTTAACTCCAGCCTTTATTTTATTGTATGTTCAGAATGACTTAATGGCCTGATTTTGAGATGAATTAAAGTGAGCAAATTAAGAGTTCCCAGATTTTTGTCATCAAGGCCAGACTTAAATATTCAGATTATAATTCAGACTTCTTGCATAATGTGAGAACATCCTCCTGAGACACCTGTGAGTGACTGAACGTCTGAAAAAAAGGAGATTTTTAATCAAAATGGGGCTGGGAGGTTACTCACAGTCATCCCTGGGTAAAGTCTCCAGGCACAGAAATGACCCCAAAATCCACGGAGAAGCAGAGGGAGTTTCCCTGGCCAGGGTGGCATCTGAAATTCGTTTTGAATTGTAATTAATTAGCTCGTTATGAAGAATTAGTTCCTCAAAGGCTTTGGAGCCTCTGTGAAATTCCTGCAGCTCCTGAGTTCCCTCCTCTGCTGAGTTTGGATTTTTTTTCTCAGTAATTTTGGATTGAGCTTGTGTGGATTTTATGGAGCCATTTGAGATTCCCACCATAATCCAGGCCAGAACTGGACATGATTCCAGAGCTGGACATAATTCCACAAATGGACACAATTCCAGAGCTGGACACGATTCCAGAACTGGACACGATTCCAGAGCTGGGCACCATCACAATCAAAGCTGCTGAGCCAGGAGTGCTCAAAGGGCTTCACCTAATTCAAGGTAAACACCTTCAGAAACTTTAATTATTTTACTAAACTTTCTGTAATTTATCTTCAATAAAATTAAGCCAAATCATCATCTCCTTAAAATTCTTTAACTCCTCTTATTTTCTCCACAAGAAAATTCTCTTCTCTTTTCAGAGTGTTTTCTACAAAACGGTTTTTCTATAAAGGGTTTTTCTACAGAGGGTTTTTCTATTAAAGTTTTTTCTATAAAAGAAGAGTCTTTCTCCTCCCTCTCCTCAGAATCTCTACAACAAAACATCCCGTAATTTTTTAGACATATTACAAAATTCATTCCTTCTAGTAGGAATCATTCCCGAGAAAAAATTCTCTTCCCTTTCATCCGAAAAAAACCTGAGATAACCCAGGAAAGCTTCCTCCTCCTCCTCCTCCTCCTCCTCCTCCTCCTCCCCTCCAGGCACAGGAACTGCCGCTCTTGGAGGGGAGATCCCATTTTGGGGAAAGCCTCATTAACAGCCTGGCAGGGTTTGCAGTTCCCTAATTAACACCGGAATTAATCCAAGATCTCGGGAGCCCTCGGATGGGGAACCAGGACTCAGCAACTCCCCGTTCCTGGAGTTTCACACTCTCCACACTCAATTAACACCTTTGCAGCTCCCGGGACAGGTGAGGCACCTAAAGGGTTGACAAATTACTGCGTGAATTGAAATTTTAGAGTTGTGTTGGAGCCTTGGGTGTGATGGAACAAAAGGTTCAAACGAACCCCAGGTCCCGGAGATGAAAGAAGCTTTGAGGGAGGTTTTTTCATCTCGCGCCAGGCTGGTTCATAAACCACGAACAATTTAACTCCTCCTGGGGACAACCCGACCTGCTGCAGACATTATCTGAGTAACTGAGTTATTGGAATGCCCCAAACCTTCCCAAAAAGAGGATTTCTCCCTTTTTTTTCACCCTCAAAATTGACTGGTTTGGTGCCTTCAGCGGCTGTTGCAAATCTAAATCAGATCCTGGATGTGCTCTGAGTTCTTCACACTCCAGGCTGAACATTCCCAATATTCCCAACACCCCCAGAATACTGATGATGTCCTCAGTGATAAATTCCACCACAAAAAATAAGATCAGGAGGGTAGGGGGAAAAAAACCAAAACAGCAGGAGACTCAGGAGATTCTGACAAATGCATCATTTTATTAATCCCAATTTAATCCTTGACAGGATTAAAGCCCTGCAAAGCACTGGGGGTCAGTGTGAGAGGAAAAACTCAGCTCAGGGGGGGACGTGACCCACGGGCAGAGCTCTTCTTCCAGCCCACCCTGAGAAAGAACCACGTCCCACCCGCTCCCTAAATGGGAAATTTTACACCGAGTAGTACTGAATACACCGAGCAGCAGAGCTACAAACGTGCAGGAGTAAAACAGGAATGAAACAGGAATAACACAGGAACAAAACAGGAGTAAAACAGGAGTAAAACAGGAGCGGCGGCCTCGCTCCAGGAGCAGCTCCGTCCAGCTGGAGTTGTGGAGGATCTGACATGGATTTTAACACCTTGAGCTCAGTCCTGCTGCAAGGACGGGGTCGGGGCTCAGCATTTCTCTCCTCCTCAGTAGATTTTCCCCTCCTGCCTCAGTAGAAGCCGCTGCGGGCGGGGTTGTAGCGCCGGTTGTAGGGCCGGCTGTAACCACTGCCCAACCCGGGGTACCCAAAGCCCCCAAAACCCCCCAAGGAGCCCCCCGAGCTGATGGGGACCCCTCCAGCACTCAGAACGCTGCCCACGGCCGCCGAGGCCGAGGATCCCACGGTGGTGTTCTGGGGGAAGGAGCTGAGGATGGGTCCTGGCAGGGTGACCACCACAGGGGACGGCTGGATGACCACGGTGGAGTCCTGGCACTGCCGGACACAGGGCTCGTTGCAGCTGTTGGCCAGCGGGGTGGGACCACAGGAGGTGGGGGGACATCGCTCGTAGCAGGACATGGCTCAGGACAGGACGAGGTCTGGATGAGGTTGGGATGAAGTCTGGAAAAGACAGGAGCACACCTGAGCGCAAGGTAAAGGGGTCGTGTCACACCCATATTTATCCCACTCAATTATCGTGACAAGCAACTTCCCAACGAAACCTTTCTAGCAGCTGAGGAGGAAACCAAACTCTTAAATAAATAAAGACAGAGGCTGAAATGTCCTCTGGGCTGTCAGGGAAGAACTGGCAGCAGAACAAAAGGAACGAACCCGTGTCGTTGATTTAATTGCAGGATTTTGATGGCGCATCCCGAGGGGCCCAGCAGGAGCAGGATTTAGGAGAGAAACCCAGGATTTAGGAGAGAAAACCCCGCCACAAATGGAGCTGTGGAGAGAGTTCCACGGGCAGCTGGAAAAATGAAAGGGAGGGTTCATTTCCAGGCCCCAGCTTTGCCTACAGAGAGGTACAAATTTCAATGTCGTTAAGCAGCCCTGGAGAGGAAATCTTGGTACAAATTTCAATGTCGTTAAGCAGCCCTGATGAGGTCTTTGAAATCCTTCCCAGACATGGATGTAAGGAGAGGCAGGAATTCCCTGCACGTTCCCTGGTCCCACCACGGCAGTAAAAACCAAAATTCTCTGATTTCTAAGGGGTGCTCAGCTCTGCTCCGGTTTTCCCCTTCTTTCCTTTTATCCCCACAGTCCCTAATCCCACTTCCCAACATTCCAGGAGATGTCATTGCTCTCTGGAACAAAGTTTCCACATTCCAGGATGGAAAAGACCCTCCAAGATACAAAATGCTGCTCAAGCATAACTGAGCTCCTGGATTTTCTGTTTCAATGAAGAGCTGGAGTTCAAAAGGACCTTTAAAGATCTCAGAGTTCCAACCCCTTGCACAGATATTCCACCCATTTAATTCGTTAACCTTTATTAGTTCTAATATTTTCTATATCATTTAAGGTGTCTGAAATCCCACGTTTGGATAGATTTCTGTCACCAACTCAAGGATCTCTATAACCAAGTCAGGACTCCAGAAATTCCACAGCAAACCTCAACTTTTTAAACAGAAAAATTCTCTCCCCCTCCACCCAAAAGAATCCAGCAACCAGCAGAACACTGTGGGGGGAAAAAAACCCCAGATTATTAAAAGGCAAGAACTCAGCAAACAGAGAAAGAGAAGAGGATTTGAACTAACCTTGCTCACAAAAGAGGAAAGAGGGAGAAGTGGCAGGAAGGAGTTGGGTCGAGTTGGTTTTTATACCTCAGCCCTGATGGCCTGGGGACCACAGACAGCCTTTGTACCTGGAATTAATTCCCAACGAGTACGTCCTGAATGTCAAACGTTCCACCTGATTAAATGCCTTTTCCCCACTGCTTATTTACTTTGTTTTTATTTCCTTATCTTCTGAACAGATTCTGTCCTGCAGGTTCTGTCTCATCTCGGGAATCAGGGCCCAAATTTATTCCAGGGCCACATCTCAGTCACAACAAAATCCAGGCTCCGGCGTGTGTCTGACTTTAGTCATAAAGAAAAATACTGAGAATGTCTACAATGCATAATTCATCATTCCAAGACATTCTTTTATTAAGGGTTTGAGTGTAAATCCTTAATAAATTCCTGTCTCCACTGATGCTCTGCCTCCAGCCGGCGTTGGGACAATCCCAGCTCTGGTTTTGGGGAATTTCCTGCCCGAAGAGCAAATCCAGCTCTGGAATCCCACAGAACCCAGGCAGGAGGTGCCAGAATTGTGGAATTCAGAGACAAATTACTGATTTATCACATCCAAATTGGGATGGTTTTGTGGTATTAAATTCAGAGACAAATTACTGATTTATCACATCCAATTCAGGATAGCTTTGTGGTATTAAATTTGGGTGACAGTGCAGTTTGAGGCACAGTTGGGAGAACAAGGGGATGTTTAATCCTGATTTATCGGTTCTTTTTACAAAGGGAACCCCTAAACCTCTTCTGTACCATCTCAGCTCAAAAATCCCAGTCAGAATTGTGGAATCATGGAATGCTTTGGGTGGGAAGGGACCTTAAAGCTCATCCTGCTCCAATCCACCTCCCATGACCCCAGGTCGCTCCAAATCTCATCCAACCTGACCTGGGACAAAGAATTCCTTCCCAAATCCAACCTAAATTTCCCCTCTCTCATTGTTACCCCCTTTTCTCCTTGTCCTGTCACTCCAGGCCCTTGGAAATTCTCTCCCCACGTTGTTCCTTGGTTCCTTCAGGTCCTGGAAGGCCAAAATTAGGTCACCCCAAAGCTTCTCCAAGCTTGGAAAGGTCCTCAGAGATTTTACTTTTGGAGATGTGAACATTTTAATTGACAGTTGTCTGTAACTGGGTCAGACTGGGAATGGCAACACAAAGAGGTTTTGGCTCCTCTTGGATTTGATCTTGGAGCCACAAGTGAGCAAATTGCTGAGGAGCTGGGAAAAAAAAATCGTCTTTATTAGACTGTGCTCCAGGTAATTTCACATTGACATTATTAGGAGCCAGTCTAAAAGTAGCAGAAATTAAATGTAGCCATAAATTGGGAAGATGAAAGAATTTTTAATGGGTGGATGATGCTTCTCACGCAATGCCAGCCTCAGCTTAGACTGGAAAAGAAAAGCAGGACAATTCCTTTATCAAGGAAAGGTTCCACTTGCAAAAAGATGTGTGGGAATGAATTAATGCAAAAAAAAAAAAAAAATTTTAAAAAAAGGTGCTTCAATAACCCCACAAAGTCAAAAATATCTACAGTTTTATCACACAGATTTTTCCATCTGAACATCCAAATCATGTCGACATTCTTCAGAAATTGTGTCTCCAATGATTTCAGGAATTGCAGACAATGGATCAGACCCTTAAAGGTACAAAATTCTGCTTGAAATAGAACTGAGCACCTCCATTTAATAAAAACTTCAACAACTGTGCTGGGCTGGGAATGTTCCAGAACACAGGTTTTTCCCTTTTGTTTCTTTTTTCCTTTTCTTTTTTCTTTTTTCCTTTATTTTTCCCCTCACCTTTTTTTTTCCCCTTTTCCCCCTTTTTTCCCCTATGATCCCTTTAGATCACCAAGGGTAAATTTTGGAGTTTATTTCCCCTCACCCAGACTCATCACTCTCCCAATTTCCCCTCCTCCACCCCTCGTGCTCTGTGTCCATTTTCATCATATGAGCAATAGAAAAAATAGATAAAATGGATAAAATGGATGAAATAGATAAAATGGATGAAATGGATTAACTGGATAAACTGGATAAAATGGATAAAATAAATAAAATTGATTAAATGGATGAAATAGATAAAATAGATTTAATAGATGAAATGGTCTGTTGGTGGTAGGTGCAGAACATGTTTCCAAATCCCATACATATGTTTTAATAAAAAAGAGGTTTAAACTGACTTCTAAGCCACCAGACTTTTTAAATTGGTATTGCATCAATTCAACATCATCTTAAAATATTACAGCACCAAAAACTCAGGTGCAACATTTTTTATCAGTAAGTGCCACATCTGGGGTGTCATTTCAGCTGACCACTTGTTTTTATTTATAAAAATACTTGGAAAAAGCAGTCTCATCATAAATACCAGGGACATTTTGGGATTTTGAGGTGAATCTGCAGGACCAGGAGCTGGTTTAGGTGACGCTTGAGGGTCCCTTCCAGTCAGGAAATTTTAGGATTCTATCCCACCTCCTTGCTAAACGCTTCTCCCCCCCCAAGATTTGTACATTTGAGAGTAAATAATTTTTAATTAACTTTAAACATAAGTATAAAACATTTAAATAGGGAACCCCACCTCTTCTGCCTGTCCTGTGGACATTTGGACTACCTGAATGCCAGGAGCCTTCCCTCGAGCTCCCCAAATATTTATATCTCAGCTCTAGGATGATTTAATTGTCAAATGGATTTTATTTAATGACTTTCTTATTCTTGGATCTCTTTCAGTTGCCACAATGGCAAGTGTTGCTTCTGCCATATTAAAATTGAGATTAACTGGAATATTAATATACTAAAATATTAATAAATGTAAATATTATTATATCATAGATAAAAATATTTTTTCTCAAGTGTTTCAAAGATGCCAAACAGTGGACAAGATCTAAAATCCCTCAAGTTTAAAAACCAAAATTGTGCTTTTAAATGCGTAGGTGGGATAAAAAAATTGGGGGAAAAACCCCTAGAAAGTGAAATATATGTGTGAACCCGTTCAGTGCTTCTCAGGAGCGTAAAAACCAACGAATATTTTTTTTTTATCAGGTGTGTTGTGGTGACTTTTGGAGGCACATTTTTCCTCTGTGAAACCCTTACATAGATTTTCCCATAATTCTGCCCCAGGTGGAGAAAAACCACAGCGAAACTCCAAATCAGATGCAACATCAGTTTAATGGTAAAAAGTCAAAGTAGCATTCAGCAAAAATAAAAGGAAAATATATATTTATGAAGGGAGAAGAAGACAATTCCAGCTGAGAGACAGCAAGCAAGACTCCACCTTCCCCACATTCCTGAGGAATTGGGGAATCAAACCCCTCCGCTGACCGCCGGGAACGGCAGCGTTAATTCACATCAGCGTCAAATGCAAAATCACAGAGACAAGGAAAACTTTGGAAAGAAAGACTTTGGAGGCTGGAACCGGCCGGCCAGACAGAACCCCCCTCCTTTTCCGGAGGGTTTGAGGGGCTCTGGACACGCCGGGCAGCAGCTCCAGCCTCAGCCC
>JBBMKD010000090.1:5110963-5138470 GCA_037834095.1 Argya squamiceps | reverse complement strand
TTGGCCAGCGGGGTGGGGCCGCAGGGCCGGCACAGGTCATAGCAGGACATGGCTGTGGCTGCAGGAGCACCTGGGGAAGGCACAAGGCAGAGGGTGATGCATGGCCTGGGCAGGAGGAAGAGCAGAGCCCAGGGGAGAGGGAGGAAGGAAGGATCAGGAGCCCCACGCCCACGGGGTCCCTGCACTGAGCTCAAGAGCTTCTCCCACCTCGTCCCAGTGAGCAGAGGGTGGGAGCAGGATCTGGGAGCTGAGTTCTCAGCAGAAGCTGCAGAGCAGCAAGGCCAGAGCTGAAGGCAAAGACAAGGAGAAGGAGGAGAAGGACAGGAAGAAGGCAAAGACAGAAGAAGGAGAAAGACAAGAGGAAGGCAAAGATAGAAGCAGGAGATGGACAAGAGGAAGGCAAAGACAAAGAGAAGTAGAAGAAGGACAAGAGGAAGGCAAAGAGAAGGAGGAGGAGAAGGGGAAGGACAAGAAGAAGGCAAAGACAAAGAGTAGTAGAAGAAGGACAAGAGGAAGAAAAAGACAAAGAGGAGAAGGAGAAGGACAAGGGGAAGGCAAAGACAAAGTGAAGGAGGAGAAGGACGAGAGGAAGGCAAAAACAAAGTAGCTGGAGAAGGACAAGAGGAAGGCAAAGAGAAGGAGAAGGACAAGGGGAAGGCAAAGGTGGTTGTAGCTCACCTGTTTCACCGAGGAGGAGAAGGCAGGAGAGGTGGATGAGGGCTCCTGCACTCGGAGTGGCTTTTATACCATCCTGGGCTGCCCCAGGGCCAGCCTTTGCTCATGGGATTTGTTTCCCAAGCTCATCCTGCATGGAAAAACAATCTCTTCCTCCTTCACCAACCTTTGATTTGGTGCTGCAACGCTCCCTCCCCTTTTTCCTTGCTGGTGGCATCCCCATTCCACTCTGGAACCTCGTTTTATGTGACTTAATTAGAGATCAAACGCTTCTCATGGCCGGCATTGTTGATTCAGGTAATTTAGGCCTTTATGGCCATTCCCCTTGGAAAGCAAAGTGTTTTTCCTCCTCTGTCTGGCAGTTTAGTCACTGCCTCGTCTGTCTCGTGGCCATTTCCAAATTAAAACGATGCCAGACTCACCCCACATAGCTCTGGATTCACACAGCCATTTGCATGTTTTGCATAAATGTAATTGCAGCTATTTTCCCCTGCATTTTCAGATTGTGCCACATGTCTGGTTTGGCTCTCTCATTGAGAATGAAACTCTGGTTTAAACGAGAACCTAATTAGGTCACAAACCCTGCATGGCACAGATTTTTTCAGTTTTTCAGTCAACATTCAGCATTTTATTGCAGAAACCACGGTTTGTAGTTTATTGTGTCACTACCTTCATCTTGTGCGGAATCTCCAAGTGCATTTAATAACCAAAATCTGAACGTTTTAAAAAATGTGGGGTTTTTTTCCTAAGTCAGCTTCATACTTGAAGCCCTTTTTGGGAATAATTCCCCCTTGACCCTCAGAGCAACTTCTGTAAATTCTCCAGGAGTGGGTTTTTTCCTTCCCTTTTTTCCAACAGGGAGCTGAACTCTGATTCTCAGAGGAAATAAAACATTCAGCAGCTGGTGTTGAACACGGGCTACTGGGCAAGTTGCTTCCCTGGCCTAATTAGGGCTGGAATGTGCTGGAATGTTCTGTCCTGGCACCACAATTTGGAGGCCAGGATGACCACTGGTAATATCCTGACAGCCCTGCTGCAGGAAAGGAATGGAGACAATTGGGAACACAGGGGTTGGTGGTGTCCCTGCAATTGCTGGGACACCTAATTTCAGTTTATTTATGGCCAAAGCCAGAACCCCAATTGCTTCATTCAACAGCAGCCAACAATCATTTCTGCTCAACTCGGATAATTTGAGCAAGTAATTTTGGCTAACCAAGGGGAGGAAGTCTCCAGCTTCAATTTTTTCTGCCCCAAAACATTTCTGAGTAGAGAAATGTTTCATTTTATTCATTAAAGCAGAGCTTAGCCCATCATGACTGCAGCAAAACAAAAATTAAACTGACCATGAAGGGGATAAAATGATTCAAGCAATAATTCAATCCTCAGACTGGGGATTTTATTTTTAGAATTATTTTAAGATTTCAAGTCCAGAGAAGGACCAAATTAATTGGGAATGCATCCCGTGATGATTGAAGCTGAAGAAACAATCAATTTTGGGATGTAATCTATTCCAGGCCAGGTCGGATGGGATATTGAGCAACTTGATCCAGTGGTACGTGGCCCTGCCCATGGAAGGGGGGTTGGAACAAGGTGATTTTTAAGGTGCCATCCTCCCCAAACCATTCTGTGATTCCACAGCTGATGGGAGCCTTTTTAGGAAGTATTTTTTTTAAATTAAAAAAAAAGGACATGCCACTGAAATCTCCCTCCCAGCAGTATCAGAGCCTCCATCTCTCATTTAGCTTCATCCCACATTCCCAAAGCCTCCAGAGGTGTCTGTCTGCAGCTCCCCAGGGCTGCAGGACAATTGAAGTTTTGGCTCCTTGAAAGGGAAGAACTTCAAAGCCAATCCCCAAATATTCATTAAACGGTTGAGACACACAAAGTGCCTCAGCCATGGAAATATTGCAGCCACAATGAGAAATTGGAATGGTTTTGTCACTTGGGCGACAACGTCACCCAAAATTTGGTTACTCCCTGGGCAGACAGCATTTGACAGCGTCAGGAAACCCAGGGTTATTAATTTTTTTTCATTAAAAAGTCGTTTTGTGCATGGTAATAACCTCCCACGGAGCCTCTGGAACAGATCCAAGGCCGCCTGGGATTCCTGTGACAATTTAGTGCAGCAGCAGTGGGAACAGAACGAGGTGGGGATGGGGGAGATTCTGCCCTGCTCAGGTGAGACCCCACCTGCAGAGCTGCCCCAGCTCTGGAATTCCCAGCTCAGGGAGCACCTGGAGCTGCTCAGAGAGCCCAGAGGAGGCTCCAGGATGGGATCCCAGGGATGGAGCAGCTCTGCTGGGGTTGTTCAGCCCTGGAGAAGCTTTGGGGTGACCTCAGTGTGACCCTGCAGGACCTGAAGGGGCCACGAGGAACACGGGGAGAGACAATTCCCGAGGGATGGAGGGACAGGACATGGGGAAATGGGTTCAGACTGACAGGGAGGGTGGGATTTTGGGAAGGAATTCCCTGGTAGGGGATATTCCATGTATTCCCCATCCCTGAAGTGTCCAAGGCCAGGCTGGAGCACCCTGGGATGTCGGGAATGTCCCTGACCATGGCAGGGGGGATGAGATGAGTTTTAAGGCCCCTTCCATCCCAAACCATTCCATGATTTCCTGGGAGATTTCCTGGGAAATCTCTGCAATAACACAAACCCAGAGAATGGATTTGTGACACCCAGGGAAAGGAGTTTATTTGCCTCTGCCTTGATGCAGGCTGTTCCATTAGTTATAATGGAATTTATTCAATCAGATTTATTCCATTATTTGGATTCAATTTATTCCACTGTTGGGATTTGATTCATTCAGTTATTGGGATTTAATTCAGTACACTGTTGGGATTTAGTTCATTACACTGTTGGGATTTAATTTATTCTGTTATTGGGATTTAATTAATTCAGTTATTAGGATTTAATTCCTTCAGTTATTGGGATTTAATTCATTCCATTATCAGGATTTAATTCATTCCATTACTGGGATTCAATTCATTACACTGTTGGGATTTAATTTTTTCCATTACTGGGATTTAATATGGACGCAGCGCAGGAAATAATGAAATAATAAAAAGCCTCATGAGGCCAAGAATCCTGACCTGATTAGGAGCTGATTACTGGAATGACAGCTGAGCTGTGATCGGTTTATCTTTGAGGGCTTTTATTGCTCAATCCACGGGGTGTCTGAAGCCAATTCCACGCTGGGGATAATGACACGGGGGACGTGCAAAAAACCTTAATGAGCACCTGGGACGGGACATTTCGTGATCAGAGCCGCTGCCTCGGGGCTCCCTCCGGTCACACCTCGTCATTTAGAGGGATTTAAAGAGGAAAAAAAAAAATTACTGCTCTATTAAAGGAGCAAACAGGTAGCAAACAAAGGCGGACAGGAAATCTGGCTGTAGGCAAGGGCAGAGCTCGGGGCACTTTCCCTGCCCCGTCCCCCCATGGGCTGAAAGCTGCAGATTTTGGTGAAACGGCCCCAAAAATGAGCGTGGGGATGAGGTTTTGGGCAGCTCTTGACCCCAGCAGAGCCTTGAATCGGGGGTGATGCTCAAAAAGGCGTTTCAGTGCTCGAGGGCACAGTGAGGGTGGCCAGAAATGTCCTTTTTTTCAAGGAAAAATAAATAAAATCCCAATTTCTGTGCGGGCAGAACAATTCCTTCAGCCTTTCCTGCATCCCTCGCATCCTCTCCGGGGTTGCAGCAGCTCCAGGTCCTGCCCCAGCGCTGGAATTGGGAATTCTCTGCTCCTTAATTTTAGTGTTCCTCCTGAAAATCTGTTCAGGAGGTGCCATTTCTCAGCAGACCCTCGTCGTTTCTGCTTGGAAAAGGTTTGGAGCAGGGAAAATTCCCTCCCCACTGCTGGGGCAACCCCGAAATAATTGGAATATTGGGAGATTTCGGTAGGAAAAGGGCTCGTGTTCCATCACCTTTCCCCGAAAATCGTTCAATTTCCCGTTTTTATTCCTATTTATTTCCCCTCCTTTAACAATTCATCCCGGTCCTGGGGCTCCCCTCTGGAATTATTCCCGCAGAAATGGGTGACTCTGCAAAGTTCCCAAGGCAACGCCAGTCCCCGGGAACAGCCCCGGGAAGTTTCAGATGAAAGGATTTCAAAGCCCTTCTCGAACTGGTATTAATGGTTTATTCATGTAAAACACTCATTAGGAGCTCTTAGGATTGCAGGATGACAAAGAGAGTCACAAAGTCACTCCTGAAGGACGTGGCAAGGATGGTAATCGACATTCTCTGGTCATAAATGGGTATTTTAAATATCAATAATAAAGTATATAATTAAAAATAAATCTAGTAAATATATATTTATATAGAATATATATATATATATATAATATATAAATATATATATAGAGTATACAAATCTATATCTATATATTATAGATATATATTATATATTAAATATAAATATAAATATAAAAATATATAAGCTTAAATTCGATTGTATATTTATATTAATGTGGTAGGAATAAAATTTAAATAATTATTATATTTATCACAAATAATACCATATCAGCAATACACTAAATAATGAATAACCATCACATTTGTTATTATAAATATAATATTAATAATTATGTATATTTTCTCTGTTTTGATTTTGATCTGAAAACTGGTTTTTTACTTCTGCCAGATTTCCCAGAACAGGCAAATGCTGGAATTTGTTGCAGAGGATACCTGGACATTGGACAACACTGATTTCTCAGGAATTACACTGGGAAAAATTGTTTAATCAAAATGTGGACATCATTCATGGCTAGTTTTAGATTTAGGGGAAGGGGCTCAGAGCTGAATATTTAATCTTAAATATTAAAGGAATAACAAATAAACACCTTTTATTAACATTTAATAAAAATTTGGGGCTTGTCAGGGGAAGGATTTGAGGAAAAAAAAATTGATTTTTTCAGTTTAATTCTGAGCCTCACAGTCCAAAAAAGAGAATTCTTCTGGAATTCTGGGATAGAAAACATCCCCGAGGAAGGAACATGAGCAAAGTGGGAAGGTCAGAAAATGCAAATGGGGCCAGTGTGACCCACAGGAAGAGAATGCAGAACTCAGTCCTGAAAAATTAACCCAAAATTAATTAAGACCTCACACACACACACAAAAGGCTTCGTTAATATTTCAATTAATTGAAGAATATTCCCACAGCTTCGCCCTCCTTTTATATTATTATTATTATTTATTTCCTTCCCTCCTTTTTAACTATTAAAAAGCAGATAAATCCACACTGATACGAGAATTCCTCGGGAGCCCAGCGTTTCCTAAGGGATAATTTTTGAGGCAGGATTTTCATTAAAAAGGAATTATTTTCTGACTGGGGATCATTACCCCATCGTGAGCAATTTGCAAGCCCCAGTAATTGCAGATTTCTTAAGTGGCAGCTTTAGGTTTCGAAAGACATAAACAAAGCCCTGGGTTTTAATTAGGTATTGGGCCTTGAAGGCCTCAAGCAGCTTTTGGCTTTTGTTTTTTTTTTTTTTTTTTTTGCTTGGTGGCAAAGGGAAAATTGAAAAAAAATCAAAGTCCGCTGTTCATTGTGAGGGAGAAATTAGGAAAAAAATTGTTTTGTGTGAGGGCAGGGAGGTTTGCCAGGGAATTGTGGATTCCCAATCCCTGGAAGTGTCCGAGGCCTGGCTGGACGCGGCCTGTGCTTGTGGGAGCTCTCCCAGGGGTTGGAATTAAAGGATTTTTTAACCTCTTTTCCACCCAAACCATTCCACAACTCCATTAAACAACACACTGCGACAACGTGGCTATAAAGGGTTTTAAAACTGAGTAATTTATTAAAAATCAGGGCTGTGTTTACTGGCGGAGATTTCCGGGGCCCAAACTGGAGAAGCCATTTCAGGACACGTCCCAAAAAACACTTCCAAAAACGCTCCCGGCTCCTCCCTTAATCCCTGACAGAGCTTGGAACTCCCACTCCTTCATTTCCCCAGCTGATCTCTGGCTCGTGGGGACTTCTCCTTCCCCTCACGGATCTCCCGAGTGTTAAAAATGCATATATAAAGTTGACTTTTCGCAAATATTAGAATAAATACTATATGTACGATTGTGCTGTATTATGTTTTATTATTGGAGTTTAGAAAAGCAACGAGTGTATTTTCTGATTGTGACATAATGGAAGTGGTAAGAGGACTGGGGTTTTTTTCTTTGTGACATCTGAACTAACCAGGCCAAAAATTATGGGGGAAAGGTCCTTGTAACCCTGCGTGAAGGCTGCTGGATTTCTGGGGTTTTTTTAATCAAAATAAAAACAGCCAAAAAACCTCAAGAAAAGTATTTATAAGACCCATGTTTCCAGACAGAGTGGAGCCACCCACAAATAAATCTATCAAATAAGAGAATTGGGGGATACGTGAAACAGAAAAGAATGTTTTAATATCTATTGAATATGTAAAACAGCAATCCTTAAAACCCAGTAATTGGAAGAGAAGGGTGTGCTTTCTGGTGAGGCCCCCCAGCTGGAACGTTTGCCCTTTCTGTCTCCTAATTGTCTATTTTTATTTTATTTTTTTATTAAACTTACACATTTTTAAAAGAGAGTGGAACTCATTTTTCACGCGGGGAACGGCAGCCAAGGCCTCCAGGAGCTGCTGGAGAATTCAAATCTGCGGGAACGGGATAAATGTCAAACTCCGGGTTCACTCCAGGGTGACCTCTGACAATTCATTTGCCTCCTTTGCTTCCCTGCTTTAAACCCAGATAATAACTGGAATTAAAATCTGCCAAAGGCAACGGAAAATCCGGCTGCGAGGGAAGGGCAAAGGAGGTTTTTTTTTATAGAGCATTTTTTTATTTCTCAAAAAAAAAAGCAGAGAGAACAAAAGTCTCCCGGGAATCCCAAAATGTTCTGCAGCACGAGGGTTTGGAAAAAGGGAATGGAAGGGACACGGAGCACTGAGCAGTGTCTGGGGAGTGTTCGCAGAATTCGAGGCTCAACAAAGCTGGAAAAGAGCTCCAAGATCATCAAATCCAACCTCTGATGGATAAAACTTCAGGTTTAAGGTTTATCTTCACTTGGCAGCACATTTTATATGGATACAATTAATTACTGTCTTTAAAAAGAGTGTTAAGAGGTTAAATGGCAAGAGGTAAATCTTAATATGTGGATTCTGAAAGAAAATAAAATATAAAAATACCAAAAAAAACCACCCCAAAATATAGAAATACAGAAATACAGACATAAAAATATAGAAATATACATATATAAATACATTAAAATATAAATACATTAAAACATAAATATAAAAAAATATAATAGCTAAAAATAGAAATATATAGAAATATAGGAATATCAAAACAAAAATACAAAACTTTTAAAATATAAAATATAAAAATAAGTGTGAAAACATAAAAAGATGCATCAGTGTCCCTTTATATCTTCATAAATCACATTTCATCTGAATTAATCCTGCAGAACATCTTTCATGTAACCTTAGGCAGGTTAATTAAAGTTAAATCTTAGGACATTTCCACCCTTCTTGGACACTTCCAGGGATGGGATATCCACAATTCTCGTCCCTCTTTCCCAGGATTCATATCCCAAGCGAGGTGCCAGGAAGTTGAGCTGCCTCCCTTTGTTCCTAATTATTATTTACTCTCCATTTCCCCTCCCAGCATAAATTACCTGCAGCCTGAGAGGGGTCCTAAGGCAAAAGCGTTTGTGGGCAGCCGGGAACAAAAGGGTTTGGGTTGATCCCAAGCGATTTATGCAGATTTGGGCAATCGGGGACGCAGCGCAGAGGTGGAATTGTGCTTTTAAGGGTGTCCCCGAGTATTTAAGTGAGCCCCATCCCGGTATTCCAATGGGATTTAAATTAAGGGCGTCTTTTAGGTAGTAATAAATAAAATTGTCTGGGGACTGTTATCCCAAAAGGCTCCTGGCTGCACAACCGGTGGTTCCCTCAGAAATCTCTTTCTGATTTGTCTCTTTATTGTGGTTTTTTCCTGTCATTGATTTCCTCTTTAAAATCTTAATAAAAACATTTTAAGTCCATGTCTGACTCACTCAAAAAATGCCATTGATTTTCTCTTTAAAATCACAATAAAAACATTTTAAGTCCATGTCTGTCTCGCTCAAAAATGTTGATAAACTACCCACTCCCGTCTTCTCCAATGGTTTTATATTAAACTTATATTTTTAATGGTTTTATACTAAACTTGCATCTCTAATTTGTGTTAAATTAAATTTTCATCAAGACAGAACAATTTCTTGTCTGCTTTTTCCATCCCTTAATTCTATCCCAGAAAACCTGGATGGTTCCAACCTTCCTTTTCCCACAATTTCATCTTTTCCAACCCAAAAACTGGGGGGGGGGAAAAAAAAAATCCCCAACAAAGCAAACCAAGCCCGTGACTTCACCTTGAGTCAGGAGCCACAAGTCGTGGGTGGGATTTGGGTGCCTTTAATTGCACTGGGGTCAAATCCTGCAGAGCCCGGGAGCAAATCCAGCTGCTCCACTTCCACCCCATCCCAGGATTTAAATCCACAGCCTCGTCCAGAGGGCTTTGAATAAATTCAAAGATTAAAAAAAATATTTTTTTAATAAATTCAAAGATTTATTGAGAATTCGTTGAATTTATTGAGAATTATGGAACTGTGAATTTTTTTTATTTTCTTTTCTCCTCCTCCGTGCGTGTCCGGCTGTGTAGGGGTACAATTGATGCCTCTAGGAGCGTTTTTGGAATTAAATAAAAAAATATATATCCCTCCCGCACCGGGAAATTATAAAAATAATGTTATTCCCTGATAGGAAACGCTCCCTTTCACAGAATCTGAGAGGGAAAACCCACTGCAAATAAAAGAATCCTTGATGGGGCCCCGAAATAACTGAAATGTGGTTAATTAGCAGTAGATCGAGCCCTTTTTTTTTTTTTGGCCCTTTGAAAGGGCAAAGTGAATCCTGCCCGGAGGGCGTAGCACGCTCTGGGAAGCTCCGCGAAGGGAACAAACACAAACAGGCAGCAAAACAGTTTCATTACTCGCAGAAGTTATGCAGGCAGCAAAGTTTGTTTTGCAACTAATTAAGACTTCATGCAAAGAGGGTGTCACATCCTCCAGGCGCTCTGGGGACGTGTATAAAAGCATTTGCTACGTAGAAGCCTCCCTAATCACTTTTCTTTTACTCTCCTCCTTGGGTGATCCGGGTAAGTCAATTTTGAATCAATTATTGAATTTTAAATCAATTATTATTATCATTATTATTATTATTACTGTTGCTATCTGAATATGAAATGACAGGGCGAGCTCGTGGAAGGACAAGGGGGGTGTGTTTTTTCCAGAAGGAACCTTTCTATTATCCTTTAGTTTGGAGTTAATTGAAGTTTTTTTACACTTCAGAGGGGAGAGCTCAGCTCGTGGAAACCAGGGAGGGCACGGAAACCTCCCTCTGAATCCTAAAGAGTCTCAACAGTTCCCTGGTGCCCTTTTCATGTTCTAAAGACTCGGCATCATTAAAGAAATGATCATTTAAATTTTAATTTCTACGACATTCTCACCTTCAGCTGTCTTTCCAGGAGGCTTCTGTGTCTCTCAAGTTGGAAAATTCACCCTAAATATTTTCCCAATCCTACAGAGAGCAGAACACAGATTTTTCCTTACTCAAAATCCGCTTTACTCCTGGCTGGGGTTAAAATATATTTATAGTTTTGAATTTCAGATGTAGAAGGGACATCCAAGTGCTCCTTTTCCACCTCCTTTCAGGAGTTCTGGGGTGAGTTTTTACAAATGGTGTGGAATCACTCAGACAATCCCTCAGACCAATCTTCTTTTCCCAAAACCAAAATCGGCCGTTCCAGATCCGGCTTTTCAGCTGGCAAAAAAACCTCCATGGTCACCTTTTCCTCACATTCAAGTCTAAGGAGATTGGAGTTGAATCAGTTGGAAAAAAACCTCAGAATTCTCTGAGGATTGGGTTAAAATTGGTTAAAATGGGTTGTTCAGGTGGAGACATGAGAAATCCCCCCTGGATTTTGTCTCCCCCACAGATTCCTGGGGTGAAGGGACTTATTTAGGAAATCACTTCAAGCCCACCTTCTTCCAGCCCTTAATTTCTCCCCCAGCAGCTTCACAGAGACAAAACGAGGAAAATTATCCCTTCTCCATCAGTGTTTTCCTTGCCTAATCCGTGTGGGCACAATCCAGGGCAAGCACGGCCTTCAATCTGTAATTAAACAATGCCCAGGAAAAAAAAAATAAATCTGGCCTCGATACCAGGCTGTGTTCGAAGTGCTCTGGGATTTCAAATATCCAGCTGGTCCCTAATGAGACCCATAAAAGATGGGTGGATCTCCAGCCTGGATCTCACTGTTCCACTTGGAACTTGGGTGGGAGGAGGCCACGAGCTCCAGCCTCCACATTTGGGATTTAAATGAGGATTAAAACCCTGAGCTGAAAATCTGGGATTGAGTTGGAGTTGTGGTTTTCCCACTGGCAGTAGGAGTGGGACGGGCACAGCAAAAATCCTGGGAAAAGAAACAATAGGACAAAAAGCTTTTTTGGGGGGGGGGTTAAAAACAGTGATGGCGTGAAAAATGTCATTATATTGAAAGCCAGGGAGTTCAGTCAGGAATGAAAAGAGTTCCTGGTTGGAAAACTGAACTGAGAAAATTCAACTCCCACCTGAGCTCTTTGGAATTCCCAATTTGCCATAAATCCCCATAACCACGTTACCAAAACCTGGCTGTTTAACACAGATATTTCCTGTTGAATGAAGGATGAGTTTTATCTCATTTTTCCCTTTTCCCACTCATTTTCAGGCCTGCCCTGCCAAATTCAACTCCCACCTGATGGGAATTCCCAATCCAAGCTGTCATTCCCAGTTCCAAGCCACCATTCCCAAACTTTGCCATAAACCGCCATAACCGCGTTACCAAAACCTCGCAGTTTAACACAGATACTATGGGGTTTTTTCTCACTTTTCCCTTTTTTCCCACTCATTTCCAGGTCTGCCCTGCCAGATTCAACTCCTACCTGATGCGAGTTGGGAATTCCCAACTCCAAGCTGCCATTCCCAATTTGCCGTAAACAGCCATAACCGCGTTACCAAAACCTCGCAGTTTAACACAGATATTACTTTTTTCCCCTCACTTTTCCCTCTTTTTCAGGCCTGCCCTGCCAAATTCAACTCCTACCTGATGGGAATTCTCAAGTCCAAGCTGTCATTCCCAACTCCAAGCTGTCATTCCCAACTCCAAGCTGTCATTCCCAATTCCAAGCCGCCATTCCCAATTTGCCATAAACCGCCATAACTGCGTTACCAAAACCTCACCGTTTAACACAGATATTACGTTTTTTTCCTTCCCTTTTCCCTTTTTTCCAGGACTGCCCATGTCTCCCTTCCACGAGTGCTGCCTGCCCCCAGGGCTGGCGTGCCCCGAGCCCTTCGCCGTGACCCGCAACGAGACCTGCGTCATCAAATACCCCGACACCGTGGTGGACATCGTGGAGCCGGACATGCCACCCTACTCGGTCATCTACCCCGGCCCCACGCTGACCACCTTCCCCCAGCAGACCGTGGTGGGCTCCACGGCCCTGCTGGACATCAGGAACCTCCTGGGCTCCCGGGGATTCCATGGGTTTGGGGGTAGGTGTGGGCTGGGCTCGGGTTTTAACGCCGCGTTCTCTTTTTTTGATGCTTTTTTCCCTCCTCACTCATCCCAGCTGTTTTGTTGTGGAACTTGCAGGCCAACCTAAACCTTGCCTGGATATCTGTGGATAAGACCTGAGAAAAAGCACAACCCCCCGAGCAGTCAGACTAAAGAGCCCGACCTAAAAGTTTGTGGATTAATGGATTGTAGAAGTGCCGAGCTCCCGAGGTTCCCATGGAGTCCATAAATCCAGGGATTCCTGGCACTAGACCAGCCTGAGGACTAGGATTTCCAAACTGCGAGAAAAACTGAAATTTCTCTATTGACCTCATTCCAAATTAGGACGAACCAAAGCCCAGAATTTTCCAAGAGACCAGATTTTAAAAATATATATATATCCTCTTTTTTTTCTTTTTTTTCTTTTTTTTTTTTTTTTTTTTTGGTTTGGTTTTGCTAAAAGCTGTGTGTCAATAAATTCGTTTTTATGCCAATGCAGACGTTTTATCATCAATTTCTCTCAAAACAAACAAACAAACAAAATTATAAAATCCACCCAAACAATATGACTGAAAAATCTTAGGTTCCAAAATGAAATTTTAACCCAAATTCCTTTTCATTTGTGAATTTTGCTGAACCAGCATTTAAAAAGAAACAAATAAATCTGCTCTACTTGGCATTTCTGAAAATTAGAAATTTGTAGCTCCTTGCTGTGCTTTATTCCTGCTTAGTCCCACCATGTAATGCTCTCCCAGCTTCCTTTCCTGTCTTTATCTCATTTAATGCAAAAAAAATCAGGGAAAAAAAAATCAAAATCAAAACATTTACAGCAATTGTAAGAGCAAATCTCTCCACAAAATCCTTCTGCTGAAATCTATGAAAATCATGGGAGTGGGAATTTGTTGTGGACCCTCCTGGAAATTCTTTGATTTTATCCTTTCCAGCCAGTTTTGCACTTGTAAATTGAGCTTCTCGTTCTCATTAAATGCTGTCATGCAGATGCACTTTTGGGTTTTGCTTTTTTAGGATGGTTTGGGGCGGAAGGGACCCCCCAAAAAATTCCAGTGCCACCCTCTGACGTGGGCAGGGACATTCCCAGGTGGCTCCATGGAATCACCTGGGTCAGGTCCTCACAGGGAATAATTCCCCCCAAAATTCAACCCCAATTTCCCCTTTTTCAGTCCAAACCCACTCCCCTGTCCTGTCAGCCCAGTTCTGATGGAAAACTTCCTCCTCTGCATTTTATTTGGCATTTTGGTGGGTCCCAGAAGTGATTTTGGGGCATTTTCCTGAGCCTCAACACCTCCCATTTGGGTTAATCAGCATTTGGTTAATCACCATTAACCAAAACTCAAAATCGATGATATTTTTTTGAGTTTTAACTCTCAAAATCGATGAGATTTTGCCTTTTCCCAGAGTTCATCCCACCTGGATTTTGGGGTGAAATGCTGCTGCCTCCGAGTGCTGGGCCCAGCAGAAAAATGTAAATTTTTTGTGGTTTTTTTTAATTAATTGAAGGCCTGGAATGAATTTTCCAGCCGACTCACGAGGCTGTTCCCCAAAAATAGGGCAAAAATCCTGGGCCAAGCATGTACAGGCAGGACCTGGGCACTGTCACCTCCCTGGGGCACCAGGCTGGGACAAGTTGGGCAAGGACAACCTGCAACGTGTGAAAAAAATAAATGTATTATACATTATGGGCAAGAACAATCTGTGACGTGTGAAAGCAATAAATATAAATATTATACATTGTGGGCAAGAACAATCTGCAAGGTGTGAAAGAAATAAATATAAATATTATACATTGTGGGAAAGGACAATCTGCAACATGTGAAAGAAATAAATATAAATATTTTATATTATGGGCAAGGACAATCTGTGATGTGTGAAAAAAATAATATAAATATAAAACATTGTGGGAAAGGACAATCTGCAAGGTGTGAAAGAAATAAATATAAATATAATACATTGTGGGAAAGGACAATCTACAACATGTGAAAGAAATAAACATAAATATTTTACATTGTGGGAAAGGACAGTCTGCAAGGTGTGAAAGAAATAAATATAAATATTATACATTGTGGGAAAGGACAATCTGTGATGTGTGAAAGAAAAAAATATAAATATTATACATTGTGGGAAAGGACAATCTACAACATGTGAAAGAAACAAATATAAATATTTTACATTATGGGCAAGGACAATTTGCAACATATAAAAGAAATAATTACAAATATTATAAATTATGGGCAAGGACAATCTGCAAGGTGTGAAAGAAATAAATATAAATATTTTATATTATGGGCAAGGACAATCTGTGATGTGTGAAAAAAATAATATAAATATTAAACATTGTGGGAAAGGACAATCTGCAATGTGGGAAAGAAATAAATATAAATATAATACATTGTGGGAAAGGACAATCTGTGACATGTGAAAGAAATAAATATAAATATTATACATTGTGGGAAAGGACAATCTGCAACGTGCAAAAAAATTTATAAATATTATACTTTATGGACAAGGACAATTTGCAATGCGTGAAAGAAATAAATATAAATATTATACATTGTGGTCAAGGTGTGAAAGAAATAAATATATTTTATATTATGGGCAAGGACAATCTGCAACGTGGGGATGTGCAGCTTAAAATGTGAAGGAAATAAAAATAAAAATAAAAAATTAAAATTAAAATAAAAAATACAATAAAATAAAAAATTAAAAAATAAAAATAAAAATAAAAATAAAAATAAAATAAATATTTTATAAATATTCAATATTATGTATATGTTGGCCAATATTTGTAAAGTAATGAGTGATTAAGCTGAGAATTAACGAGCTCACGTTCCCCCACCGGAATTTCCAGGGAATCACGTTTCCACCATCCACCCTCACCCTCCCTCCGGCGCTTTCTGTCCACACCAATCCACTTAAACTCTTGTAATCCTCGAACGAAATCTGCAAATCTGCTTTTCCCGCAGCTCAGCCCCCGGATGATCCTTCCCACAATAATGACAGAGGCTTGGGAACGCTCCACAAAACGTTAATTATCTTTGTACACAAGCCTTGCGACACCCCGGGCCTTCGGATTTGGACATCCACATGTTGGGCAACAGCTGCACCTTAGAAACACCAGGATGAGGAGCAGCATTTTCCAGGATATTTCACTTTTTTATTTTTACTTTTTTTTTTTTTTTTCCAGTTATTTTACTTTTTTTGGATTTTTTTTTTTCCACCAGAAGCTGTTTGGAATTTTCACTAGAGCAGCTCCTGCACGCCCCGGTGCTGGATGAAGGAATTGGCAGAAATTCCAAAGTGGTGGGAGGGCAAAATTATTCCCTTGAGGGGGTCTCCAAGTGTCCTCAAGGAAAGATTTAGGATTTTCCAGGTTGTTTAGCCCGGATTTCCATAGGAAAAGTGGGCCTGGTGTGGAGTTCGCCGTGTGACCCGACCCCAGAGCCCATAATATAAAATATATTTATTTGGGAATCAGCAGAAATAAATTTTTCCTCTCCAGCAGAGATAAAATCCTGGTAGCGTTCATCCCCTTTTCCCCAGGGAGCAGAATTCCCGATCCCTCCTGACATTCCTGATTTTCCCTCTCCTTTTTCCCCAAGTGTGGCACCAGCACTGATCCCTCCAATCCATCACACCCTGATTTTTCCCTCATCTCCCAATTTTTTTATTCTCTTCACAGCAAGTTTTTGGCTTTTTTTCAAGGAAATTCTTGTCAATGAGCATTTACAGCTATTTAGAAGAAACAAAAATCCCAAATCCTCATCTTTTACCCCGTTTTTGCTTTTCCTACACTAAACATCAGAACAACAACCAAAAAGAAACGTGATGAATCAAACCACGCCTTATCAGACTCCAAATATTCAAATATCAAGCCATAACATCACTCAATTGAGCACAAAAACTTCATTAATGACGCTTGGTTAATAATATTTGAATTTCCATGAAATTCGTCCCCCCCGGGGCAGGTTGGTGGCAGCAGAGGCCGAAATTTGTCACCCTGGGGCCACCCCGGGAGGTGACACCGAGCAGTTGTCACACCCAGAGGTTGTTAAAAATGTCCGGCTCCTCCTTTGTTTACATTCCTGTGGTTTTTTACATTCCTGATCCCATTAAACAACTTTCCCTGCCCAAAACCCTCCCGAAAAAAAATGTGGGATTTCCCTGGAGGGGTGGGGAGGGATTCGCCAGGTGAATCCAAAAGCAGGTGGGAAAAATTCCAAAACTGAGTGGGAAAGATTCCAAAAGCGAGTGGGAATAATTCCAAAATTGAATGGGAATAATTCCAAAGAGCTTTGGGAATAATTCCAAAACCGAGTGGGAATAATTCCAAATTGCTTTGGGAATAATAATTCCAAAGCCAAGTGGGAATAATTCCAAAGAGTTTTGGGAATAATAATTCCAAAGTCCAGGGGGAATAATTCCAAATTGGTTTGGGTACAATTCATTCCAAAGTCCAGTGGAAAAACTTCCAAAGCCATGTGGGAATAATTCCAAACTCAAGTGGGAATAATTCCAAAGAGTTTTGGGAATAATAATTCCAAAGTTCAGGGGGAATAATTCCAAAGCCATGTGGAAATAATTCCAAATTGCTTGGGGAATAATAATTCTAAAGCCCGGGGGAATAATTCCAAAACCCCAGGCAATAATTCCAAAGCCAAGTGGGAATAATTCCAAAGAGCTTTGGGAATAATTCCAAAGCCATGTGAGAATAATTCCAAAGTCGAGTGGGAATAATTCCAAAGTCAAGTGGGAATAATTCCAGAGAATTTTGGGAATAATTCCAAGGAACTTTTGGGCATTTTCAGGCCCCACATCACACCTCAGGGCCCTGACAGCTCGACCTTTTATTTTTGCCCATCCATTCCTGCCCCGATGGTGCCAACAGCTCCTCCAGCCCCTTCTCCCGGGTCAGGTTATCCCAGGAATTATCAGGGATCATCCCTGGGGCTCTTTGGCTGTGACCAACGATTTTTCCAACCCAAACTGGCCTGGAATTCATCCCTGCCTGACTCCAGGGAAGTGAGCAGCACCTCCAACATCCACATTTATAAATATATTGAAATTCCCCGGGATTTTGGAATGGTTTGGACTGGAATGGAACTCAGGAATGTTCTCATTCGATGGGCAGGGACATTCAAACCATCCCAGGTGGCTCCAAGCCCTGTCCAGCCTGGCCTGGGACACTTCCAGGGATGGGAAATCCACGGAATAACCTGAGCCAGGGAAAGATTTATCCCAAATATCCCATCCAAACCAGCCCAGGGAGTCCTGGAATGGTTTGGGATGGAAAAGGAACCTTAAATCCCAAAAAAATCCCACCCCAGTTCCATGGGCAGGGACATTCCCACCATCTCAGGGGGCTCCATCCCAGCCTTGGACATTCCAGGGATGGGAAATCCATGGAATAAACCAAGCCAGGGCATCCCCACCCTCACAGGGAACAATTCCTGCCCAAATTCCACCTAAATTGCCCCCCTGACCTCATTCCCTGTGTCCTGTCCCTGCAGTTCCTGAGGAAAAATCCCTCTCCAGCCCCTCCCGGTGCCTTTTCCTGAGTCAGGGCTTTTTGTGGGATGGAATTAAAACAGGCAAAACCCATTTTGTGCTGTAAAAAAAAAAAGAAAGAAAGAAAGAAAGGATTTGGGGCGGCTGAGAGAAGGAAAATCTCAGTGGGGAAACTGAGGCAGGTTGTGCAATGCCACCCGGGGCAAGCAGAGGGAGACACAAATTCACCCAAGGAACTCAGATCTGGGGCTCTGGGCTCCACCCAAACACCAAAAAACCAGGATTAATTTAAAAAAAACACAACAAACCAGGAATGAAGGCGTGCTCTGAGCTGATTTTATATTATTTATATAATTGGATTTGCTTTGGTGCACTGGCCAAGCAGGCATTTTAATTTTCTTTTAATTATATATTAGTATATAAATCTGTAATATTTATGTGTTATATGTATGCACAATATTTGTACACAGTGTGTATGGTTTACATATATTTATACACACTTGCACAATAATTATATAATATATAATAGTTGTGTTTATTTATATAATAGTTATATTTTATATAATAGTTACATTTTTATATAATGTTTATCTTTTAATATAATGTTTATATTTTATATAATGTCTATATTTTATATGTTTATGTTTTTATAATATTTAAATTATTATATTATTATATTTATTTCTATAGTTATATTTATATTTATAGTTATAGTTATTTCTATAATATTTGTACTTATTTTATATAATATTTCCATTTATTTTCTATATTTATATATATTCTACACCTCAGCACAGCCCTGGTCAGTACTTTTTGAGGGAGATGTTTTCCTTCTGCCTCCTCCCTTCATTCCCTTTCCCTTTTGTGCTCCTCCAACATTTAATTCCCTGAATTTATCCTGCCAACACCTTCCTGCTGCTTTTCAGGATTCAAAACCTGGTTTAATCCCAGCTAGACGTGAACAAAAAGCAGAAATTCTGAAGTGATTTCTGAATTTAGGGGGTTTGGCTGCTCCATGTCGACTAAAAAACCCCAATGAACCCAAATATTCTCCACTCATCAAGGTCCTGACGACGCTGGACCATCCAAAAAGAAAAATTTTGATTTTTATCAACCAAAAAAACCTCCAGAAAAGGTTCAGGGAGGGAGAGAACCCTCCCTGCCTCTCACCCACCCCGCGGATGGTTCGATTCAGCAGCTCCAGTTTCGTCCAAACCCTCCCCGCGCCGCAGGAAATTTGGGATCGGGGAGGATTTTCTGGAGCCTCATCCCCGCAGGATGAGACACCCTGGGCGTGCTCAGATTTCACAAAAAATAACCAGGAAATCCCTTCCCTGGGCGGATTTGTAATATTCATGTGTTATGTGTATGCACAATATTTGTACATGACGTGTATAATTTACATATATTTATACACACTTATACAATAATTATATCATATATAATATTTGTTTTTATTTATATAATAGTTATATTTTTATATAATATTTATATTTTATATAATAGCTACATTTATTTATCTATTTATATTTGTTTTTATAATAGTGATATTTTTATATAATAGTTGTCTTTAAAATTATATTTATGTTTATTTATAGAATATAAATGTTTATATTATATTTTTATATATATTCTACACCTCAGTACATCTCGGGTCACACTCCTTGTCCTCACCGCGGGGTCACCGCCTGGGATTTTGGGGATTTTGGGGGGATTTGGGGCATTTGGGGGCATTTGGAGGATTTAGATTTTGGGCTGATCCGACTTTCACCGCGCGAAATCGCGACTCCTGACCGTGCAGAACCGCGGCGGGGTTGCGTTAATTGCGTTAATTGCGTTAATTACCCGCTGTCACAGAGCTGATGGGCGGAATTTCTGCTGACGCTGATGTCAGCGGGCAGAAAAACCCTTTGAAGCGAGGACACGAAGGGCTGAAAAAACTCCGGCAGCAGCAGCTCCCACCCCAAAATCCTCCCCTCTGATTATTCCTCGCTGAGGCAGCTCCTGAGTCAGCTTCGCCCCGGGGCTCCCCGAACCGGTTCGGCCACAAAAAAATCAAATTATTCCTCATTAAAAGCTGCCCCTGCCCTGCGCAGGGATGTAATTTTGGAAAATAATTTAGGATTTAATGAGGCCCCGGCGATATTAAGGTTCTGTGTTGTGGGGTTTGCAGTCTGAGCTCGTTCTTTATTCCCTTTGTTACTCACGGGCCTTAAAATTCACCTTAAAATTCATCTTAAATCTCACCTAGATCCGCCCCAGCCGCTGTCCCGGCTCCTTCCAGACACTTTCTTCATTTTTGGTGGATTTCTCCTTAAAATCGGGGCTGAATTTTGCCTAAATGTTCTGGCTCGGAGGGATTTAGGAGCGATTTCCTGCTCGTGCTTTCTGTGCCGGGTAAAAAGGTGCAAAAAAAATCAAAGCGGGGGATTTTCCAAGGGGGTTTGAATTTATGGGAGAAAGAGGGATTTCAGTCTCTTAATTCTGAAAAAAAAAATATTTGGGGAAGTTTTGAGAGCGGATTTTCCCAGCCAGGATTGGGCTCCTGGGTTGGGAATTCCCAAATTCCACAGGGATGGGCTGAGGAGGGCTGGAATCCTTTCGGAAGGGTGAATTTCATATTTGGGATGAATTTCACACTTTTTCCACCTGCTTTAATTCTCCTGGTCTGGAAGGAGAATTTTGGGAGGCGTCCTTGGAAGGCGGGGAGGTGTTGGAGCAAGAAACTCCAAGTGGTGATAAGGGAGACATGGAAAATTCAGGGAGGAGAAGAAAACTGACGATTTTTGGGGCAGAATTTTGGGCTCCTCTTCATAGACAACGTCCATCGAACCTTGCTAGAATTAAATCCTGAGAGTAATAATCATCATCATCATCATCATCATCATCATCATCATCATCATCATCATCATATGAAGAAGACGAAGAAGAAAGACAAAAAAAAGAAAAAAAAATTTAAAAAATATTCTTTTTCTGCCATTTTGGGCGTGATTCCAAAAGGCTGAACAGGACCCAGAGGACCTTCCCAAAATCCCCTTTTTTCCCTTTTCACTCCCTCTTCCCTCCGGAGGGAACCTTTGAGCCTGGAAATGCTCACATTGAAACGAGCTAAACCCACCCCGGGGGGTTGTGACATCCCAGGAATTTATTCTGATTTTATGAGGCGCCTCCAGAGATCCCGCAGGGCTTTGGAGCTTATCGGGAATATTCCGGAGACATCAGGAAAAAAAAAAAAGAAAAAGATTTCAAAGAGGATCCCAAAAACTTTCTGCAGGGAAATCATTTCATGGTAATCACGGTAATGACACCCTGTGACCTCACAAAGAATAAATTATGGAAAGTGCCGCATCAAACTCCTCATTTTCAAACCTCACAATTGGCATAATTCATGAACGGCTTCGTTTTTTTATTCCAAAGATAACCCCGAGCTTTGCTCTTTAGGTTTGCACCCTGATTTAGGAGCACATCTGGAAAAGAATCCCTGATTTAAATTTAAATTTAAATTTAAATTTAAATGAGGCACGGACACAATTCCCAGTGTCGGGTTTTGCTTCCATAAGTAAAATCATTTTGACAATCCAAGATTCCCTGTGCACTCAAATTTTTTAGCCACGATAATCTAAAAAAAACCTCATTAATTCTCGGTGTGTTCTGGCACTCCAAAATCCCCTGCGCACTCCAGTTTTTAGCCACCATAAGCTAAAAAAAACTAATTAATTCTCGGTACATTTTCACCTCTTAATGAAACCAGGAAGGGGAAAAGCAGGAAATTCGGAGATGAAAAGACCTGGCGGGTTTCCCCATCTGCCTTTTTTTTTTTTGGTTATGATTGCCCAACGCTGCTTTAGATAATCATCAACAGCGAGCAAAAAAAAAAACAATTCCCGCGACTCCAGGAGCGATCCCGGCACCGGGCTGTGCCCTGAGTAATTAAATAAAACTCTTTACACAAAGGGTGTCTCGGCCGCCCCGGGGCATCCAGGGGAGGATTTAAAAACCAGGGGAGGATATAAAAACCCTCCGCACGCCGCGTTTTTTCTCGTTGCCTCTCCCGATTCCTTCTCTCCGCCTCTCTGAGTAAGTTTTCGGCTCTAAAAACATCAAATTTCTATTTTTTTTCTCCTTAGAATCAGGGCTGAACCCTGCCCAAATATTCTTTATTTAGGATATTTATGTTCTTTATTAGGGTTTAGGATTTAGGAGCGTTTTTTCCTGCTGGTGCTTTTCCGTGCAGGGCAAAGAATGCAAAAAGCAAAGCGGGTTTTTTTCCAGGGGGTTTGAATTTATGGGAGAAGGAGGGATTTCAGTCTTTTAATTCTGAAAAAAAATTTTTGGGGAATGGATTTAACTTCGTGTTTGATTTTGTGGCACGATCAGGGAGGGTTTTAGGGTGGAAAAACTGTGGAAAATCCTGCCTGGGAGTGAGCTCGGTGCAGCTCTGCCACTGTTTGGATTAAAATTAAAACCTTAATTTAATTGGAGCCACATCGAGCTGCACGAAGCAATGATTATGGATTATTAAGGTAACTGTGCCAATAACTTTCATTTTTTGGTTGTTTTTTTTTCTTTTTTTTTTTTTTTTTTAATTATCAGAAGGTTAAATTCGATTTACAAGCATAAAAAAAAATATTCTGATGCTACACCCGGTCTTTTATGTGAGGATTTAACCTGAAGAAATGAACATTTATTAATAAATTCCGCCTAGGTGAAAATGTCATTTCCTTATTTGGGTTGACTATATCATTACAGAAATATTTCAATACATATATTATATTAATCTGGGTTGACTATATAACTATAGAAATATATTCTATTATATAAATATATATTGTATTATATAAATATTTTAATTATATGTTTCTCTTATTGAACGAGGGCTTAACACTCCCACTTGTTCTCAGATTTTGGGGTTTTTTCCTTGTGTTTTACAATATTTTCCTGTCTGTAAACAACAGGAATCTGCAAGGAAAATACAAAAAAAAAAATTAAGCAGGGTGCTAAGCTGATTATTCCACGCTGAAATATGTGGAAAATCTGGATTTTTGGGTTTTTTTATCCCCGCGTGGGAGGAACAGAGGCGCGGTGGGAACAAGTCCCAGCGCGCCCTCGGGAATTCCTCCAAAGGGCTGGGAGGGTTTGGGCAGGGCCGGGATTTGGGGGTGGATTTTGGGGGAGGAAAAAAGGAGGGGAAAAAAAAAGGAGGAGAAAAAAGGGGAAAGTTTGAGGCAGGAATTCAGAACAAATCAGGGCAGGGAAGTGAAAGGTGGGAGATAAAAACGCACCTAAATTAATTCAGAGGATCGCTTGAAGCCAAATGTCATTAATGGAGAGATCAATTCATGTCTTTATTTAAATTATCCTGAACGAGATCTTAAACCCAAATATCGATAGCCAAATTCTGGTCTCTATCTAAATTATCCCGTACAGGATCTTAAAAAGAAATCTCAATAACCAAGAGAGCAATTTTCGTCTTTATTTCAATTACTTCCAATGAGCCAAATATCAACAAACAAGCGATCAACTCTTGTTCTCACCCAAAATATCTCTTGGAAAGTCAACAGCCAAGTGCTCAACTCCTGTTTTTTTCTCGAGTTACCTCTAAGGAGATCTCAGAAAGAAATGCCAATAAAGGAGCACTCGAGTTGAGTTTTTATTTCGATTATCTCTAACGACCCCTGAGAGCTGAAAGTCAATAACCGAGCGCTCAATTCTTGTCTTTCTTTATCTCAATTATTTCTGACCACCCCTTAGAGCCAAACCTCAATAATGGAGTGTATGACTTGTGTTTTTCTTTACATCAATTTTCTCCGGCCACCCCTGAGAGCCACAAAAGTCAATAACCGAGTGCTCAAGTTTTGGCTCCATCCCAGTTCCCTCTGACAATCTCTTTAGAGCCAAATGTCAACAAAGTGAGAGGAGGGAGGAGTTGTTGGTTTCGGTTTTGGAGCTTTGGTGGGGTTTGGTTTGGGGGATTTTTTGGGTTTTTGTTTTTTGTGGCTTGTTTTGTTTTGGGGTTTTTTGTGGGTTTTTTTGGGGGGGGTTGGGGTTTCCTTGTTGTTGTTTTGATTTTTTAAAAAAATTTTGTATGTATGTGGGTTTTTGTTTGTTTGGGTGTGTTTTGATTTGGGTTTTTTGTGGGATTTTTGTGTTTTGTTTTGGCAGGGTTTTTGGGGGGTTTTTTTTCGGTTTTTTTTTTTTTGTTGGTTTGCTTTGGTTTGGCGTTTTTTTTGTTGGGTTTTTTGTTTGTTTGGGAGTGTTTTGCTTTGGTGTTTTTTGGTTTTTTGGCGTTTTTTTGTGTGCATGTTCTGTTTTGAGGTTTTTGGGGATTTTTTTGGTTTGGTTTAGCTTTGCTTTGGGTTTTTTTTTGGGGGGGGGAGATGTTTTGGTTTGGTTTTTGGGGTTTTATGTTGGGGTTTTTTTGCTGTTGTTTTTTGGGGGGGGTTGTGTGTGTGCATGGTGGTTTTTATTTTATTTTTAACCCCTCAAATCCCTTCCACCCTCTCTCCCCCTCCAGCCATGGCCTCCACCCAGCTGTCCTGCGCCACCCCCTGCGACCCCAAATGTCCCCAACCTCTGGCCAGCAGTACCAACGAGCCCTGCGTGGTGGCCTGCGGCGACTCCCGCGTCATCATCTACCCCCCGCCCGTGGTCGTCACCTTCCCCGGCCCCATCCTCACCACGTACCCCCAGCAAACCGTCGTGGGAGCCTCGGAGCCCTCGGAGGTGACCCTGGCAGAGCCCCCGGCCCCTCTGAGCACCGATGTCACCTCCAGGCTGGAAGGGGACAAAGTGGCAGCTCCGGTGCTGGCCCGTCCCGAGCCTCGCTGCGCTCCCAAATATTCCTACACCTACTCATCCCAATGGACTCATCCCTGCAATTCCTACCGCTCCGGGAAGCGCTGGTAGAGGAGGGGACAAAACAAAACAAACAGCGAGGGAAAATCCAGATTAAATTACGATTTTGATTTGGGGTGAGGCTCCGGGGCTGCTCCGGTTCCTCCTGCGGAAGCTCAGCCCCCGAGGAGGAGCAGACTCACGTTTGCAATTAATTTCTCCTCGTCTTCCCTTAATTTAGAGCTCTGGGAGCTCAGCCCTGGGACAGGCAGGCTCATGTTTGAAATTCTTCCTTATTTTCCCTTAATTTAGAGCTCCGGGAGCTCAGCCCTGGGACAGGCAGGCTCATGTTTGCAATTCTTCCTTATTTTCCCTTAATTTAGAGCTCCGGGAGCTCAGCCCTGGGACAGGCAGGCTCGTGTTTGAAATTCTTTCTTATTTTCCCAGGCTCGTTTTTGCAATTTCTCCTCGTTTTTCCTTAATTTAGAGCTCCGGGAGCTCAGCCCCGGGAAAGGCAGCTTCGTGTTTGCAATTTTTCCTTATTTTCCCTTAGTTTAGAGCTGTTCTCCCTCAGCTTTCCAGAGCACTCATCCGCTTTCCACCGTGCTTTTGGGTTATCTCAGATTTATTTTTTCTTTTTTTTTTTTTTTTTCCTGGCACTGAGCTTAGATGGGTGACTTTAAATTTAAATTTCCGTGCTTGGAATTGCACACGGCGGCGCTGCCGAAAAGGGAAATTCTCATTTTTCACGGACGGCATCACTTGGATGCTGCTGGTTTGCCAGAGTCTTGCTGAACCCCTCGGACGATGCTCTTTGTGTCCTGTACAGTTTTGTTCCACGATTGTAGGAAAGCTTCTCTTTCCAAATAAATTTTCTGTACCAAAATGTGTTTTCTGTTTTTCTTAATGACACTAAAAAAAACAAAACAAAACAAAACAAACCCCAAAAAACCAAAACCAAACCAAACCAAAACAAAAAAAAGCAACACCAAAAAACCCAAAGCACCACAAAAGAAAGAGGGAAAAAAAAGAAAAAAAGAAAAAAAAAAGAGGGGGAAAAAAGGAAAAAAAAGGGAGGTTTGGGAGCGATATCAGGGAAATTCTTCCCCCAGAGGGTGCCCAATCTCCCCAGGGAATGGGCACAGCCCTGAGGCTGCCAGAGCTGCAGGAGCATTTGGAAAACACCCTCAGAGATATTTTGGGATGTCTCTGCAGGGATTTAGATGGTTCTTGTGGGCCCCCTCCAGCTCAGGATATTTCATAATTCTCTCATAATAAATCCCCTCATTCTATGATAATAACTTCCCTGATATTCTATTTTTCATTGAACCTACACCATCGCTTCTCCTCATTTATTGGTATTCCATGTTTCTTCTTGGAGTTCAAATATCACAAAACCCCAGAAACTTTTTTTTTACATATTTAATGTGTGCTGAACATTTGACACACATCACGACCCTCCTGAAGGAGTCCTGAAAGGGCTCAGGTGAGGCTCAGCCCTTGGTTTCCCACATCCAGCTCAGGGCAGAGTAAATTCCCCATCCCTTTTTCCCCACCCAAAGCGAAATGTGGATGTGTGGGTGCAGGAATGTGCAGACCTCACCTGCCCCAGCTCCTGACTCGCAGCTCAGAAACTTTTCTGGCACAAATTCAGAATGGTTGTAGCAAAAGGATTTTCACCTCAGGAGGGTGAACATGGCCAAAGGGATTGGGGAGATCCCCAGGATGGATCCAGGATGAGCAGGAGCAGTGGGAGAAGGATTTGGGGTGTCCTGGGCTGAGCCCCCAATGCGAGCAGCAGGGGATGGGGGATTCTGCCCCGCTCAGGTGAGACCCCCACCTGCAGAGCTGCCCCAGCTCTGGAATTCCCAGCTCAGGGAGCACCTGGAGCTGCTGGAGAGAGCCCAGGGGAGGCTCCAGGATGGGATCCCAGGGATGGAGCAGCTCTGCTGGGGTTGTTCAGCCCTGGAGAAGCTTTGGGGTGACCTCAGTGTGACCTTGCAGGACCTGAAGGGGTCACGAGGAACACGGGGAGAGACAATTCCCAAGGGATGGAGGGACAGGACAAGGGGGAATGGGTTCAGAGGGAAAGGGAGGAGGTTTAGGTGGGATTTTGGGAAGGAATTCCCTGGCAGGGGATATTCCATGGGTGTCCCATCTCTGGAAGTGTCCAAGGCCAGGTTGGACAGGGCTTGGAGCAGCCTGGGGTAGTGGAAGATGTCCCTGCCCATGGCAGAGGGTGGAACAGGATGAGATTTAAGGTCCTTTCCAACCCAAACCGTCCCATGATTCCATGATTGGACATTTCACACATTGCCCAGTTAAGAGACTGATTTACATCCAAGATGAAGAAATCCATAACAACAGAAATGGTTCATGCAATGCAGATTCTTTATTGCGGATGGAAAAGGCCACAGGCAGCAACAGCAAGAGACCCTCTTCATCTGGGGAGGAATTTCATCCCTGGAAAGGTGGTCAGGACTGGAAGGGGCTGCCCAGGGAGGTTTGGAGTCCCCACCCCTGGAATTGTCCAAGCAAAAATTGGATGTGGAACTCAGACCTCAGGGCTAGGGATTGGATAAAACCTGGATGAGGATCTTGGAGGTTTTTCCAACCAGAATTATTCTGGGATTCAGTGAACAGAATCAGTGAACAGAATGTTCTGCCCAGCACAATGCAGAGGAGAAAACCCATAAAAACCCACCAAAATCCAATAGGGATTTCCCACCATTGCACAGTTAAGAGACTGATTTACATCCAGGATAAAGAAATCCATAACAACAGAAATGGTTCAATGCAATGCAGATTCTTTATTGTAGATGGAAAAGGCCACAGGCAGCATCAGCGAGAGACAAAACCAGCACAGCAACA
>JBBMKD010000090.1:5051296-5074986 GCA_037834095.1 Argya squamiceps | reverse complement strand
TATTATATTATATTATATTATATTATATTATATTATATTATATTATATTATATATAAAATTAATTATAAAATTTTATATATACATCCTATGTATGTATAATATAAATTTCTGTATTCCTGGGATTGGTGGAACCCCTGATGATGAAATCAGCAGCCACAGATCAAAACCCTGCTGCTGCTTCAGGGGCTTTTTCTGCTGGCTAGAAATTAGCAACCCTGATTTTCCTGTAGGATATCTCTACATGGAGACGTCATGCATTCATGATATCTTCATTTAGAGATGTCCCACAAGCTCTGCATTCCTGACTCCATCAGGAAAATCTTCCCAAAAATCTTCCTGCAATAACACCCTTCAGGTTTTGGGTCCATCACTCCAAGACTCATTTCAGTGCTTTCCACCCATTTTTAATTTGCTTCCCACCCATTTTAAATTTTTAATTTAATTTTAAATGCTGAGAGCTCCCAGAAGAAACCACGGAGTCTGGACACACACAAGAACATCTCTGTGGCCAAACAGACCCAAAATCCCACTTAAAAAAGGAAATTTAAGGGAAAAACCCACCAAGATTCATGATGGGGAAACCCTCTCCTACCTCTGCCATCCCAAAAATCCCTGATCAGGGAACTCCAGGTACCAAGAGGACCAGGAAAGTTCCACCTGCAGCTTTAAAACTTAAACCCAGGTGAAAAAAAAAAAGAGATAAACCTAACAAGTCCAGAGGAGCCACAACCCCAACAGAAATTCCAAAAGGAAAATTCAAAGTCCAGGGGAAAGAAAGGAAGGAAAAACTTACCGAGTTCACCGTGAGGAGGATGAGGAGGAGGAGGAGGCAGGAGAGCTGATGAAGAACCTGGAGCTCTCTCAGCCCTTTTTATACTCCAGCTTTGCCCTCCTGGCTTATCTGAGACGCCCCGTGGGTTCAAAAGGTTCCGAGCCCCATTGGTTGGAAAAACAAATTTGCCTGTGCAAGTCATATCTGCAATTAACGTAATTTTCCTCATTGTTTGGGATTATTAGTGTGTTCCCAGCCTCCCTCCCGTACGTCCCACGTATTACAGGTTTCTTTCATCTTTAACGTTTTCTGGGCCAGCAACATTCCTGATAGCATTTTATTGCCTCCGTTGTCAAATCTTTATTTTTTTGTGTCATAGGAAAGATGTTTTTAATTTCTCAAGGTCATTGGGGAGAGAGGAGTTTTCAGTTAAAAAAAGGAAGATTTTCACATGTGTTTGAAGGTATTTGTGTTCAGGGGGAAGATGCACCATGGGGTTTTATTTGAAGGAGATGTAAATGTAGGGATTTTACAGTAAAACCTCGTCAACCTCAGGAAAGAAGGACCAGAACTATAAATAAAAAGGAAAAGAAAAAGAAAAAAGCAAAAAAGAAAAAATATATAAAATATATATTTATATAAAAGATATATTTATCTCGTTTGTATAAATATATAAATACATATATAAATAAAAATACATAAATATAAATATATATATAAATAAATCCAAAGTGCTCCTGAATCAAAACCATGCTGCTGCAAGGAGCAGGAAAACTGTTTTTAACAAAAAAAATCCAACTGCATTTTTTGCAGTGTCACTCACTGGAGGGTTCAGTGGAGCAAAGTGGAGAATTCAAGTCTCGACTTGATCTGGAAATAAAGAAATCATCAGCACTAAAAGAGCATTAAATAAATTAAATAAACACTAAAAGAACCCTGCTGGTGTTTTGTTTTGGTTTGTTTTGTTTTTTCCACAAAGAATCACCAAGTGATGATAGTGGAGCTGAGGGCAGAACTCCTTGGGTGACCTTCACCTAATTTCTGGCGTTAATTTGAATATAAAAGGAGCTCAATAATGAGCAAACAGGATGTTGAGGCTTCCTCCGAATTTCGAACACCCGCAGCACTTCACAAACACCCATTAACGTTTTCAATTTGCAAAAGTGTTGCCCGGATTTAAATATTAATAGTTTGCCACTGAAAGAGACACCTCCAGATTTAATGACACGGTCGCTCCTCAAGGTTCCTCTGGTTCCTGAGCTCCGTGGAAGCCAAAAAATACCCCAAAAATTCACTTTAAACAGGAAGGAATATTTGGGAACACTCAGAAAGTGGCTGGAAAATATCTTTGGGTTGTTTTTGGGGAATTTGGGACATAAATCGAGTGGGAGATTCCCCACCAGGACATTGGGAAGGTCACAGAAAAAGCCAAAATTCCTCAGTTTGTCCCGAGGTACCAAAGCCAAGCCAAGGGACCACCTTTAATAATCTGAATATTTCCCTAAATAAATGTATCCCCCAAAGAAATAAATATCTCCTCCAATACCTCCCTGTCGTGGCTGCAAGGAGTTCGGGGCAATTTTTTTCCCCAGGAATTTTGTGCCCTTGCTTTAAGGTTAAAGGAGTTCTGGAGAGTTTGATGTCGGTGCGGCGACGCCGGACGTGGAAAATATGAAAATTAAAATTATTGACTCCAGTGACGTGGGGTGGAGGAATGGAGAGTTGGCTGAGGTGCTTTGGAGGTGAAAAATGGACCCACGACTCCAAAAAGTCATTTTCTCGAGTTCTCTTGGTAAAGCAGAGGTCATTTCCCAGGAAATTCCCCATTTCCACCAGGAAAAAACATCACCCACCATCAGGAACTCTGTGCCTGCCAAAGCCCCTTTTGTATCTCTGATTCTACTCTTCTGTGTGTATGTTTCTCCAAATATTTAATTGTAATATAAATATAAATATAATTATAAATATAAATATTTCTTTATAATATAACTATAATTATGTCGTATAAATATAGATATAAATATTATAACTATAACTATAAATATAAATATAAATTTTTATTATACAGATATTTCTTTATCATGTAAATATTTCTTCATAATATCAATATAATTATTTCTTTGTAATGTAAATATAAGCATAAGTATAAATATAATAGAAATACAAATAAAATATAACTATAACTATAATTATGAATATAAATATAAATATAAAATTATAGAAATATAAATGCAAATACAAATATGGATACGAATATGAATATATATTAAATGTATACACTTATTTATTTATTTACTTACTTATTTACTTTTTACTTACTTACTTATTTAATGGGTGCTGCTGTGCCCGTGTATTTATTTAAGTAACATACAACCTGTGTCTATGTGCAGGCACAGACATTCTGTAAGAAATTTCTTGTCATTTCAGAGCCAGCACCAAACACAAAATTCCCTGCAATCTCAGGGAATTACTCCACTCAAAGCTTTTTTGCTTTTTTTTCCTGTGCTTTGTTAATATTTAAAGCCCTGAAAACTGGAAAGATGCTACCACAATTTTGTAGTAAAATAATATCTACTTATACCTAAATATATCTTAGTATCTAAAGGGAATGGGGTAATTTTCATTTCTGGGTCATATTTATTGCATTTTCCTTTCATTTATTACATTTCTCTGATTTCTGGGGCGGGAAGTCTCAGCTCTCAGGCTGGCAAAACCCTCACACATTTAGTCAGCAGTTTCCACAAGTTGACAGAGGGGAAAAAAACAGTGAGGTTGTTTTTGCTCTTCTCTCGTGTGCTTTGTTAATATTTAAAGTGCTGAAAACTGGAAATTTGCCACCACGATTTTGTAGCAAAAAATAATTTTCATTTCTGGGTCACTATTATTATATTTATCATATTTATTATTATAAATAATATTTTAAAATATATAAATTAAAAATAATGATAAATATATAAATATATTTAACATATTTATTACATTTTCCTTTAATTTATTACATTTCTCTGATTTCTGGGGCAGGAAATCTCAGCTCTCAGGCTGGCAAAACCCTCACACATTTAGTCAGCAGTTTCCAGAAGCTGATGGAGGGTAAAAAAAAAGCAGCGAGGTTGTTTTGGGATTGAGGAGATTACAAAAAACAAACGAGTTAATTAAGAGGTTGAAACCGATGCACAGGAGGGACCGAGTCGGAGCCTTTGCTCTGCCCATAAATTTCGTTTCTGGGTGTGTGTTCCGGGCTCTCCAAATCAACAAAGGATTAATTCCTCCAAGGAGTTTTGTGACAACGTTTTGTGCTGCGCCCCAGCCGGGCAATGACAAATTTTTGGTGGCTTGGTGACAATTTGGGGAGCCCCAATTTCTGCTCCAGGCCCATCTTCCACTGTCGCCCTGATTTTTCAGCCTTCTGATTGTTTCTCATTTCTACTGGAGTTTTCTCCTGCTTGTAACAAAAACAAAGAGTGATGTTTGGTGAATAATGAGTTCCTTTTCCAGGGGGAAAGACAAATTGATAAAATACTAAGGTGACCACTGGGGTCAAAGAAGTGTCCCCCAATCCTTGACCAAATCCCAAAGACTATATTTAAATCACAAAAATATAAATCGAGATCCCCAAATAAACTCCCCCTTTTTTCTCATCTCACATCCTGACGAGTGAGTGTAGTTCATTTTGTGTCCTCTTTCAAGAGGGGACCAGTGCCAGGATGTCCCCTCATCCTTTAGGAATATCAGGAATTTCTTCCAGCCCTTTGGGGACATCCATGGGGTGACCCATGCCCACCCCAATGGGGACATTTTTGGGTTCCTGTATCAGAACACCTTATAAAAGGCAGTAAAATTTAGACAATAAAGCCTTTTTTTCTATGCAATATGTGACGCTGTTGTACACCACAACAACACAGACTTCAAACTTCAGAAGGCTGAAAATCACTCTTTTATTTTTGGGATGTGTTTCTTTTTTATACTATTTTACACAGACCAATTTGATTGGTGAAACAAAGACAAACTTTTTAAATCACATTGGAAGAAGTTCCTCCTAGGGAAAGGAATGAAAACAAAGTTACAGTTTACAAAAACACTTTTTTTGTTTACAGAAAATTCCCTGTGAAAAGAATTTCTGAAAACCCGAAACATCTCAGGCACAAAACCAGGGCTGCAATATTTATTTCAATATTTGTGAACAGCCAATCCTATAATGACGCTGTTTTACACCACAATGACACAGACTCCAAGTTTCAGAAGGTTGAAGATTACTCCTTTATTTTTGGGGTGTGTTTTTCTTTTATACTATTCTACACAGACCAATTTGTTTGGTGAAACAAAGACACTTTCTTTTTTGTTTGTTTTGGTGTTTTGTTTGATTTTTGGGGATTTCTCGCCCAAGAATTTGGGGATTTCTTGGGATTTCTTTCCCAAGAATTTTGGGATTTCTCGCCCAAGAATTTTGGGATTTTGGGGGATTTCTTCCCCAACAATTTTGGGATTTCTTCCCCAAGAAATTTGCGATTTGCCTCACCTGACAGTGAACACGACGAGGAAACACATTTGGGCTGGAAAACTCCCCCATTTCCACCAGGAAAAAACATCACCCACCATCAGGAACTCTCTGCCTGCCAAAGCCCCTTTTGTATCTCTGCCAGCTCCTTCTTTCTGCTCCTCCCTGCCTCTCATTTCCATTAAAATGACTCTGCTCGGCAGTTTGAGATGTTTGCTTTTGTCTCACCCTGCACCCTGAAGGGACCCCGGGCACCCCAGGGAGCCCTGCCAGGACAGGGCAGCCCAGATTAGGGATGTCACCATGTCCCCATCTCAACCCCTCCCGCCCTGACTCACTTCCCCCGGTGGAAGGAAAGACCTTAACTCACCCTTCACCTTGGGTTTTATCCAGATGTTTCACCAGGAAGAGGATTTTTGCAAAGCTGGGGGTTTGTGCTTGGGTGTGGGGCTGAGAGATTTTTTAGCCTGCTAAGCAGCTGCTAACCTTTTCCCAAGGAAAAAAAAATCTCAAGAAAGTTTGGGGTTTTTTTATCAAAAAAATCTTGGTAAACAACTCTCCTTTCTCAAAACAATCTTTGTCCAGCTGGTGTTTTGCTGTTTCTCTAATTTAATCAATGATATTAGAGAGGTGTTGTTCCTATTCACCAACCATGTTAAAGTCTGTATCAGAACACCTTATAAAAGGCAGTAAAAATTAGACAACAAAGCCTTTTTTCTATGCAATATATGACACTGTTGTACACCACAACAACACAGACTTCAAACTTCAGAAGGCTGAAAATGACTCTGCTATTTTTGGGATGTGTTTCTTTTTTATACTATTTTACACAGACCAATTCAATTGGTGAAACAAAGACAAACATCTTCAATCACATTGGTCAGAGCAGAGGGACAACAAGAAGAAATCTCTCTTAGGAAAATAATATAAACAAAGTTAGAGTTCACAAAAACATTTCTCCTATTTACAGAAAATTCTTTGGGAAAAGAATTTCAAAAAACCAAAACATCTCAGGCATGAAACTGGGGCTACAATAAACCCTTCTCTTTCTATGCAATATGCTCTTTGCCTTCTGAATTATTTGGAGTTTTTCGTGTCCTACAGTGACAGCTGGGGAATAAATCACAAAATCCAGGGGTCGAAGCGGGGGTCTGGTGGTTGTCCAGAGAAGGAGATCAGTGACACTCAAGGTTAAAAACACCTGAGAGAAAAAATCAAAGCTGTGCCCAGGGATCCAGGGGCACTTCCAGGATCTCCTCCCCTGCTGCAGGTGAATTTCTGGAAATGCTGGAGTGACAAATTCCTCACCCCGGATGCTCCCAGGAGGAGCAGGAGTCACCAAGCAGGGCTGGGACCTTTCCTTACCTGTTCATTCCAGCTTGTCAGGAGAATCCAGGGAAGGGCCAGATCATGGTGGAATTGCAGCCCAGACCCCTCCCAGGGCCTCCCAAACATCAAAACTCCTTTTTTCCAATGGTTCTGCCCTGATATCTCAGGAATATTTTGAGTTTTTTCCTTCATCTGTTCTGGGTGGGTGAAGAGATTTTAAAGATCATTCCCATTCCAGGCCCCAAACACCTTCCAGGTGGCTCCAGGGACATTTCCCGGGATGGGGAATCCATGGAATATCCTGTGCCATGGAAGAATTCCTCCCCAAAATCCAACCTGAATTTCTCCTCTTGCAGCCTGAACCAATTTCCCCCTTTCCTGTCACTCAGTTCCTGACCTTCAGCTCCTCCACAGCTTCCTTGGAAGATCCCAAAGGAATCCTCCAAGAAATCCCAAACCTGGAATTCTCTCCTGCCCTGTGGCTCAGGGAATTTGGAATGGTGTGAGGAATTCTCTCTGATATTATCATAACAGGCGACAGCCAGCCTGTTAAATCAATTTAAATACCCGAATTTAAATAACTGAAAAGGAACCCCTGTAATTCCCTTCCAGCTCTGGGGCTGCCAGGATGGATACACCAGGGGAATTATCCATTTTAAATGTTCCCTTTGGGAGGATGAATTATACATTTTAATGTTCCCAGGGCTGATGGTGCCTCCAGCACAGAGATTCCCTGCCTGGCTGAGGATCCTCCCTAAAGACTAAACCCACCCCAAATGAGAATTATCACCCAAATTATCACCCAAACTGGACTCAGTTTTCAAATTAGTAGTTAAAGAGTGCAGCATTTTAGGAGAAGTGAAAGTGGGGCATGATACAGGGGGAAAGAAATGGTCGTTTTGGAAAATCAAGAGAAACAAGAATTTCAAAATTCATCGTGTTTAGAATTATAATTGTCATTAAACCAAATAATTAAGCTCAAAAATTAACCCAAGAGACATTCGCAAGTGTTTCTCCCTTCAAAAGGCATTGAATCTTCTTATTGAGACACCCAACATCTTTAGTCCTCTGAAAGGACATTTCATACTTGGGGCTTTTCTATTAAAATGGATAAAAATGCATCAGAAACATTCTGTCAAAACCCAGTGGCAGAATTCCACCATTTCACTGGATTTTCTGGTCTGTGGTAAATGCAGGTCTCAACTCAGGCCACAAAAGAGCATCTTAAGAGGCCTCAATAAACTGCAGCTCATCCCCAAATAATCCCAGCAATAAAGGGGTTTGAGGTTTGGGGGAATTTCTCTTTTGTGAGGATTGTGTGGTCAGGGAGAATCTGGTTTAATCACCCCCTCCAGAGCTCACCAGCGTTAATTACAATCATTAAGGTGCCTGGGCAACTTTGTTTTCCTTCCACATAAGGATAATAATTCCCCCAAAGAGTGACTAGCCCGGAATAATCCCAACATTCCCATGTCTCCCTGTTCCTAAAATTCCACAAAACATTTCAAACACAGCCAGGAGAGCTTGGGAAATGTTAATTACTAATTTATTCCCAAAGAAATCCCCAATTCCATGAGGCCAGGGATGGGAACAGGGCTGGAAAAGGGTCTGGAGAATCCTGAAGGAGCTGGGGAGGCTCAACCTGGAGAAAAGGGGGATCCAGGGGGGATTTTGGGATCCTCCAGGGGGGATTTGGGATCTGATCCCAGGGAACGGGGCCAGAACAAGAGGGAATGGCCTCAAGCTGGGCCAGGGTGGGAAATTTGGGATGATTTTTTCCATGGAAAAAGGGTTGGGAAGCATTGGGAAGGGCTCAGGGAGGGTTGGATCCCCATCCCTAGAGGTGTCTGAGGAATTCCTGGAGATTCCTTGGGATGACCAAGTGGGAATCAGGCACAGCTCAGATTCAATGAGCTCAGAATTCTTTCCCAGCCCCAGGGATTTCGGGATTCTGTGGATCCTGGGGGTGGGAAGGAGCTGAGGCTGGAAAATCCTGGGGTGGGAACAGGGCTGGAAAAGGGTCTGGAGAATCCTGAGGGAGCTGGGGGGGCTCAGCCTGGAGAAAAGGAGGATCCAGGGGGGATTTTGGGATCCTCCAAGGGGGATTTGGGATCTGATCCCAGGGAACGGGGCCAGGACAAGAGGGAATTGCCTCGAGCTGGGCCAGGGGAGGCTCAGGGTGGGAAATTTGGGAAAAAAAATCCTCCTGGAAAAGGAAAAGGGAAGAGGCTGCCCAGGGAGGTTTGGAGTGGCCATCCCTGGAGGAATTCCTGGATGTTGTTCTGACTTTGCAGGTGGGGATCAGGCACAGCTTGGCCTCTGTGATCCTGGAGAGCTTTTCCAACCCTGTGCTGTCCCTGAGGACACCAGGAAACCCATGAAACCCAATATTGAGCAAAAACCTCCACAGGGACTGGTACTGTGGGGAAGGGAGGGAGAACTGGGCCAGGCAGAGGTGATGCACCCACAGAACTTGGCTAGATAATTCAGGAATTTCACTCTCCTGGCCACAGGACTAGGCTGGTGCAGTAGGCCAAGGGCAGGGAACACACAAAGACACGCCAATAACCTGCTGCAAAGTCTGGTTTAATGAGGAAAAACAGGTGAGACACAGCACAGGTGACAAATTGCCCAGGGGACCGTGGTGGGTGACTCAGGGAATGTCTGGGGTTGTTTCTCCTGGGGTGGTGCCCAGCCCTGGTCACTGCAGAACCACTTTTATCCATCAGGAGCCGTGGAAGGAGCTTAAAAATGGATCTGGGATGGATCTCAGAGTAGATCCTTGGTGCTGCCACAGTCACAGGAGCACAGAACGGTTTGGGTGGGATTTTAAAGATGATCCAGTTCCATCCCTGCCAAGGGCAGGGACAACTTATTCCATGTTCCAGAGTGCTCTGAACTTCATCCAGCCTGGCCTTGGAAACTTCCAAAACTTGGAAACCCCGTGCCAGGGCCTCACAGGAAAGAATTCCCCTCCTAATCTCTCCCTGAAATCTAATCTAAACCCACAAAGATCCCTCCAAAGCCCCCAGGGAATCAGGGGGAATCAGCTTTGAGAGAGCAGAGGGCTGGGAAAAGAGAGGAAAGCTTTAGAGAAAAGGAAATCAGGAAGGGTGGGAGAAGGATGGAAACGGATTTCTGAGGCGGGAGAAGGATGGAAACAGATTTCTGAGGTGGGAAAAGGATGTAAAAGGATTTCTGAGGCGGGAGAAGGATGTAAAAGGATTTCTGAGGCGTTCAAACATCCAGAGATGTTTTTAACGCGGCCCCAAACGCCGGAGCTCAGGCGCGGAGCCGCGTCCTCCCGCTCGCCCCGGCTTTAGCAGCAGGGCCCGCAGCTCCCCACGGGGTAACCCCGAGCCCACCTGGCCCCACCACAAACTTGGGAAGCTCCAGGGGTTCGGGCAGCACCGAAACTGCCTCCGAAACTGCCTCCCAGCCCGGCTCCAGCTCCGGATCCAGCGCTGCCTCCCAGCCCGGCTCCGACCGCGGGGACCCCGGCGGAGCCCACGACGCTCTGCTGGGGGAAGGTGCTGAGGATGGGCCCGGGGATGGTGACCACCACCGGGGGAGGATAAATGACCACGGTGGAGTCTGGGCACTGCCGGACACAGGGCTCGTTGCAGGAATCGGCCACGGGCTGGGGCACGGCCACACCGCAGGGGGAGGCGCTGCCGTCGGTGCAGGGGCTCAGGGTGTGGACCATGGTGGCTCTGGGGGGGTCTGCGGGGAGAGGGAAGAGCAGGAAAACAAAATAAAATTAAATATAACAAAATTCACGTCGGTTTCATGGTCAAACATGAGAGTAAAAGGCTGCGGAGAGGATCAAGGGAGAGGGAGAACTGTCGTGGCTCAGCAGCGGAAATAGATCCCTGAATTACTGAACACAAGTGGGAAGAGTTTTCATGGGATATTGCTGAGATCCCACCCAGATCTGCAAACATCCCTAAATTGTGTATTGAACACAAGTGGGAAGAGTTTTCATGGAATATATCTGAGAGCTCACCCAGATCTCCATACATCCCCCCTAAATTGTGTATTGAACACAAGTGGGAAGAGTTTTCATGGGATATTGCTGAGAGCTCACCCAGATCTGCATTTCCTGGTGGCTGGACACTCACAAATTGATTCATTTACACAATCCCAGAGCCGCTGAGGTTGGAAAAACCCTTCAGGATCACCGAGTCCAACCTGGGATCAATCCCCACCCTTCTCAACCAGAGCAGAGCCACATGCAGCGGTTTCCAGCAGTAGAAATGTCAGAGTGATCCCAAAAACGCCCTCCCAGGCTTGGTTAGAGGAGGAATTGAAGAGTTCAGGAATTATTCAGGAATTATTCAGGAATTATTCAGGAATTCACTTACCTGCAGCACCAGGGAAGCGAGACAAGAGAAATGATGGTGTGAGATGTGAGGCCGGAGCCCTTTTATACCCGGCCCCAAAATGCCCAGCGGGTGAATCACCCACGCCCAAAACTTCCTAATCAATTACTAACCGCGATTCTTTCCAGGTCCAGCTCTCTTAACGGGTGTCAATTGTTTCAGATAAATCACCCCTGCTAATTGCTGGTTTGTCCTGGTGTCTCCCGCATGACCTGTCCTTTTACTGCCTTCCCCACTCTGCAATTTCAGCTTTACAGGGGAGAGGATTCTTTGTCTCTGCATCTCAAAGGCAAAATGTTTATGGGGTTTAGGCTTGATTTTCCGCATGGCTGGGCTCATTCCTTGGCAGGAGGGGAACCAGAAGTTTTTCTGGATAAAAAATATCCTTGACTCAGGCCAGGAAGAGCTGAAAAAGTGGTGGATAAACCGGAGTTCTTCAATGAAATATTTAATTAAAGATGAATAACCTGCGTTCTGGGTTCTTTAGACAGATAAAAAGCTCTGCCACACTGCAAAAATCCTGAATTTTATTATTATGGACCCAAATAAGTCAGGACACCTCTTTCAACCCAACACCGAGCACCCAGTTAATTCCTGTACACGTTTTAACAAAAAAACAGAAAGGAAGGCAAGACCACATTTAATATCACGTTAAAAAAAACCCAAACCATATTTTCAAAACCCTAAATCATGACTGGATTTGGGGAAGGGCAAGAAGGGCCATAAACGGGGTGTGACCCAGGCAAGACCTCATCAGGTGTTGTTTTTTTTTTCCAGGGAGTCACTTCTCCCAACCGACAGCTGACGTTGGGAGACACCTCTGGAATCCCGAGTGCTGATGAATCCCTGCAGGTTGGGGTTATCATCCTGCTACACCTGAGGAGGAGGAGGCTCTGGGGCAGCCAGGAGTGGAGTCAGGGGCAGATGCCAAGGATGGCACCGGCGTGAGCTGGAGGGACACTCCCACCACCAGCAACTGCTCCTTTCTGGTTCCCATCTGGTTCAAAAAAACAAAAATTTCTCCTACTTCTGCTCTCTTTTATTAAACCTGGCCTCAAAGCCTTCTCCCTTGGGTTGGAAGGGAATTCTAAGAGTATCCCTGTTGCTATAGGACACGAAAAGAGCAACACTCACGCAGTCAGGACATCAGGGCAAAAAGAGGGAAGTTTATTTTTCGATCTCAATTTATATAGATTTTGGACAATGACCACAGATTGGACAAACAAGGTTGACACCTCTCCAACTACACTGGTCAAACTAGAAGTCCATCCATTGTCCCTCCTCAAGAGAGGAACGATAAACAAGAAGAACAGTTTACAATAACATCACTTTTGTTTACGTGAAAATTTGTGAGAAACTCCACTACAAAAATGCAAACATCAGAAGGCTGAAAAAGATCAGGGCAACATATCCCATTCCACTTTGTGCTGTCCCAGGTTGCTCCAAGCCCTGTCCATCCTGCCCTTGGACACTTCCAGGGGTGTGGGACATTTGTCCATCCCGGTCTTGGACACCCAGGGGTTGTGGAACATTTGTCCATCCTGGTCTTGGACACTTCCAGGGGTGTGGGACATTTGTCCATCCTGCCTTTGGACACTTCCAGGGGTGTGGAACATTTGTCCATCCCAGCCTTGGACACTTCCAGGGGTGTGGGACATTTGTCCATCCTGGACACTTCCAGGGGTGTGGGACATTTGTCCATCCCTGCCTTGGACACTTCCAGGGGTGGGACAATAAAGGAAGAAAACCACTGCGATTGCAACATCCACCATCACCTCACCTTAAATTGGCCAGCAGTCCATCCCCAAAGTCGAAAAACATCAGAATTAATACCTAATTACTGTTTTTAGCCAGCTGGAGATTAAATGTTGAGCCTTATCTCAGAGATTTATTGATAATTAAAAGTCCAGGTCTTTGGAGGAACAGCGCTGGGATTTGTTCCCTCTGCTCCTCGGGGTTCCTGTGGCTGCAGGGTGGATTTCTGCGAGCACCAGCATTAACCCTGACAAGAATCATGTCAAAGCTTTCTTCAGGTGTTTCCAAATGCTTCACAGGAGCTCATTAGCGCCCTGATGTTGTCACTGCATCGTGTTAACAGGAGTCCTAACAGCTCAGACACCGGGAAATAAAAGTGATGAATCAACAAGGTGACACGTGGCCAAAAATCAGCGCCTGGGTTTGGTCAAACAGAGCAGTGTCAGCTCGATTTGCCAGCTCAGACAGGCTGGGGGATCTGATTCCAGCTCCTCTAAAACACACAAATCACCGGTTTTGTAAAGATAAATCTGAAAGGATCAAGTAGGAGTTGAGTGCAGGAGGGGGGAGAGCCCTGAGGACACTGATGTGGGTGAAATGTTCAAAAAATCAGGGATCAAATCCATCCCTGAGAGCAATGAAACACCAAAATCATCCCTGAGGATGGAAAAGAGCTCCAAGCTGTGCCCAGGTCACCCACACCAACATCCAGGGATTCCTTGGAGACTCCAAACCTCCTGCCAGGAGTCTGGAGAGACAATTCCAGCTCCCACCCGGGGTGGAACGAGATGTTCTTGAGGGTCTTTCCCACCCAAACCCCTCCAAAACGATTCCCTGATCAATCTGCTCCCCTTTCCAACACAAAAAAAGATAGTATTTACTAATCACATAAAACCACAGCATCCCAATGGGATTTTTTTTTATTTCAAGGAATGCTCTGAGCTGGAAAGAGGGAAAAATACTCTTACCAGAGCCTGTTCTCATCCTGAAACTCATGTGCTTTGCTGGCACATTAAGACATTTTAGTGATAAATGAGGACACCGTGGTGATAAATGAGAAAACTCTGATGATAAATGAAGACACTCCTGATTAATGAAGACACTCCTGATTAATGAAGACACTGTTGATTAATGAAGACACTGCTGATTAACGCAGACACTCCGGAGGTGCTGAGCTGGCCCGTCGCTGTGTTTACCCGCACACGGAGCGGGAGCAGGACATTAAACAGCCACCAGGACCTCATAAACCCCTCAGAAACGCTCATTAATGTCTGACACGAGCCGGGCTGGCTCAGCTCAGCCCCGTGACGAGCAAACGCCAGCGCGGAGCCAATTCTGGGGCCGCGTCCCGGCACATCAAAGGCTGCTAATTACCCTGATGACATCAGGCGTCGGCAGCAGCAGCATCCCTTCCCAGCGCCTGGCACAAGGCACGGGACAGAGCCGAGCTCTGGGTGCAAAGCTGAGATTTTGGGATGGTCCCAGGGCTTTTGGGGTGGTCCCAGGGCTTTCGGGATGATCCCAGAGTTGTTGGGATGGTCCCAGAGTTGTTTGGATGATCCCAGGGCCATTAGGATGGTCCCAGATCTGTTGGGATAGTCCAGAGTTGTTGGGATGGTCCCAGAGCTTTTGGAATGGTCCCAGGGCTGTTGGGATGGTCCCAGAGCCCTTGAGATGGTCCCAGATCCATTGGGATGGTCCCAGGGCTTTTGGGATTGTCCCAGGGCTTTCGGGATGATCCCAGAGTTGTTGGGATGATCCCAGAGCTGTTGGGGTGGTCCTAGAGGTGTTGAGATGATCCTGGAGCTTTTGGGATTATCCCAGAGGTGTTGGGATGATCCCATAGTTGTTGGGATGGTCCCAGAACTTTTGGGATGGTTCCAGGGCTGTTGGGATGGTCCCAGAGCCCTTGAGATGGTCCCAGATCCGTCGGGATGGTCCCAGGGCTTTTGGGATGATCCCAGGGCTATTGGGATGGTCCCAGAGCTGTTGAAATGTTTCCAGGGGTTTTGGGATGATCCCAGAGATCTTAGGATGGTCACAGATCTGTTGGGATGGTCCCAGAGATGTTGGGATGGTCCCAGGGCTGTTGGGATAATCCCAGATCCATTTGGGTGGTCCCAGAGCCCTTGGGATGGTTGTAGGGTGGGACAGTGGGGTCATGAGGAAAGAATTCCCTGTTCTGTTTTCAGTGGAGTGAAAAGTTTTGCAAGGACAGGACAACCGGGAACGGGTTCAGACAGAGCATCAGATAGTGGGATTTTGGGATTTTGGGATTTTGGGATATTGGGATATGGGGATATGGGGATATTGGGATTTTGAGCTTTTTGGATATTGGGCTTTTTGGATATTGGGATTTTGGGATATTGGGATTTTAGGATATTGGGATATTGGGAAGGATTCATTCCCTGTGAGTGGGGGCAGGCCCTGGCCCAGGTTATTTCATGGATTCCACACCCCTGGAAGTGCCCAAGGCCAGGCTGGAGCAAAATCGGGGAATGACTCTCAGAAAGTTTGAGGATTTGCCACACAAGGAGCAGCTCAGTGCCAGCCTTGGGCACTTCCCTGTCAATCCTCTTTCCCAAAATTCCTTCCCTCAGTGTCCCAGCTGCCTTCCTGCAGGAAAAAAAAATGTTTTATAACTGGTTTTCTAACTTCTATAACGTTTTATAACTGGTACTGACATGGAGCTCTGAGTTTTGCCTCTTTACGTTGTTTGTAGAAAATAAACAGTTTGTGGCAGGAGAAAGGGCTCATTTAGAAATTTAATTTCTAAAATTAATTTCTAAAATTAATTCGTTTGGAAATGAAATTTCTAAAATTAATTTCTAAAATTAATTCCTAAAATTAATTTTGGGGTTTTTTTTCTTCTCTTATTTTCTTCTTCTTAGCGTGTGTGTTAATAAAATCTACCTGTTTACCTTAAGTTGGAACCTGTTTTGCCTTATTTCTCCAAAATCCTACCTCCTAAAGGTTAAAAAGAGCAGACACTAAATTCGGTGAAGGTAAAACAATTAACTCCCGCTCCCCCAGCGCTGCTTCCCCATTCTCACCCCGGCAAAAGGAGCTTTTTTTGGGAGGATTGGATTTCTTTAGGCACCTAACGAGGTCATCGGGATAAAAGAGCGGCTTTTCCTTCTCCCCATAAAACTCCGAAATGGAAAGAACCCGCAGGGTGTGAGGTGGTTTTTTTCACGGGATTCGGGGATAACAACGCGTTAACGAGCCCGAGTGAGTAAAATAATTACAGCCACGGAAAAAGGTCGCATGTGAACAAAATCCCTGCTGTGGTTTATTGGGATTTGGCTCTCGGTGGCTCAGGTTTTCCGTGAAGCCTAAAGGACTATAAAAACTCCATATAAAACCTCCCAATTTCCAAGCTTTCTATCCAGTCCTTACTCTCCACCGTCAGCTCGGTAAGTTATTTCCCTGTTTGTACTTAGGAAAATGCTATTTTGCTGGGATTTGGAGCTGGAATCTGGATCCTGCAGGAATATCCTGGGAATTGAGAGGAGTTGTTGCTGTTAAAGGTTCTCTCTTGGGTTTGTTGCTATTTTTTTTTAAGGCAGGGACAGATAAATTGTTTTAAAGTTGAGCCTGAAATGTAGAGAACCTCTCCCAGTTTGGGATGTGAGCTTTCTTCACCTTCCTCTTGGATCCATATCATTGTTAAAAATGAATTCTGGATTTCTCCTTTATTACAGGCCACTTATTTTAGTGGTTCAGGTGATAATTATCCAAGTTTGGGTCAGCCTTTGGATCCAGGCTGGAAATTTTGGGAATGTTGAGACCCCTGAGCCCCTCACAGGATCTGCAGGGGCTCCGGGGAAGCTGGAGAAGGATTTTTCCTCAGGAACTGCAGGGACAGGACACAGGGAATGGGGTCAGGGGGACAGAGGGGGAATTGGGGTGGGATTTTGGGGAGGAATTCTTCCCTGGGAGGGCCTGGCCCAGGGAATTCCATGGATTCTCCATCCCTGGAAGTGTCTAGGGCAAGGTTGGAGCAAGGGGAGGGGTCCTGGAAATCTGCAGCTTTGCTTTTCCTTCCTCCTCCTGGAAAGAATTTCCAGTGCCAGGTGAGGCATCCAGAAAGAAAATAAATGAGAGTCCCTGTGCTAAAGAACTGAGACACTCAGCACTGACCCCGGACAGAAGCACAGGTCCCAAAATCCCCCTTTTTTCCAGGGGTTACAGCTCCTGGCTCCCCTCAACAGCTGGAGCTGCGGGAGAGATTTTTTGTGGAAAAGCCGGGTTGTGCAGTTTGGGTGGAAAGCTGGTTATTTTAGGGAAAAGCGAGGATGGAGAGCTGGGGTTTTAGGGAAGAGCAAGACTGGAGAGCTGAGTTTTGTAAGGGAAAAGCAAGGCTGTGCAGTTTGGATGGAGGCCTGGGTTTTTAGGGAAAAGCAAGGCTGGAGAGCTGGGTTTTTTAGGGAAAAGGGAGGCTGTGCAGTTTGGATGGAGAGCTGGAATTTTTAGGAAAAAGCGAGGCTGGAGAGAGCTGGGGTTTAGGGTTTTGTTTGTTTGGTTGGTTGGTTGATTGGTTTTGGGTTTGGGGTTTGGGGTTTGTTTTTGGTTTTGGTTTTTTGTTGGGTTTTTTTTTGTGTTTGTTTTGTTTGGTTTTTGGTTTTTGTGGGTTTTTTTTCGGGGAGGGGAGTGTTTTGGTTTTTTTAAATTTATTTAAAAGCCGGGCTGCACGGTTTAGATGGAGCTCTGACAGCTGAGAGCCCAATCCCTTTGCCAAACCCAGACCAGAAATCCCTCCATCCCCTTCCCCTGTGTCCCGCAGGATCATGTCCTACTACGGCTACCAGTACAAGCAGCAGTGCTACATCCCCGGCGGGATGAAGATCCCCACGCCTGCCTTGCCTCAGCCCTGCCACGGCCCGGGGCTGCTGCCCTGCTCCTCCTGCTCCTCCTGCTCGCCCTGCCCGCCCTGCTCGCCCTCGGGGGCCAAGCTCTGCACCGTCAGGAAAACCTTGGCCAGCCCGAGCTGCGTGGAGACCCGCGTGGTGCAAGGGCACCGCTGCTCCTCCTCCTCCTCCTCCTCCTGCAGCAGCTCCCGGTGCCTGGGGCCGTGCCCGGGGTCGTGCCCTGCGCCCTTCCCGCAGGGTGGGGAGGTGGCCGTGCTCAGGGGGTGTCCCCAGGTGTGCCAGGACAGCTCCTCCTGCCCCTACTCCTCCTACCAGTGGTCCAACAGTTACCAGTACAAGTGTGGGCAGTGAGATCTCTCCGGGGTGGGGCGTGAGGAGCAGGAGAGGATCTGGCACTGAGGGAAAAAAACCCAGCAATTCTCCTGCTGACACCACTCCTGAGCACCTCTGGGAACCTTCGGAACCTTTGGGAACCTTGTGGCTCCATTGGGAACCTTTAGGAACCTTTGGGAGCCTTCTGATTCCTATGGGAACCTTTAGGAACCTTCTGGAACTTTTGCGAACCTTTAGGAACCTTTGGGAACTTTCTGATTCCTTTAGGGACCTTCTGGAACCTTTGGGAACCCTTTGGGAACCTTTGGGAACCTTCTGGAACCTTTAGGAACCTTCTGGAACCCTCTGGGAATCTTTAGGAACATTTGGGAACTTTCTGGCTCCATTGGTAACCTTCTGGAACCTTCTGGAACCTTTGGGAACCTTTGGGAACCTTTGGGAACCTTCTGGAACCTTTAGGAACTTTTGGGAGCCTTCTGATTCCTATGGGAACCTTTAGGAACCCTCTGGAATCTTTGGGAACTTTCTGAAACTTTCAGAAACCCTCTGACTCCATTTGGAATTTTCTGGAACCTTCTAATTTCTATGGTAACCTTTGGGAACCTTCTGGTTCCTTTAGGGACCTTCTGGAACCTTTGGGAACCCTCTGGCACCTTTGGGAACCTTGTGGAACCTTTAGGAACCTTGTGGAACCTTCTGGAACCTTCTGGAACCCTCTGGCTCTTTTAGGGACCCAGATCTTGTTTAACCCTCTCCAAGAATTCCCTGTATCAGATTTTGGGGTCTCGTGGGTTCTTTTCTTCCTCTCTCCCCTCCTCTGTGGCACGGGGAGTTCCTGTGGCCGCAGGAAGGAGATGTCACCACTAAAAATAAACTTATTTTTTTCTGCTTATGATTTTGTTCCAGTGGGAAATTTGTAAAGAAATTGGGGTTTTGGGGGGGAGGGTGGTGGGGGTCACATCCCTGGAGGAGTCCCAGGACTCAGGGCTGGGTGGGGAATTGAGGATCTGGGAGGGATTTCCCCACCTCAGGGTTTAATTCTGTACAAAACAAACAGAAATTACGTACGAAACAAATAGAAATTCTGTACAAAAAAATTAGAAATTCTGTACAAAACAAACAGAAATAAGATTGGGGGAGAAAAAAAATGGAAGCTGGTGAAAACCAAAATTTGACTTTCTAGTCAAGGGGAGTCTCTTGTGTCAAGCAATTCACTCTCAAAGCATTTACTCCTTAAATATAATAATAACTCCTCAGATATGATGAATATTTTAAATATCCATCTGCAAGTCAGAGAGTTTGCTCTGTGGTTTGCATTATTTTATTCTCTCTGGCACGTCCTCAATAAAACCTTTTCTGCATTGAACTGTTTGTGTCTAATTTGGGGTTTTGTCCATCCTTTTTCACTTGACTCAGAGCTGAAAATCCCAATTTTATATCAGTCATAGAAAGACAAGCCCTGCTCCCACCTGGGCTGGTAAAAACCACCCAGATCTCCCAAGTGGATCTTAAATCAACTCAGGGAAAAGTCGGGGCAGCTTTGGGATGATAAAAACAGGGAATCAGTTCAGTGCCAGGAGAGAGAAGGGCATCAAACAGCAAATAAAATAAAATAAAATAAAATAAAATAAAATAGCATAAAATAGTCAAGTAAAAATAAAGTCAAATAAAATAATAAAGTAAAATAAAAAATAAAATCAAATAGTAAAATAAAAGAAAATATTAAATAAAAAATAAATTCAAAATAAAATATAAAATATAAAATAAAATAAAAAATATTTAAAATAAAGTAAAATAAAATAAAATAAAATATAAAATAAATCAAAATAAAGTAAAATATAAAATAAAAAATGAAGTAAAATAAAAGACTATAAAATAAAATAAAATAAAATAAAATAAAATAAAATAAAATAAAATAAAATAAAATAAAACTGGATGCGAGCCACCCTGTCCCCCACAGAATCCCAGCCAAATTTCCCCTAAATCGTTCCGTGTGCACCCGGAAACCGCAGGCCGGGAATTCCCGGTGCTCCACCGTGTGGCCAAATCCAGGTGTGACCTCACCTGGGCCGCACCCACAGCGGCAGAGGGGCCCGAATACTACACGTGTTATGTTAGAAAGTTTTGTTGAATTAATATAATCTCTTTTCGTCCTGTGATAAATAAAGTTTTTAGGCTTTAGCAGATGCTTTTTGTAACTAGTTCAAAGAGAAGCCAGAGAGGCAATTAAATAATTCCTCACATCATCTGATCTGGATAGAAATAACAGCAAAGACACCAAAAAACTCCAGAAGGAAGAATTTATTGACTTGCGACTTTGTGGAGCCGTTGGAAAGATTTATTTGCAAGAGAGAATGGTGGGGGAGAAAAGTTAAAATTAAACAGAAACAATTAAATGCTTACATCGTGTCCGAAATTTCTGAATATGCAATAATAACGTGTGATATTAAAGGAAACATCCTTCTTAGCCGGGGTGGGGAATTCCAGGCACCCAGACGTCTGTAACTTTTTGTTTTATATGTCTCTTATTGTATTTATTTTTTATTAAAATTATTTTTATTATTATTAAAATGATTTTTTATCATTTTATTATTATTAATGTTTTGTTATTTTTATTATTTTTGTCGGGTTTGTTATTTTTATTATTATGAACATTGTTTTATTATTTTAAAATTTTATTGGTTTTATTATTATGAAAATTATTTTATTATTTTAAAATTATAACCGAACTGAGCCATGTTTTTTTCCACGATCCCCGCGGGTTCCGCGGTCTCCGAGCACCCTCTTGTGGCTGCGCGGGTTCGGAGCTTCTGGAATGTTCCCTCCCGGAGGTGAGGAACGACTCACCCGGAGGTGACGGGAATAATTAACAACTGGCTGCGTTAATGAGCTCGTGCTGATTGCCAAGCCCCGCCCCTGCAGCGAGCCCGGGGAGGAGCCAGAGAGACAGACAGACAGAGGGAGGGACAGAGGGAGGGAGGGACAGACGGACAGATAGAGGGACAGAGAGAGGGGACAAATGGAGGGACAGAGGGATGGACAGGCAGAGGGACAGGGAGAGGGACAGACGGAGAGACAGACGGAGGGACAGACAGACAGAAGGAGGGAGGGACGGACGGACGGACAGATAGAGGGACTGACAGAGGGACGGACAGAGAGAGGGACAGAGAGGGGGACAGACGGAGAGACAAAGAGAGACAGGCAGAGGGACAGACAGAAGGACAGACAAAGGGACAGACAGAGGGACAGACGAAGGGACAGGCAGACAGAGGGACAGACAGATGGAGGGATAGAGAGAGGGACAGACGGAGGGACCGACAGACAGAGGGACTGACAGGAACAGACAGACAGAGGGACTGACAGGGACAGACAGACAGAGGGGACAAATGGAAGGACAGAGGGACTGACAGGGACAGACAGAGGGACAAACAGACAGAGTGACAGAGAGAGGGACAGACAGAGGGACAGTGTGCTCCTTTAGCACGGATGTGAGGAGTTTTGGTTTATTTTTCCTAAAGAAGTTATAACATGAAATTCCCCCCACATTTCCCCCGGATTTTCTCCCTCCCTCAGAGGCTCCGAGGTTTTGGATTATTTTGGATTTTGGATTTTGGATTTTGGGGTTTGGGGTTTGGGTTTTGGATTTTGGATTTTGGGGTTTGGGGTTTGGGTTTTGGATTTTGGATTTTGGGGTTTGGGGTTTGGGTTTTGCCCGAGGGAATTCGGGGAGCTCCGAGCGGCCGTGGGCTGGGAAGGTGCAGCACAACCCAGTGTCGAAATCCCAAATTCCTGCAGGGATAAAGGGGCGGAGCAGAGGTGGAAAAGCAGGTCCGTGAATGGATATTTTTCGATTGTTAACAGTAAAAAGACCTTTTTTTGGTTGTTTTTTTTTTTCTTCTTTGTAACATCTAAACTGACCAAGCCAGAAGGTTTGGGGGGGGAAAAGTAACCCTGCATTAAGACTGCTAAATTTCTGGGGTTTTTATTCAAATTAAAATAACCAAAAAAACCAAAAACCTCAAGAGAAAGATTTACAAGACCCATGTCACCAGACAGAGTGGAGCCACCCACAAATAAATCTTAACAGATAAGATGATTGGGGGATGTTTGAAACAGATAAAAACTCGAATAGAATAATTTATTAAGATCTATTGAATGTGCAACACAACGACCCTTAAAAACAGAAATCTGAAAGGGTTTGTGTGTTGTCTGTGCCAAGCACCCTCGGCCAAGATACTTTTTGCCTTTCTCCCGGTTGTCTATTTTTTTTTAATTATTATTTTTTAATTTTTAATTTTAATTTTTGGTACTATTATTATTATTATTATTATTATACTTCTACTTCTACTACTACTACTACTACTACTACTACTACTACTACTACTACTACTTCTAAATTTCTCTAATAAGTGGAACTCGTTTTTCACACTTTCCTCCCTCCAACTGTCCCCCCAGACCAGCTAATCCCTGATTGAGGCCAAAAAAAACCTCCCAAAGCCTTTGGGGAGTTCCCAGGCAGGTTAATTAACAATCGGATGTGAGTCCCCGAGGATAATGAATGGAGCAATTAAGACTTTTTCCACTTGACGAGCTGCAATAACAACGAGGGGAGGAAGCTGCCTCGGTGTCATAGGGGATAAAAAAAAAATAAAAATAAATAAATAAACTGGGTAGATGACCCAATAAAGAGCTGGGTGGATCCTGAAAAATAGGAAGCAATGCAGTAAAACTGGCCGGGGCACCAGGATCCCTGGAATGGGGCTGGAGGTGACAGTGACACCCGGGTGACAACCACGGGCTGGGCCAAACAATAGACGTTAAAATATACAGAATATAGAGTTAGACCTTAGCAAATATACATTAAAATATATGTTAAAATATATGTTAAAATTTGCATTAAAATATACAGAATACAGAGGTAGACCTTAGCAAATCTCCATTAAAATATGCATTAAAATATACAGAATATAGAGGTAGATCTTAGCAAATCTCCATTAAAATATACAGAATATAGAGTTAGGCCTCAGCAAATATACGTTAAAATATATGTTAAAATATGTGTTAAAATATACATTAAAATATACAGAATATAGAGGTAGACCTTAGCAAATATACATTAAAATATACGTTAAAATATACGTTAAAATATACAGAATGTAGAGTTAGGCCTGAGCAAATATACATTAAAATATATGTTAAAATATATGTTAAAATATGCAATAAATATACAGAATACAGAGGTAGACCTTAGCAAATCTCCATCAAAATATATGTTAAAATATACAGAATATAGAGTTAGACCTTAACAAATCTCCATTAAAATATACATTAAAATATATATTAAAATATACAGAATATAGAGTTAGGCCTTAGCAAATATACGTTAAAATATATGTTAAAATATGTGTTAAAATATACATGAAAATATACAGAATATAGAGGTAGACCTTAGCAAATATACATTAAAATATACATTAAAATATACGTTAAAATATACAGAATATAGAGTTAGGCCTCAGCAAATATACGTTAAAATATATGTTAAAATATAAGGAAAAATATGTTAAGCAAGATAATAGCAATGTTTAACAAAGAGGCTCCGTGCTTTGTTTGTAGAAGGGTACAAAAAGTTCCTGAATAATAAAAAATAGAAAATTATATAATATAATATGCTTAAAATTATATATTATATTATATTATATTATATTATATTATATTATATTATATTATATTATATTATATTATATTATAT
>JBBMKD010000090.1:5029501-5045248 GCA_037834095.1 Argya squamiceps | reverse complement strand
CCCCCCCCCCCCCCCCCCCCCCCTCCCTCCCGTGTTTCAAAATTTCCTCTTTATTTGCAAAAAAAAAAATTCCTCTTTATTCTTCTTTCGTTTTTGTTTTGTTTTGTTTTGTTTTTCCTACCAATTCAGGAATTCACGGGAGAAGAAGAGAGCTAGGAGGTGGAAAATTTAGAGTTTGGCGACCCTTTGGATTTCTCTGGGCCGTGTTTGCCACCACAAACACACACAGAACTCCTGAATATTCTTGGGAAACCAACCTCGAGGGAAAGGGCAGGAAGAAGAGGGTTTGAGGGTACTCAGCAAAGGGTGGGAAAGAAAGGAACAGAAACAAAAAAACGGGGCTGTATCCTCATTTTCCAGCCTTTTATCAGGATGGAGAAGGGTTGTTTTGGGGTTTTTTGGTTTGTTTTTTTTTAATCACTTTCGCTTCTTGGAGGAGCCATTCTCGCCTCAGGCGTTTGGACACCCGATCCTGCTGATCTTTTCCTTTCAGAGCGGTCCCTTTTCTTCACAGCAACATCAATTCCTGCTGCCGGCAGACCAGGACGTGGCCGGGGTGGGGATTAAGTGATAAAGGAGCGCTCAAACTTCAGAGCATCCCTCGGGGACAGACGCGCATCAAACCCTGCCAGTGCTGCCCTGGAGCTGCTGAAGTTTTGGCCTTTTTTATAATTTTTTTCCAATTTTTTTTCTTTTTTTTTCCTTTTTTAAAATCTTTTTTTCTTTTTTTTCCCCCTTCTTTTGCATCTCTGACAACTTTTCCACAGGCTCTTCCTTCTCCTTCTGGAGGAGAACTAAAACACTGAGCTCCTTTGAAAGCGGGATTGAAGAATTTCAAAGCAAAATCGAGTTATTGTTATGCAAACGGCGAGCCGGGTTCTTTCCTGCGGCCAGGGAATATTAAATCCCTGTCCCTGAGCAGCGCAGCCCTCTCCAAATTCCCAAATCAAGTTTGGATGAGGGTAATTCTGAGGTACCACGGCCTCTGACACACCTGCTGCAAGAGGGAGTTATTAAGGAATGATAGATTTAAAAAAAAAAGAACAGTTATACCTGGATAAGAAGGTTCTGTAGATGGAATAAGAACAGTTATATCTGGACAAGGAGGTTCTGTAGGTGGAATAACTTGAAAACTTCACAGGTTTTCAGTTTAATTCATTAATTCCTTAAGCTGCAAGAGGGAGTTATTAAGGAATGATTGTCGTCCTAGATAATATATATAGTTATATATATATATTATAAATATATAGGGGTTTTATATATATATTTATATACAGTTATATCTGGAAAAGGAGGTTCTGTAGATGGAATAAACTGCAAACCTCACAGGCTTTCAGCTTAATTCATTAATTCCTTAAGTTGCAAGAGGGAATTATTATGGAATGATTGTTGTCCTAGACTATATATATATATACAGTTATATATAGTTATGTGTGGATGAGGAGGTTCTGTAGATGGAATAAACTGAAAACCTCACAGGTTTTCAGTTTCATTCATTAATTGCTTAAGCTGCAAGAGGGAATTATTAAGGAATGATTGTTGTCCTAGATAATATATATATATAGTTTTATATATATATATTTGTATATATATATAGGGTTATATATATATATATATATTTATATCTGGATAAGGAGGTTCTGTACATGGAATAAGCTGAAAACTTCACAGATTTATTTCATTATTTCCTTAAACTGACAACCTTTGCATCAGCCAGAGCTGGAAGAAGGAACAAAAAGGGAAGACACGACAATTCCCTGCTGGAAGGGGACGGACGGGGTGTCCCATAACACAACTTTCCCTCCCCTGGGAGCGCTCAGAGCCGGTTTTTTTGTCTCTCTCTCTCCAGGACTCCCACCACACGGACCATGGGCTCCCACCAGCAGAAAGGCGACGGCCAGGGGATGTCTGAGCAATCCGGGGGCTGCCACGGCCACGGCGGCTGCGGCTGCTGCTGCCACGGGGGAGGAGGAGGAGGAGGAGGAGGATGCCACAGCGGTGGGGGATCCATGGGACAGCAGAGCCAGGGGTCGTCCTGCCACGGAGGAGGAGGAGGAGGAGGAGGATGCTGCGGAGGCGGCGGCGGCGGCAGCGGTGGAGGAGGCGGGATCAGTTATCAGACTCACATGGCATCATCCTCCTCCTGTGGAGGAGGTGGAGGAGGAGGAGGAGGAGGAGGCGGCCAGCAGAGCCAAGGATCCATCTGCATTATTGGAGGAGGAGGAGGAGGAGGAGGTGGAGGAGGGCAGCAAAGCCAAGGTCCCATCATTATTGGAGGGGGTGGAGGAGGAGGAGGAGGAGGAGGAAGCTGTTCTGACCACCAGAGCCACGTGCCCATCTGCATCGGAGGAGGAGGAGGAGGTGGTGGTGGCCAGCAAAGCCAAGGTCCCATCATCATTAGTGGAGGTGGTGGTGGTGGTGGTGGCAAAGGAGGAGGAGGAGGAGGAGGAAGCTCAGGGCAGCAGGGACAAGGTCCCATCTGCATTGGAGGTGGCAGTGGAGGAGGAGGAGGAGGAGGTGGCTCAGGCCACCAGGGACAAGGTCCCATCATCATCAGTGGAGGAGGAGGAGGAGGAGGAGGAGGCTCAGGCCACCAGGGCCAGGGGCCCGTGGTCATCATTGGGGGTGGTGGAGGTGGTGGTGGTGGCTCCTCCAGCTCTGGGGGAATGTCCATGCAGCAGCAGACCCAGCCCATCTGCTGGCCACCACAGACCAAGCACAAGTAGAGGCTGCCAGAAGGACTCTGACACCCAGGAAACCCAAGAGATGAAGATGCCTCACATTTCCTCCCCTGTGAAATTTAAGATTATTTGTAAATTTAAGATTACTTTGTGTCGTTCCCTTCTCCCTCCCCCTGGGAATGTTCTGACAGGAACCTCTGGTGTTGTGTAATTCCAGCCAGGGCCACTCCCTGTGCCTGTTCCTGCCTCAGTTTTCAAGTGCTTGCACCAGACAATAAAAACCTGCAGTTCTAGAGAGTTCTGTGTGTGAGTGGTTGGATTTCCCATCCCCAGTTCCTTTATTTCCATCCCTGGTTTGATTCCAGTGCTATTTCAACAAAGCTCCAGAGCAAAACTGCACTGAAACCCCCCTGGCAGAAGAGATTTGGGATTCACTAAATACTCTCAGGTCATTTTTTAATGTCTCTCGATGATGATGATCCTGATATTTGCCTGTCAGAGAAAGTTGATCCCTGGGGTCTCTCCACCTCACTAAAATTCTGGAGATGCCCAAGAAAGTCCTGAGTGGGTTCAGAGAGAGAAAATGACAAAACTCTGCTGTGAAGAATTTCAAGGGGCAGTTACAGGGGTGGGAGAAGCCTCAGGCCCTTTGTGAGAAGCTCCTGGTGCTCTCATAAGTAGGGGAGAAATAAAAAGGGTTCTCAGACACTTTTCCAGCTCTGAATTCACCGTGGAATCAGAGGCCCAGGAGTCCTGCAAGGCTCAGGCTGGAACTCCTGGGGATTTCCTCATCCCCACAGGGCCAAAACACAGCTCGGGGTGTGAGTGTTCAGAGGGAGTTTCCCTGTGGGCAGGGAATGTCTTTGATGTGGTCTGCTGTGGGCAATTAGCAGGGAAAGGGAATTAAACTCAGAATTGTTCTATGAGAGGCAGGTGATGCACACCTGGAATTGTCCCAGGAGGAACAGGAGTGACCCAGGGGCTGTAACGGCTCCTCCTGCCCCTCCACCCTCTGCCCTCTCCCCTCTGGAGATCTCAGTGAGGCAAAACATCTCAAAACACGTCCAGACGAGCTCCTCCAGCCAGTGCTGCCGCTGGAATATTGGAATTTCCTGGGATTTTATCATGGGAGGGTGCTGAAATTCCAGTGGCACAAGCACTGACGTTGCTGGCACAGAGCAAAGCCAGAGTTTGGGGTCCCACTCCAGGGGGGTGGGAATGGTGCTGTCAGAGATCCCTGCACCCAGAAATGGCCCCAGGAGCAAGAAAACTGGGATCCAAATTCCAGAAATTCCCAGGGTGGCAGCAGGAGCACAGCACAGCCTCAAACCCTGTCACTTCTTCAGAAACACCAAAATCATCCCCAAAAACGGAATCCCAATTCCAGAAATCCCCAGGGTGGCAGCAGGAACACAGCACAGCCTCAAACACTGTCACTTCTTCAGAAACACCAAAATCATCCCCAAAACAGGCAGAAATTCACCCTTTTAGTCCCTATGCATGGAAATGCTGCTGAAATGGGGGGATATTGGGTCTGGCACCCCTCCATCTCCATCACTGGGAGTGGTGGGGCCTGTAGCCCTGGTTTGTGCCTGAGATGTTTTGGTTTCTGAAATTCCTTTCCCAGGGAATTTTCTGTGAACAAGAAAAGTGTTTTTGTAAAGGCAAATTGTTCACAGAAAATTCCCTAGGAGGGATTTCTTCTTGATGTCCCTCTGGTCTGACCAATGTGGTTGAAGAGGTTTGTCTTCTTGTCACCAATCAAATTGGCCTGTGTAGTATAAATATAAATAGTATAAAAATATAATAATAAAAATAATAAATAAATAAATAAATAAATAAATAAATAAATAAATAGTCTAAAAAAGAGACACATCCCAAAAATAAAAAGTCATTTTCAGCCTTCTGAAGTCAAAGTCTTTGTGTCCTTGTGGTGTAAAACAGCATCAGGGGCCTGCCTGACCTCTGCTCTCTCCAGGCTGGTGAAATCAAACAGAAAATCCTCATCAACCCTTCACTGCTGTGGTGGGAAACCTCCCACAGCCACACTTATGGCACAGAGGGGATTTTTGGGATCCCTTTGGTGCCCCAGAAACACCAGTCCCACCCCATTCCCCAGGGTGGTGGAATCACAGAATATCCCGAGGTGGAAGAGACCCCCAAGGACCACCAGACCCCCCCTCACCAATCCCCCCCTCAATAAAACGAGGCTCCCCAGCCCCTTCTGGTGTCGGCCACCAGCGTCATCTCCCGGCTGCAGAGGAGGGTGGCAACCTCCAAAATCCTCCTGGAGCCTCTGGATCCTACCTGGGGATCAGAGCTCACGTGTGGGAGCTGCCGTGGATGCAGGGCACCCAAGGAAGTGATGCACGGGAGAGGCATCGTCCCCATCCCGTGAGTCAGGGCAAGGTGGGATGGAAGGAGGAGAGTTTGTTTGGTAAATAAAGCTGTCACCATTCCTGGGGATGCCTCACTTCCCGCTGGGGGAGGAATAAAAGCTGGTGGGTCTCGGGGTGCTGCATTCGTTCAGCTTCGCCCTGAGGTGTCCCTGTGCTCAGAGCTGAGGAGGGTAAGTCCAGGTCTGCCCAGGGGAGGGGTTCTCCTCTTCCTTTCCTGCCAAAACACAAAAGTTTTGGTTAAAAAAAAATCTGGTGGAAGATGCTGGGATGGATTTAAATCTCTCGTGGGTGCCTTGGTCCCACCAGATCAAACAGAAGCAGGATCAGCCCGTGTTGCTGAAGGTTGTCTCCTCAGCATTGAGATGGAGTGGCTTTGGGATGAGGAGATGGGACAACTTTGGGATAGAAGTCTTTAAAAGATGATCCTGGACACTACAAAGTGGTGTTGGGCTGGGCCAGGGTCACGGGCCTCGGGAAATGAGCATGAGAATTGGTCTGGAAAATTCTGCCCTGGGAAATTCTGGTGAATTCCCTGCCCTGGAGTAAAAAGGTTTTCCTCGCAGGGTCACTGCTCCAAGATGTGCTCCAGACAAAGTAGGAGCCACGGCTGTGGCTGCTGCTGCTGCTGCCAGGGTGGCCACCAGTCCCAGAGCTCCTCTGGAGGAGGAGGATCCTGCTGTGGTGGTGGAGGATCCTCCGGAGGATCAGCCCAGAAGATCATTATCAGCTCTGGAGGAGGAGGAGGAGGAGGAGGAGGAGGATGCTGCGGTGGAGGATCCGGCGGTGGATCCTCAAAGATCATCATGGGAGGAGGAGGAGGAGGAGGAGGAGGAGGAGGAGGATGCTGTGGAGGGGGATCCAGTGGTGGATCCTCAAAGATCATCATGGGAGGAGGAGGAGGAGGAGGAGGTGGTGGATGCTGCAGTGGAGGATCTGGTGGTGGTTCCTCAAAGAGCATGATGGGAGGAGGAGGAGGAGGAGGTGGAGGTGGATGCTGTGGTGGGGGTAGCATGGGAGGAGGGTCCAGTGGTGGCTCTTCTGGGATGAAGATCATCATGGGAGGTGGAGGTGGTGGTGGTGGAGGTGGATGCTGTGGAGGATCCAGTGGTGGATCTTCAAAGAGCATAATGGGAGGAGGAGGTGGTGGTGGTGGTGGTGGATGCTGTGGAGGATCCAGTGGTGGCTCCTCTGGGATGAAGATCATCATGGGAGGTGGTGGTGGTGGTGGTGGAGGTGGTGGATGTTGTGGAGGATCCAGTGGTGGCTCCTCAAAGAGTATGGTGGGAGGAGGAGGAGGATGCTGTGGAGGATCCAGTGGTGGCTCCTCAAAGAGCATAATGGGAGGTGGTGGTGGTGGTGGTGGTGGTGGAGGTGGATGCTGTGGAGGAGGATCTGGTGGTGGCTCCTCAAAGAGTATGATGGGAGGAGGAGGAGGAGGTGGAGGTGGATGCTGTGGAGGAGGATCCAGTGGAGGCAGTGGGGGATCAGCCCAGAAAATCATCATCAGCTCTGGAGGAGGAGGAGGAGGAGGAGGCTCCTCTGGATGCTGTGGAGGGGGATCTGGTGGTGGATCTTCAGGAGGGAAGATCATCATGGGAGGAGGAGGAGGAGGAGGAGGGTGCTGCGGTGGCGGATCCGGTGGCGGCTCCTCAGGCCAGACCATCATCATCAGCTCTGGAGGAGGTGGCAGCTCTGGGGGCTCCAGCCAGCAGAAATATCCCATGGTCATCCCCAGCGTGGTGTCCCACCAGACCAAGCAGAGCTCCCACTGGCCCTGCCAGCAGAAGTAAAAACCCCAGGGTTTTAAAAACTCTGAGTCTGCTCCCAGCACGTCCCCCCGTCCCTCGTGTCCCCCTTGGTGCTGCATCCCTTCGTGCTGTGAACTCCCTGGTGGCCCCTCTGTGCCATAAAATGTGACGGGAAATAAAGATTTCTGTGCACGGACAGAGCTGGTTTTGTGTGGTTTGCTTTTCCTCCTTTGCCAGTTTGCTTCCCAGAATAAATGAATAATCATTTATTAATTGTCCCTATAGGACATTAAATGAACGACACACACGCAGTCAGGTCATCAGGGCAAAAAGAGGGAAGTTTATTTTCTTACTTTGGTTTAGATAGATTTTGGACAATGACCATGGATTGGACAAATGAGGTTGGCACCTCTCCAATCACACTGGTCAAACTAGAAGTTCATCAATTGTCTCTCCTCAAGAGAGGAGTGATAAACAAGAAGAACAGTTTACAACAACATCACTTTTGTTTACATGAAAATCTGTGAGAAACTCCACTACAAAAATGCAAACATCAGAAGGCTGAAAAAGACCAGGACGACAAATAATAATGACAGTAATCAAAATAATCAAAACATCCAAAACATTTCTGCTGGGAAAACTCCTCCAGCCTCCAGTGCTGGAGCAGGTGTTCATCAACAGATCTTTTCTGTATCCAAACTAAATTTCCCCTCTTTCATCCTGACCCCATTCCCTGTGTCCTGTCCCTGCAGTTCCTGAGGAAAAATCCCTCTCCAGGCTTCCCTGCAGATCCTAGGAGGGGCTCTGGGGTCTCAACATTCCCAAATTCCCAGCCTGGCTCCACAGGGGATGAGCTCCAGTCCATTTATCCCCAAATTCCTCTGGACTTGCTCCAACAATTCCAGGTCCCTTTTCTGTTGGGAACATCAGAACTGGGCTCAGAATTCCCACCAGATCTCACCAGAGCAGAGCAGAGGGGAAAAAAACCCTCCCTCAGCATCCTGCCCTCTCTCCTTTGGAGACAGCCCAGAGCTTCCCTCTCAAACTGGGAAAATCCTCTCAAAAAGGACTCCCAAAATCCTCTTTGGATTAATCTTGAGTCTAGTAAAGTTTAACTTTAAGCCAATTTTTTAAAATTTTTTTTTTTTTAAATTTCACAAACACATCTGATAGGGAGGAGACAAAATTAGGAATTAAAGGGATCATGGGCCACGAAACCCTTGAGGGATCACCACTGACAGATTCCTGCCTTTGGGAGAATTCTTCTCCAGGATCACGCCACACGTATTCTGCTACCACAACCTGTAGTCCTGGTTTTGTGCCTGAGGTGTTTTAGTTTTCCGAAATTCTTTCCCCAGAGAATTTTCTGTAAACAAAAAAAATAGTGGTTTTGTAACTCTAACTGTGTTTTCATTCCTTTTCCTAGGAGGGACTTCTTCTTAACATCCCTCCAGTCTAGCCAACGTAATAAAAAAATTTACCTTTGTACTACCAAACAAATTGGTCTGTATAATAGTATAAAAAAGTATAATTATATTTGTATATTTATTTATATTGTATTATATATTATTTATATTTGTATAAATATAGATATATAAATAATAGTACAATATAAAAATAAATATAATGATTTATTTTTATATTATTATCTATTTATTTTATCTATTTACATCTATTTATATACTTATCTATAAATATAGATAAGTATATAAATATATAAAATTAAATATAATATTTTATTTTTATATTATTATATATTTATTTTTATCTATTTACATATATTTATATAATTATATGCAAAGATATATAAGTATATAAATATATATAATTAAATATAATAATTTATTTATATATTTTATATATTTATTTGTATTTATTTACATATATTTATATAATTATATATAAATATATAATTATATAAATATATAAAATTAAATATAATAATTTATTTATATATTATTATATATTTATTTTTATTTATTTACATATATTTATATAATTATATATATAATTATAGTATAGTACTATAAATAGCATTTTAAAAACAAAAAAAACCACATCCCTCCCCCAAAAAAAAAGTAATTTTCAACCCCTCCAAAACTCAAAATCTGTGTCATTGCAGTGTACAACAGCCTCACCTGAGGAGCTCAACACCCACACAGCTGAGCTGGGAGCCAGAGCAGCGGTGACACCTCAGATCTGGAGATGAGAACAGAGATAAGGCCACGGGAGGAACCCCAAACCTGCACCGAGGGAGCCCCTGCAGCACGTGTGTCCCCAGTGCTGGTGGCCCTGTCCCCATCCCAAGGGTGTCCTGTGTTCCAAGTCACACTCACGGTGACACCCGGGGCCTGCTGCTGCTGCTGTCACACATCCCCACAGCCCCAAAAAATCCCAATTAATCCTTTACTCAGTGTCCCGGGAGGGCGGATGTGCTGTCAGGCTCTAAACACGCGTGACACAAACCTGCTGCTGGGACAATCTGTGCTGACAAACTGTCATCCTCCAGCAGGGAACGTGCCCAGGTGACTCTCCTGCTCAGGTGTGGCCAGTGAAGACCCTCAAAAATGAGTCCTGTTAGGGTAGAGGGTTCTCAAAATCCCTACTAATCCTTTACTCAGTGTCCCAGGAGGGCAGATGTGCTGTCAGGCTCCAAACACGCGTGACACAAACCTGCTGCTGGGACAATCTGTGCTGACAAACTGTCATCCTCCAGGTGAACATGCCCAGGTGACTGCCCTGCTCAGGTGTGGCCAGTGAAAACCCTCAAAGATGGGTTTTGTTGGGGTAGAGAGTTCCCAAAAACCCAATTAATCCTTTATTCAGTGTCCTGGGAGGGCGGATGTCGCCCTGAATTTTCCTGCTTTTCAGTGTTTGCAGTTTGTAGTGGAGATTCTCACTCAGCTTCATGTAGAATGTATTCTACAAATTCATGCAGAAAGTATTTTCAAAATAGAATTTATCTATTTTGTCTACATATTTCTCCTCTGGGAGGAGAAATGCGATTGATGGTGATGTTCACCAACGAGGTCAAGAAGGTGGCGACTTGTGTGTAGCCAATCTTTTGCCTGCATAAAAGGATGGAGTCAGAAAATTAAAATAGAAGCTTTTTCCTGCGTGACCTTCTGTATCTGCCTCGTCCTTTGTGTGCCTGAAACTGGCACAGGGGGATGCTGCTGTCAGGCTCCAAACACGTGTGACACAAATCTGTGCTGACAAACTGTCATCCTCCAGGTCAACATGCCCAGGTGACTGCCCTGCTCAGGTGTGGCCAGTGAAGACCCTCAAAAACGGGTTTTGTTGAAACAGAAGGGGGTTTTAACATCCTGGAGTTCAAGGGTGAGGTGTTGGTGGCCTTCAAGTGTAACTCTGAAAACAGAATAGGAGTTTGAGGTTTTTCCCCACTCCAGCCTGGAGACTGAGAGGCCTGGATGATGGAGCTGAGCACAGAACTCTGGATATCCAACAGCTGCTTCCACCCCAGGGTCTCAAAAGACTGAAGGGAAAAGTCTGTTTTGTCACTGTCCCCTTTGTCCCTGTTCCCATTGTCCCTGTCACCCTCACAGGATCCTCTGACACAGATCTGCTCCAGAGCAGGGAACTCCATCAGGGATGGCACCTCTGGCCTTTCCCAGCAGGATGGGCTGTGCTCCTGCTCCCTCATCTTGCCAGTCCTTGAGGAAATTCTCCAAAATTCTTTAGGACTCTGCTCAGGCAGATCTTTTTTCCTTGTTCTTCCATCCCTCTGTGGCTCCAACTCACTCAGGTCCCCATGGCTGGCATCTGCTCAGTCCCCACTCTGTCCCGAGTGTTGCTGTAGGCCACAAAATAAAGACTCCAAATATTTCAGAAGGCAAAAAGTATAAAAAAAGAAGGTCTTATTGTCTAATTCTTACTACTTTTATAAGGTGTTCCTATACAGATTTAACATGGTTGGTGAATAGGAACAACACCTCTCTAATCCCATTGATTAAATTAGAGAAACATCAAAACACCAGCTGGACAAAGATTGTTTTGAGAAAGGAGAGTTGTTTACCAAGATTGTTTTGAGGGAAAGTTTTCTTGTGTAGCCCTGGTTTCGTGCCTGAGGTGTTTTGGTTTTCTGAAATACTTTTCCCAGGGAATTTTCTGTAAACAGGAGAAATGTTTGTGTAACTGTAACTTTGTTATTCATTCCTTTCCCTAGGAGGGACTTCTTCTTGATGTCCCGCTGGTCTGACCAGTGTGATTCAAGAGGTTTGTCTTTGTTTCACCAATCAAATTAATCTGTGTGGAATAGTATAAAAGGGACACACGTCCCAAAAATAAAAGAGTAATTTTCAACCTTCTGAAGGCAAGAGTCTGTGTTGTTGTGGTGTAAAAGAGCATCACTCTTGAGAAACTTTTCCTTGGGAAAAGGTACCAAAAACACCCCAGCACCCAAGAAGCTCCAGCCCAGCAGAAACACATCGATACCCCCCAAAAACAGACCCTGAGGTGTCGTTTGCCCCCAAAAATTGGGAGCGGAAGGGAATCATTAGCCGGAATTACAGAGACAGAACGGGGCTGGTGCGCCTCCTTCGCATCTCCCCTGCTGCAAGTGAGTCAAGGAAAGGAGGGCAGCCCAGGCTGAGCTCTGCCAATAAATCTCTCAGCATTCCTTAGGGTGTCTCACTTCCCTCGGGAGCCCGGTGTATCCCGTATAAAAGCTGGGCTAACCCAGGGCTCCTCATTCAACCATCGCCGAGAATCACAACGTTCCCACCAGCACTGAAGGTAAGCCCATGGATATGGAAATTTCTGGAAATTCTGCTCAGGGAGATCCCTCCACTGGTTTGTCTTTTCTCTGAACCGTGGTGGCTCCATCAAAAACCAACTTGGAGGTTGCCAACAGGGGAGGGGAGTTGCAACTGGAGCTCTGAAAGCCAAAAGCTTTGAGCTGCTGAGTCAGGGTGAGACATCCAGAAGGATCCACAGGATTTATTTTTTGTTTAGGCGTGTCAGAGCATGTGTGAGAACCTCGGGAAGGGCTCCCAAACTTTCCTGCACGCAGAGATTTCCCAGAATTGTTGGGGAGACTCCCTGGCAGGTCAGGGCAGGTCTCATAGCAGGGAGGGAGTTTAAAACTGCCCTCCTTGTGTGTTGGAGCCCTGGTCACACTCATAGGGCTGAAGAAGGTGGGACAAACAGGGAAATTCCTGGGGATTCTTCCTTCTCTGTCTGCTGGGAAGGCTCAGATGAGTCTCCAAGCATTGCTAGATGGATATGAAATGAAGGACATTTTAGTTGTCAGAGCAAAAAGAGAGAGCAGCTTATTTTCGACCTCAATATATGTATAGATTCTGGACAATGACCAAGGATTGGAGGATGAGGTTGCCACCTCTCTAACCTCACTGGTCAAACCAGAAATCCATCAATTTTCCCTCCTCAAGAGAGGTGTGTAAACATCACTTTGTTCACCTGAAAAAACCTTGGAAAAATCCCGCCACAGAAAACGGAAACAATCAGAAAAGACCAGAGCAACATCCAAGGTTCTCCTTCCTGACAGCTCCGTTCCTTTCCAGGCTCACAGCTCCAAGATGTGCTCCAGAAAAAGCTCCAGCAGCTGCCATGGGATGTCCTCCCAGTCCAGCGGGTGCCACAGCTCCTCCAGTCTCCAGTCCCAGGGCTCCTCCTGCTGCGGGGGCTCCGGGGGCTCCGGGAAAATCATCATCAGCTCCGGTGGAGGATCCTGCTGCAGCGGGGGCTCCTCTGGATATGGGATGGGAGGGGGATCCTCGGGCTCCAAGAGCGTCATTGGAGGGGGAGGCAGCTCCTCTGGGTGCTGCAGTGGAGGATCCAGCTATGGGATGGGAGGAGGATACGGTGGTGGATCCTCAGGATCTAAGAGCATCATTGGAGGGGGAAGCAGTGGAGGATGCTCAGGTTATGGCATGGGAGGAGGATATGGTGGATCAAAGAGCATCATTGGAGGGGGAGGCAGCTCCTCTGGGTGCTGCAGTGGGGGCTCCTCAGGTTATGGCATGGGAGGAGGATATGGTGGATCTTCAGGATCAAAGACCATAATTGGAGGGGGCAGCAGCTCCTCTGGGTGCTGCAGTGGGGGCTCCTCCAGCTATGGGATGGGAGGAGGATACGGTGGATCAAAGAGCATCATTGGAGGGGGCAGCAGCTCCTCTGGGTGCTGCAGTGGAGGCTCCTCAGGTTATGGCATGGGAGGAGGATATGGTGGATCAAAGAGCATCATTGGAGGGGGAAGCAGTGGAGGATCCTCAGGTTATGGCATGGGAGGAGGATATGGTGGATCAAAGAGCATCATTGGAGGGGGAAGTAGCTCCTCTGGGTGCTGCAGTGGAGGATCCAGCTACGGGATGGGAGGAGGAGGATCCTCAGGGTCAAAGAGCATCATTGGAGGGGGAGGTTCCTCTGGATATTGTGGTGGAGGATCCTCCAGTTATGACATAGGTGGGGAGTGTGGTGGCGTGTCCTCAGGAACCAAGATCATACTGGGAGATGGAGGCAGCTCCTCTGGGTGCTGCAGTGGGGGCTCCTCCAGCTATGGGATGGGAGGAGGATCCAGCTATGGGATGGGAGGAGGATATGGTGGATCCTCAGGATCCAAGAGCATCATTGTAGGAGGAGGTTCCTCTGGATATTGTGGTGGAGGATCCTCAGGATACGGGATGGGAGGAGGGTGTGGTGGTGGCTCCTCAAAGATCATCATGGGAGGTGGATCCTCGGGGTGCTGCAGTGGAGGATCCAGCTATGGCATGGGAGGAGGATACAGTGGTGGATCTTCAGGCCAGACCATCATCATCAGCTCTGGAGGTGGTGGCTCTCGGGGCTACTCCCAGCAGAAATGTCCCATTGTCGTCCCCAGCGTGGTGTCCCACCAGAGCAAGCAGAGCTCCTGCTGGCCCTACAGCCAGCTGAAGTAACAGCCCATAAATATAAATAATATAAATAATTTATATTATTTAATAACTGCAGCTCCAGATCTGGGCCTCCACAGCCTGGCTGTGCTGCCTGGTCCTTCCCAGCGTGACCCCTCCTGTTCCCTGGGCGCTCCATCCTCGTGTGACAACTCCAGGATTCGCCTGCTCCTGGTGTTGGGGCTGCCTTTGATAATGTCCTGCTGCTTTTCCAAAGAAAAACTTCGAAAAACTTTCCACTTTTTACATCCAATAAATGTTATAATCGCTCAAGCCTGCACCTTTTTTGGGAGTTCATTTATTTCTTGCAATATCAACCTGCATTTCATGGTCTTGGGGTGTTTTTATTTTGATTTAAAAACCCAGAAACCCAGCAGCCTTCATGCAGGGTTACAAGGTGACGACCTTCCCCCATTATTTTTTGGTCTGCTCAGTTCAGATGTCACAAAGAAAAAACCTAGTGTTTTTACTATTTACACTGTACCAAAATCAGAAAACACATTCATCACCTTTCTAAACTCCATTAATAAAAAATAACACAGCACAATCATACATGTAGTATTCATTCCAATATTTGTGAAAAGCCAACTTTATAATAACTTTATATTATATATAATATATAATTTATAACAAAACCAAGACAAAACCATAAAACCATAACAGCCACGGCTTTGCCATCCTCCCCCTTCCTGCATCAAACCTGGGGGAATGGCCTCTGGCAGGCTCAGGGTGGAAATCAGGAGGAATTTCCCCATGGAAAAGGGGGTTAGACCTTGGCAGGGGCTGCCCAGGGAGGTTTGGATTCCCCATCCCTGGAGATGTCCAAGAAATTCCTGGATGTGACCCTCAGTGTCCTGGGCTGGGTGACAAACTGCGGACAGGCTGGACTCGATGGTCTGGGGGGGCTTTTACAGCCTCGTGGATTCTGGAATTGTCTGGGGGTGGTTTCCAACCTCAGGGATTTTGGAATTGTCTGGGAGGGCTTTTCCAGCCTCGGGGATTCTGGAATTGTCTGGGGGTGCTTTTCCAACCTCGGGGATTCTGGAATTGTCTGGGAGGGCTTTTCCAGCCTCGGGAATTTTGGAATTGCCTGGGGGGACTTTTCCAACCTCAGGGATTCTGGAATTGTCTGGGAGGGCTTTTCCAGCCTCGGGGATTCTGGAATTGTCTGGGAGGGCTTTTCCAGCCTCGGGGATTCTGGAATTGCCTGGGGGGACTTTTCCAGCCTTGGGGATTCTGGAATTCTGGAATTGTCTGGGAGGGCTTTTCCAGCCTCAGGGATTCTGGAATTGTTTGGGGGGGGCTTTTCCAACCTCGGAGATTCTGGAATTCCATGATTCCAGAGGGAAACCTGACTTGCAAACCAGCCAGGCCAGGCAGGAGGGAATAAAACCAGCAACAAAACCCTCAAATCTTCCTCCCAGCCTCCAACCCCTCCCTTGCCGGGCTCTGCACCCACCCCACGCAGGGATTTCTGCCCGGGGATGGGATTTTGGGACTCCCCGGAGCTGAGCAGAGCCGGTGCAGCCTCCAGGAGCTCGGATTTGTCACCCCCAGAGCCCCGGGGCTGTTTCCAAACCAGAGGAAGGAGATGGAAAAGGAGGAAGGGAGGGATTTAATCCTTCATTAAATCCAGCCAGGCTGGGTTGGAGCACCGGGACATTCACACCTCCGCAAATTCTGTCTTGGAACACCTCTGGCACACTTGGAAAATTCCCACTTAAGGCATCAATCGCTTGGAACGAGCTTCTGGTTCGTATGTAAATGTTTTCCTCGGAGGAGAAAAAAAAAAGAAAAAAAGAAAAGCACAAAAAACCAAAACCAAAACTAAAACCAAACCAAACCAAACAAACAAACAATACCAAAAAAAAAAACTCAAAAAAAAAAAAAAAAAGAAAAAAACCCAAAAAAACCCAACCAAACAAAACAAAAAACAAAAAAAAAAAACAAAAAAAAAAAAAGAAGAAAAAAAAAAAAAAACACCACCCCACACAAAAAAAAAATTTTC
>JBBMKD010000090.1:5017170-5027902 GCA_037834095.1 Argya squamiceps | reverse complement strand
TTATATATTATATATTATATATTATATATTATATATTATATATTATATTTATTTATATACTATATTTTTCCCTTCTCTCTCGCAGATTTACCACTTCCTCCGTCGGAAATGTTCCCGGAGGAGCCGCGGTTACAGCCGGGACATCTCCCTGAGCCACGGCGGGTTTTGCTCCGGGGCTTTTTCCACCCGCCACGGCCGCGGCTCCTTCTCCGGCAGCAGGGAGGGATCCGTCACCTTCTCCCACCGACCGTCACCCTACCGGCTGCCACCCCCGGCCCCCTTCAGCATCTCGGGGAGCTTCTCCTGTGACACCCACGGCTCCGTGGTGGTGTCTCACGGCAGGGATGGTGGGGTGACATCGGGGTGGGATGTCACAGCGGGGACAGTCCCGGTTTACGGCCCCGGAGTGGGGATGGGGTACGGCGGTGAGGATGTGGGGTCAGGGGGAGGATCAATTTACCACCCAGGGGATTTGGGATCGGCTGAGGGAGTAGGGTATGGGTACACCACACCCCTGAGTGACCCCCTGACCGCGGGAGGGGTGACTGAGGGGTCGGGGTACTATGGGGCAGGGGTGGGATATGGGGTTGGGGCATTGCCCGGCCCCGAGCTCGGCCCTGCAGGCACGGGGTGTGCCCAGGTGGTGCAGCAGCAATGCCCCGTGGTGGTCCCACCCCAAATCAAGAGCCAGCAGTGCAAGCAGAGTCCTCAGTGGCCTCCTATCCAGAAGAAGTGATCGGCCCAGCAACTTTTCCCACATCCCAAAAATTCCCCTAGATTTGCCCAGCGTGGAATTTTCCCCTGATGACAGAGCTCTGCATTCCCAAGTGGGGCTGTCCTGACAACAGCGCCCCAAGAACTGCTGGAAAAAAGGGGGTTTGTGATGGGAAAAGATTCTTTTCTCAAGGGGTTGGAAAATAAAACTTCGCAGTCTTTGGGTAGTTTCAATATTGAGATGATTTCTTTAATTTCTGGCTCCCTCAAGTCAAAATCCTCAAGGAATCTCCACAACACAAAGGACCTTCTTCATTCGTATTTTAAACCAAATTTAGGTGCGATATTTATATTGATACAATTAAAATACAGCTTTTTCAAGAGGTTCAGGAGGCCAGAGGATGGTGCCAGACTCTTCTCAGTGACAGGACAAGGAGCATGGCCATAAACCAAACCCCGAGTTCCACCTCAGCACGAGGAAAAACCACTTTCTCTGGAGCTGGCAGAGCCCTGGAACAACTGCCCAGGGAAGGAGCTGAGTTTCCCTTCCAGAGACATCCCAAACCCACCTGGACATGTCCCTGTGCCCCCTGCTCCAGGTGGAGATATCTCCAGAGATCCCTTCCAACCCCAACTGTCATCCTGATTTTTTTCAGCCTTCTGATGGTTCGCATTTTTGCAGTGAAGCTTCTCCCAGATTTTCATGTAAACAGAGTGATCTTTACGTTCCTCTCTCGAGGAGGGACAACTGATGAACTTCTAGTTTGACCAGTGTGGTGGGAGAGGTGTCAACCTCATCCTCCAATCAGTGGTCATTGTCCAAAATCTATATAAATCGAAGTAAGAAAATAAACTTCCCTCTTTTTGCCCTGACGACAGGACTGTTGTTCGTTTTGTGTCCTACAGTGACACCCAATTCTGTCCTGGCTTTTGCTGGACATGCTGTTCCCACCCTACTCCAGAATTCTGTTCTGGCTCTGGCTGGAGATGTTGTTCCCATCCTATTCCAGAATTCTGTCCTGGCTCTGGCAGGAGATGTTGTTCCCATCCTATTCCAGAATTCTGTCCTGGCTTTTGCTGGAGATGTTGTTCCCACCCTATTCCAGAATTCTGTCCTGGCTTTTGCTGGAGATGCTGTTCCCATCCTATTCCAGAATTCTGTCCTGGCTTTTGCTGGAGATGCTGTTCCCACCCTATTCCAGAATTCTGTTCTGGCTCTGGCTGGAGATGTTGTTCCCACCCTATTCCAGAATTCTGTCTTGGTTCTGGCTGGAGATGCTCTTCCCACCCTATTCCAGAATTCTGTTCTGGCTCTGGCAGGAGATGCTGTTCCCACCCTACTCCAGAATTCTGTCCTGGCTCTGGCTGGAGATGCTGTTCCCACCCCCGTGAGCGTTAACATTTATCACCGAGGTCAATCCCGGGGGATTTCCCCACTGGTTGTTGTTTACAGCCTGACCCCGGCAGTGAAATATTGTTTACCTGGCAGCAAATTCCCAAAATCCCAGAGATGGCGAAACCTCCTGCATGAGGCAACCCCAAGAAACTCCTTGGCTCCTTCCCCAGAACCTGCTGGTGGCATTCTTTGATGGGATCAGTCCCTAATTTAGGCACAGGGAGAGGAGGGATCCAGAGCTGGTTGGGATGTGGGGTTTGCCCAACGTTTAATCCTCCAGGACTCTTCTCTGGGGTTGACTCATCTAAATATTTGTTAGGAAGAAAAAAAAAAAGGAACACCCGTGGGTCTGGGTCCATTTAAAAGTGAGGCATAAATGCAGATTTTTTTGGTTTTTACCATTCTGCTTTCACCCACCTTGGGGGGATTTTGACCCTTTCAACTCAGTAAAAATCCAGAAAACTTTGCCCTGAAACACCAAAGACCCAAAATCCTCTGAGCTCTAAAATCCATGTTTGATGCCACAGGATCCTTCACACATAAAGTGATGTAAGATAATCATGTGGGGACAATTACACAAGATCTTGTCACCAGCCCTATTAAATTCCATTCTAAAATTAGGCAGCGTTATCATTTATTTGCTTTTATTTCCATGTCTAAAACCTACCACTTCATTATTGGTATTTCTGTGGGTTTTCTTCCTTTGTGAACGGAGCAAAAAAATTCTGAAAGCTCAAATTCACAGAGAATTCCAGAAAACCAAGCGAGGACCCTTCAAATATTCCTGTTTATCCAAGTGACTGAAAGCCACCTCAAAATTTCAGTCTTTCCCAAAATGAAGAAAACAGAAAACACTTTTAAAATTCCGTTTCTCATTCTCTGGTTCTTGAGGCTCCTCTCAAAGGCACTGCCCAGGTTTGGGTGGTTCAATATTTAATAGAGGCAGGGAGAAGAGGATGGGAGGTTGGACACGAGGAGCCAGACCTGAGCTCAGAGCCCTCCCCAGAGCTCAGCTCAGACCTGGGAGGAGTCCCAGGCTGGGTTTTATCCTTGGCAGAGCGAGGGTTCCTCCCCTCGCCTTGTGCAACAGGGCGGGGACGAGTCATCCTGGGAGGAGCTCTGATAACACAGGGCTCATCCCAAAGGCTGATAAGGCAGGAATCATCCTGAGCTCTGATAACACAGGGCTCATTCCCAGCTCTGATAGACCAGAACTCATCCTGAGCTCTGATAACACAGGGCTCATTCCCAGCTCTGATAAACCAGGGCTCACCCCAATTCCTGATAACACACAGCTCATCCTGAACTCTAATAAACCAGGATTCATTCCGACTCTGATAACACAGGGCTCATTCCCAGCTCTGATAAACCAGGACTCATCCCGAGCTTTAATAACACAGGGCTCATTCCCGACTCTCATAACACAGGATTCATTCCTGACTCTGATAAAACAGGGCTCATCCCAAGCTCTGATAAACCAGGTTCATTCCCAGCTCTGATAAACCAGGACTCGTTCAGAGCTCTGATAAACCAGGACTCATCCTGAATTCTAATAAGCCAGGACTCATCCCCAGCTCTGCTAAACCAGGGCTCATTCCTAGCTCTGATAAACCAGGACTCATCCCAAGCTCTAATAAACCAAGTTCATTCCCAGCTCTGATAAACCAGGACTCATCCTGAGCTCTGATAAACCAGAATTCTAATAAGCCAGGACTCATCCCCAGCTCTGATAAACCAGGACTCATCCCAAGTTCTAATAAACCAAGTTCATTCCCAGCTCTGATAAACCAGGACTCATTCAGAGCTCAGATAAGCCAGGACTCATCCCGGGCCTGTTGGTTCTTGCTAAGCCAAGCTCTCCTGCAGTTGTTGGTTAAACCTGCCGAGCAGCAAACGCGGATCTGGCTCCGGGATCAAAGGCTCCGGCTGGCGCCTCTGGAGAGAAACTCCAGGAATTGTTCCAGTGATAAAAAACCGGGAGCCTCCCCTCGGCTCCAGGGAAATCTCTGCCCAGAAAAACCTCCCTGAGGGAGCTCGGGTGGGAAATGAATGGAAAACACATCAGGAGTCCTGCTGGAATTCCATGATCAGGATGGGAACGGGAGGGAAAAAGAGGAACCGGGAAGGGAAAAAAGGAATTGGGAGGGAAAATGAGGAACACGGAGGGAAAATGAGGAATGGGAGGGACAATGAGGAACACGGAGGGAAAATGAGGAATGGGGAGATGAGGAACGGGGAGGGAAAATGAGAAATGGGAAGGGGAAATGAGGGACAGGAAGGAAATGAGGAACGGGAGGGAAAAAGAGGAACGGGAGGGAAAAAGAAGAATGGGGAGAGAAAAGAGGAACCGGGAGGGAAAAAGAGCAATGGGGAGGGAAAAGAGGAACCGGGAGGGAAAATGAGGAACGGGAGAGAAGAAGAGGAACACAGAGGCAAAATGAGAAACGAGGAGGGGAAAATGAGGAACGGGGAGGGGAAATGAGGAGCAGGGAGGGGAAATGAGGAATAGGGAGGGACAATGAGGGACCGGGGCTGTTGCGAAGCCGCGGTTGCATCCCCGGTTGCACCATCCCGGCGCTCTGCACTCAGGTGCTCCCATCCCGCCCCAGGGCAGAGCCGGCGGGGCTGGGGATGCGTGGGGAGCTCGGGCTGCGTGGTCTCTGACCCAGCACTTTACTCACAGCTTACTCACGGGTGTGTAAGGTTTGCACAAGCGGCTTCCGCCGGCAGCGATTTCCCGCCAGATAAAGCGGAGTAAAAACCTGAGAAAAAATGGGGATTTTTAAAGAGAAAATCTCATGTGGGGCATCTTAGGGCTGGCCAGGGAAAAATGTCAGCGATGGAAGCTGGTGGTGACTGTGTCAGTGATGGTGGAAAAGCCATAAAATGAGGTGAGAAGTGGATGGACACAGAATCTGGAGACAGTAGAAGCACAAAATCTCAGAATCCCTGATCCCACAGTCACAGAACCCCAGAAGAGCAGCAGAGCAGGGTCACCCGGAGCAGGTGACACAGGGACACACGTCCAGGAGGGTTTGGGGTGACTCCAGAGGGGCCTGGACACTCCAGGCCTTCCCTGGGCTCTGCCATCCTCTGTGGGAAGAAATTCTCCCTCGCCTTGAGGGAACCTCGTTAAATTTTGGGGGAACCTCATTACATTTTGGGGGAACCTGGTTACACTTTGGGGGAACCTGGTTATATTTTGGGAGAACCTGGTTACATTTTTGGGGAATTCACAGGGAGAAGCCAACACCTCCTAAAGTGGCCTGTGCCACCAACTGGGTCTGCCAGGTCACTTCCCAGCCAGAGCCTCCCACAGTGGCCACAGACCTCCTCACCCTGGTTTTGGGAAATGACCCTGTCAGACCCTCAGCTAAATCCTAACACCTTTCACGGGGTGAAAACCACTTTAAAGACATTTTTCGAGCGCATCCAGCCAGGACTTTCCAAGAATTTTCCATTTTTTCACTCTGAGGACCCGAGTTATGGGGTTTTCTTTCTCCACAAGACCACTTGGGGAGGACTGAGCTCACTGGGCACCTCTCCTCCCTTCCTGCCACACTCGGGGTGAGAGGTTTCGGGAGGACGGGAACCCCAAAAACTCCACCACCTTTGCCACCCGTTTTGCAACCTAAAAAAAAAAAAAAACAACAAAACCTCATCGCGCCGTGAGGGTGAGACAGCCGGGCCACCCACACGGTTTTCACTGCGAGCCCGCCAGGGGCAGGGCGCAATTAAAAAGCTGTGTAAGACTTGAGGAAGACAATCCCCAGGCTGACAAGTCAATCAAAGAAACGGGGTGGAAGGAGCTTTTGAAGGTGGTGGGGTAATTAGGGGGGTGCGGCTGTTTTGTAAATACCTTTGGTCATCTTTTTCCCCCCGGGGGGGTGATTGCGATTTTCAGGAAGGGACTCGGGGACTGTATAAAAAGTCCTCGGAGGGGTGAGCAGCTCATTCGCTCTTCTTCCTCCTCTTCCTCCAGAGCCTTCGCAGCCGAGGTGAGTACCTGCTCCAGCTTTAATTCCAGGGGAAATTTTCCTGCGCTGAGCTGAGCTTTGCTCTGGAGGGCATTTCCTGGGGTTATTGAGAGCCAAATCCTCTGTGGCTCTTGGGGCTGTTTTTGTGCTCCCCAAAAATCAGGACTGCCTGTGCTGAGAAGTTGTTACCTGCAGTTATATTTGGGACTTTCTAGAATCCAAAAAGGACAAACTGGAAATGAATGAAAGCAAGTGATGGGATTTGGGGGTGATTTTTCTTAAGAAACCTTGGGGTTAAGCTAGGAATTTTAATTGTATTTTTATAAGCCTGATTCCTTTGCTAAGCTTCTTTAGAAAACATTCAGGAGCTGAAAGTATTAAAAGGTGCCTGAAGAAATTAAGGGAAGAACAGAGAAGGCAGATTGAAACTGTGAGAGGGAGGAGCAGCAGGATCCAGCTCAGCATCCCAGATGCCTTTTGCCTTCCTGAAATCCCAGGAGAGGGTTGGGAATGTTCAGATTTATTCCCTCACGCTCAGGAAATCGGGCCTGGAGGGAGCAGAGGGCTCGAGGAGGGAGGAAGGCACAGGAATTTGTCTTTATTTTGGGAAGTAGATTTTTTTTTTCCCTGGGGCTCTGCCCCACCAGTCCTGGCTGTGCCAGGGCCCCCTCGAGGCTTCGAGATTTTGGGATTCTTGCCAAGATTTGGGATTCTTGCTGGTGTGGGATATCCCAGCATCACACGGAGCATCTGCTCCTCTGGGAGCATCCCAGGATGCAGCCAAGGAAGAGCAGAGAAAGGGCTCAAAAATAGCTGGAAAATGGCTCAAGGAGAGCAGTAGAATAGCTTAAAAAATAGCAGGGAAATGGCAAAAAAAAAGTAGCTGGAAAAGAGCTCAAGGAGAGCAGGAAAATGGCTCCAAAAATAGCAGGGAAGTGGCTCAAGGAATAGCAAGGAAATGGCTCAAGGAAGAGCAGGGAAATGGCTCAAAAAATAGCAGGGAAGTGGCTGAAGGAAGAACAGGGAAATTGCTCAAGCAGAGCTGGGAAATGGCTCAAGGAGAGCTTGGAAATGGTTCAAAAAATAGCAGGGAAATGGCTTAAGGAAAAACAGGGAATTGGCACAAGGAGAGCAGGGAAACAGCTCACAGAGGTCAGCAGAAACAGAGGCCAGGGCTGCTGTGGGCACTCCTGAGGGAGTTCAAATGGTCCAGGCTGATCCAGCACTGCAGGAACAAAACTCAAACTGTGGGAAACTGGATGGGCACAAAGACAAATCCCACAGCAGAGCAGGGGGGGAAAAGATCTTCCCCTCAACTAACCCCAAACTCCTCTCCTCCTCCCAGCTTCTTCCACCTCTCCAAAAAAAAAAAAATGTGCTCCCGGGAGAACAGAGGCTGCCACAGCTCCGAGAGCTCCTCCTGCCACGGGGGCAGCTCGTCCTGCCACGACAGCGAGCGCTCCTCCTGCCACGGCCCCGAGGTGGTGCCGGTGCCCGACGTCACCCCCGTGGTGGTGCTGACCCCGCAGTGCCCCGCGGCCACCGGGCAGGTGGCCCAGGTGCCCTGCCAGGTGCCCTGCCAGCAGCAGCAGCAGCAGGTCAAGCAGCCGGTGCAGTGGCCGCCGCAGCAGCAGCAGAAGTGAAAAAAAAATGAAAATGAAGAAGTGGGGTGATGCCCCCCAAAAGATGCTCCTGTCCCCTGAGCTTGGACAGGCCCTGCCTCATCCCTGCAGCCCCTTTTCCCTGCTCCTGAGAACCCCAAAAGTGGCATTAGCGTGGTGGAATTGGGATTTTTTTCCCCCTCTCCGCGCATCGGGAATTCCCATCTCTCCGTTCCCCATCTCTGGATTAATTAAAGCCTAAAGCTCATCAAACCTGCTGGCGTCCTGCTGGTTTTTTCCACTGGTTTTCTTTATCTTTGGCATCATTCCCAGGGCTGGCTGGGCTCAGGGGCTCCCTCCCCTCCCCAGGGCATCCAGTGGCTGGGATGGCTCAGCTCACCTTGGGCACCTGCCAGGCTGATTTCCAAAGCTGTCTGGGGCTGAAGGTGCAGATCAGCATCTCTGCAATCCCAGCCCTTGGCTCGGAGCCCCAGACCCTCACGGGAGCACGGGGAAGGGTTTGGAGTTTGTTCCTGGCTGGTGAGCACAGGGCAGGTTCCATCTGGGAATTCTGGAGATCCCCAAAAACAGAGGATACGAGCAGAGCGAGGACCACATCATGCTCAGGGTCCTGTCTGACCCCTCCAAATGCAGAATTTGGGGAATTTTGGAGGTCCCTGATCCCCAGAAACAGGATGATACGAGCAGAGTGAGGACCACATCATGCTCAGAGTCCTTTCTGACCCCTCCAAATGCAGAATTTGGGGTATTGTGGTCTTTTTTGTGAGGGAACATCATGCTCAGTGTCCCTTCTGAGCCCTCCAAATGCAGAATTTGGGGAATTTTGGAGGTCCCTGATCCCCCAAAAACAGGAAGATACGAGCAGAGCGAGGACCACGTCATGCTCAGGGTCCCTTCTGAGCCCTCCAAATGCAGAATTTGGGGTATTTTGGTCTTTTCTATAAGGGAACATCATGCTCAGGGTCCCTTCTGACTCCTCCAAATGCAGAATTTGGGGTATTTTGGTCTTTTTTTGTGAGGGAACATCATGCTCAGGGTCCCTTCTGAGCCCTCCAAATGCAGAATTTGGGAATTCTGGAGGTCCCTGCTCCCCCAACACCAGGAGTATATGAGCAGAGCAGGGACCACGTCATGCTCAGGGTCCTTTCTGAGCCCTCCAAATGCAGAATTTGGGATATTTTGGTCTTTTCTGAGAGTGAATTCTCCCTGCTTTGAAAATCCCACCAAGGGTCTGTGTTCCCTGGAGGAAATCCTGGAGTGACTGAGGTTGGAAAAGCTCCCCAAGACCTTTGAATCCAACTTGTCCCCACCTTGTCCCCAGCCCAGGGTCACCTCCAGGTGTTTCCTGGTCACCTCCAGGTTTGGGCACTCCTGGGCAGCCCCTGCCAAACCCTGACCACCCTTTCCATGAGGAAATTCCTCCTGATTCCAACCTGAGCCTCCTGTCAGGGAGTTGTGCAGAGCCAGAAATTCCCTCTGAGTTTCCTTTCCTCCAGGCTGAGCCCTTTTCCCAGCTCCCTCAGGATTTCTCCAGCCCCTTCCCCATCTCTGCTCCCTTCTCTGGACCCTCTCCAGCCCCTCAGTGTCTCTCCTGAGTGAGAAGAAACATTCCCAGCTCCTCCCAGATTTAAACTGACTTAAACCATAAAAGTTCCAAGTCCCCCTTGTAGACATGAAAGAAAAAGTATTTTTAAAAAGGGATTTTGGATGAAGGGATGTCGATGAAAACCTGCAGTTGGATTTCTCCAACCTGCAGTTGGATTTCTCCCAAGGTTTAAATTGACTTAAAACATAAAAATTCCGACTCCACCTTGTAGATGTGAAAAGAAAATGAAATAAAAAAGGGATTTTGGATGAAGGGATGTCGATGAAAACCTGCAGCTGGATTTCTCCAGGCAGGCTGTGGGGTCAGTGGCTCTGTGGGATGGGAGCAGCCCTGTGTGCAATGCCCCAGACATTTAATGACATTTGAGGGTTAGTCCTGAATCCCTCAAAGGAGCCAGGAAGGTGCTATTAACACTCCTTTAATTGGTGCTCTTAATTAAAGTAACGAGCAGCCTCAGCCCCTGGTGTGAGGTCTGTGATGGCAGCAGGGAGGAATGGGAATGAACGTCGGGGTTGGGAACGTGCGGGGCCAGGCTGGCACGGGGACATCATGGGGACACCATGGGGACATCATGGGGACACCACGGGGACATCATGGGGACATCGCAGAGCAGGGCCAGGCTGGCATGGGGACACCACGGGGACATCATGGGGACATCATGGGGACACCACGGGGACATCACAGAGCAGTGCCAGTCCCTGTCCCGTCCCCCAGCTCCTCCTGGGCAGTGCCAAACCCACCTTGAGCCCTCGGGGTGGTAAATCCTGGCATGGCAGAGGCTCCAGGCCGGGTTTAAACCCTGGCAGAGGCTCCAGGCTGGGTTTAAACCCCGGCAGAGGCTCCAGGCTGGGTTTAAACCCCGGCAGAGGCTCCAGGCTGAGTTTAAACCCTGGCAGAGGCTCCAGGCTGGGTTTAAACCCTGGCAGAGGCTCCAGGCCGGGTTTGAACCCGGCTTTGCAGGAAGGAGAGATAAAATCTCCCATTTTAATCCTTTCCAGGCAATCCAAGGTTCCACCCACGCTCCCAGAGCGATCCAGGTTGTGTCACTTCATGGAAAGAAAGGTTTGGGAAGGGACTGAGGCAGGGAATCTGTGCCGAGCTGCAGCTCTGTTATCTCCTCACACATCTGCAGGAAAGGTTGCAGAAATCCAGCAGGAAATTGTCCCCACCCACAGCAGCAAAGGTGCTGAAAGTCCCTGCAGAGAAACATTCCAGGGAAATTCTCTCCTTCTCATGCTGTTTACAGCAAGCAGGGGTTGGTTTGAGGCAGGGGTGCAGACACGGGGTCTGTGGGTGATTTAAAATATATATATTTATAGGTATATTTATATTTTAATATATATCTATTTTTTATATTATCTATTATATATATTAGATATTCTATTATATTCTACATTCTATTTTATATATTATATAT
>JBBMKD010000090.1:4999570-5017070 GCA_037834095.1 Argya squamiceps | reverse complement strand
GGTTTTCTGGGTTTTGGGGGGTTTTTTTTTGTTTTGTTTCTTTTTGGTTTGTTTTTTTGGGGTTTTTTTTGTTTGGTTGGTTGGTTTGTTTTTTGGGGTTTTTTGGTTTTTGGTTTTTTGGTTTTTTGGGGTTTTGGTTTTTTTGTGGTTTTTTTCCTTAGGGCTTTTTTTGGCATTTTTTCATCATTTTTTCCCTCCTCACCTCTCTCACCTAACAGCAAACCTCCTCCCACACATGGCCAAAAAATCCCCAAAACGCTGCCTAGCTGCAGCCTAAACCCAAACCTTGCAGGGAAAAATTCACAGGTTCATTCTGTCCCCTGTCTCAGCTGGGAAGGGATCAGCGTGAGGGATCCCTGTGAGTCAACAGAGCATCACCCCAAATCCCTGGTGCCTCACCCCTAATCCCCAGTGCCATCCCAGCGTTGACACATTCCTGCCCTTTATGGGACCAGGAGATGTAATTGTTGGGTCAGATGGGCATGACTTGTACCCAGACACGGGAGAACCAAAGTGATTCACGGGGAAAATCCAGGTCCTGAAGTGTCTCCTCCATCACTTCGCTGTGTTTGTGTCTCTGTTGAGCTTCATCCCTGCCTCGTCATCCCCAAAACCATCCCAGAAGGGCTGGAAGCAGGGCAGCAACAGCAGAGCTTTGTCCGTGGCTAAAATAAAAATAAATTCTGAGCAAAATCAGGAGAGAAAATGACCCTGAGAGGGTGAGCAGGACTTGGGGCCACCCTGGAGGTGTCCAAGGAACTCCTGGATGTGGCACTCAGGACTCTGGGCTGGGGCTTGGCCAAAGGTTGGGCTCTGAGATCTTTTCCAACATTGGTGATTCTAGAAACTTGGGGTTCTGTTCACCTCAGACCATCCCGTCCCGGGATTTGGATCCCCAAAACCACGTTGTAAAACCAGAATAAAACATGGCCTGAAAGCCCCAGGTGGGTTTGCTTGGCCAGGTTTGGGTGGGTGGGGACCCACAGAGGTGACCGAATCTGTGACCCCATGGACAGGAACCCATCCTGGGACAGGTTTGGTGGCAGAAATTGTGACCCCATGGACAGGAACCCACACTGGGGTGGGTTTGGTGTCACCTCATGGACAGGAACCCATCCTGGGCCAGGTTTGGTGGTAAAACCTGTGACCCCATGGACAGGAACCCACCCTGGGGCAGGTTTGGTGGCAGAAATTGTGACCCTGTGGACAGGAACCCATTCTGGGGCAGGTTTGGTGGCACCCCATGGACAGGAACCCATCCTGGACCAGGTTTGGTGGTAAAACCTGTGACCCCATGGACAGGAACCCACCCTGGAGCAGGTCTGGTGGCACCTGTGACCCCGTGGCTTTGGTGGCACCTGGAGAAGTCCTTTCAGGGCCACCCTGGGCAGGCAGGTTGGAATTACCAATGAAGGATGGATTTAGGCTGATGCAAATCTCCCATTTTGATATCCGGCCCCATTGGGCAATCCCCCCCTGGAGCATCCCTGCCCTAAACCTAAATCCCCAGGGATTAACACCAATAATTGTTGATGGAGGTTGGTCAGGTGGAGCTCCTGCTCCACGTGACCCTGAGGAATTGGAATTTCTGGATGTACAAACCCTTCACGTGAAATTCCTTCCAATCTCCTTCACAGGGAGGCGAAGGAATTAATGAGCTAATAATAATTACAACTCCAAAAGCATCAAAGGCAAAATACGGGAAGCAGCGGATGGAAATGGGCTGGGATCTGTAATTAGGGATGCCTCATGGCCCAGATAAACCCCTGTGCAAAAGTATAAAAGGATTTCCCATCCCAGTTTCCCTTCATTCGCTGCTCTGCTCCCAACCAGCTCCATCCCCACTGCTCAAGGGTGAGTCCAGTTTTTCTTTTCCCCTTCCATTTTTTCATTCCCCCTTTAATTTTTCATTCCCCCTTCAATCTTTTCATTCCCCCCTTCAACTGGGACTTCAAAAAAATCCCAATTTTTCTTTAGGAAACCAGATGTTTTCCCACGGGTTAGGGTAGAATTGGAGTGTTGGATATTCCCTCCTCACTTCAGGATCTTGGTCCTGCTGGAGACCAAGTTCTTGTTACCCACAAGAGGAAAATATTTAAACAAATGAGAAGAAAGGCCTTGAGCAAAGGCTCGAGTCAAACCAAAATAAGAAAAAGGGTAGAAAATACAGACAGAGAGGGTTTGTGGAGAAGGGAGGGGAGGATTCCAAGCAGGAGGAACCTGAGGGTCTGGAGCTGCTCTTGGGAAATGGATGTTTGGGCCATTGAATCAAGTCCCACCCATAAAATCTTCTGGGTTTAGTGAGGGATTAAAGCATCTCCCAACAACACTGGCCCCAATTCCTCACCCCTGGAGAAATTAGGAGGAAAATGGGGAATCCTAATCCTAACCCTAACCCTGAAGAAATTAGGAAGAAAATGGGGAATCCCAGGGTGAATACCCATGGGCATTAATGAGGGATTAAAGCATCTCCCAACAACACCGACCTCAGTTCCTCAGCCCTGAAGAAATTAGGAGGAAAATGGGGAATCCTAACCCTAACCCTGAAGAAATTAGGAGGAAAATGGAGAATCACAGGGGCAAATGTCCATGGGTTTAGTGAGGGATTAAAGCATCTCCCAACAACACCGACCCCATTTCCTCACCCCTGAAGAAATTGGGAAGAAAATGGGGAATCCCAGGGTGAATGTCCATGGGTTTAATGAGGGATTAAAGCATCTCCCAACAACACCAACCCCATTTCCTCACCCCTGAAGAAACTGGGAGGAAAATGGGGCAAATCTCTCTGGGTTGATGCCCTCTGTGACCGTTCCTCTCCTCCCTGCAGCCCTTCCAGAACTCTCCAGCACGATGTGTTCCCGAGGGTCCTGCCACAGCCACGAGACCTCGTCCTGCCACGAGTCCCGCTCCTCCTGCCACGACTCGGGGCCCTCCTGCCACTACACCATCCAGAGGCAGCCCGTGCAGAAGTTCAGCTATGTGACACCCTGCTGTGCCCCCGTGCAGCCCTGCTATGCCCCCGTGCAGCGTTACTGCCCCCCAATGCAGCCCTGCTGCCCCCCGATGCAGCGTTACTGCCCCCCGGTCTGCCCCCAGGTCACCAAGAACATCTGCAAGCTGCCACAGAGCTACCCCAAGTACTGAGGGTCGCTCCTGCCTCGTGCCTGAAGCCTGAATTTATTCTTTATTCCCATGTTTAATTCGATTCTCTGTCCATGATTAGAATTTGGTTCCTGGTTTTGCTCCTCTTTGGTTTAATTTGTCTCGGGTTTTCAGCTTTCCACAAAGCTGGGGGTTGATTCCTGCTGCTCTGCACCCACCTGGCAGCCTCCAAAACAATAAAATTTTGATTTCCAAAAGCAAAAAAGGTTTATGGGCCTGTTCATTCTTTGACTTTTTATTTTTTCTTCGGAGTAATTGTTACCTCCCACTTCTTGGTCACCACTTTTCTCCTCAGGCAGATCACAGAATGTCCCTAAAACTTCAAAGTAATAAAAGCCAGTGATTCCAGAGGCATTTCTGGATCAGGTGATGGCTCAGGGAGCTCCTCTGCACCCTGTTTATTCACATATTGACACACAGAATGGGAATTTATACATTTATATCCAGGAGGAATCGTTCCAGGCAGGGTGGTGAGCCCCTGGCACAGACAATTCCATGGATCCCTGAAAATGTCCAGGGACCCCTGGGATGGTGGGAGGTGTCCCTGCCCGTGGCAGGGGTGGCACTGGAGACCTTTAATGTCCCTTCCCATCCCATCCAAGCCATTCTCAGGGTGGGACTGCCCCGTCCCCTCCCCACACTTTATTCATCCCTCTGACTCAGAGCCACAAACCCTCTGAGGTGTCTAATAAATGCAAACAAGCACCTCGTGGGTTCTCCTAACCCCTGCTTCTTTCACTGGGCTCCAAATTACAGTTTTCAGCGACAATTGCAAGCACTTAAAATAAGTGTGAAGTGTCTCTGGGCTTTTGGCGAGCTCAGAGTTTCCTTATCTCCCCGTCCAGCTGAGACACCGGTTCCTGAACTGGCTGCATCAGCTTCCCCACGAGCCCGGGGAGCAGAGTCAGCTGGAATTAATGACCCTGGGAGCGGGATGAGATGATCTTTAATGTCCCTTCCAAGCCCAAATCGTTCCGTGTTTCCCTGATCCCGTGAATTCCTCCTGCCTGACGTGGATTTGGCTCAGGGGCCGCCCCCAAAAAGGAGATTTATCCACCCCAAGTGGAGAGTTTCTACATCACAGCTCACAGCAGGCTTCAGATTTTCCTGAGCAAGGACTGGCTCTGAAAGGTTTTCTTGAAAGGTTTTCTTAAAAGGTTTTGGGTTTCTTAACCTGAAAGATAAATATGTAAATATATAAATACAAAAAATATTTATATATAAATATATAAGTATAAAACACATAAATACATAAATATATAAATATATAAATATATAAATATATAAATATATAAATATGATTATAACTATAAATATAAATATAAATATATTGTGATTCTTTTTATAATATTTACGATTCTTTTTATTTCTCTGTCAGAATATATAAACATATATATTTATATAGTTATATATAACTATATAACTATGTAACTATATAACTATATAAATATTATGATTCTTTTTATAATACTTATGATTATTTTCATTTCTCTGTCAGAATATATACATATATATTTCATATATCTATTTCTATATTTCTATATAAATATATAAATATATAAGTATATATAAATATATAAATATATAAATACTATTCTGACAGATTAATAAAAATAATCATAAAACAGTTTGGGTTGGAAAGGGCCCTAAAAATCATCCCATTCCCTGACCTCTGAATTGTTCCAGTGGCACTCACCTGGATAAAAGCCACAGGAGAGGGACAATCACCCGTTTTTATGATCCTAAAACCTTGGGCTTCTCTGAGAGAAGCTTGGAAGCAAAGACCCAAATGTGGGAATGAATAAAAATTACAAAACTGCTCAAAAATAAAGTGGGACTCCACAGAAATCTAAAAATCCGGGGTTGAAAACGGGTTTCCAAGAGGTAAAATCCTCACACAAACCCTTCCTGCTGAGGATTCCAAACCCCCTCCATCCAGGAGGAATGTGAGCAGGAAAATATTGTGACCCAAACCAAAAAAAAATTTAAAAAAATAAAAAAAAATAAACCAGCTGATGGTTTGGCAAACGCAACGGGACAAAAAATGGGGATTGGGGAAGGTCCCTTTGGCGTCACCTCCAGAGTCCCAGGTAAGTCACCAGGACCTCCCTCTAATGAAGTCCCTGTGAGTTGTGGCTCTTAATTACAATCCCTTGTGTCAGGGGAAAAAACCCATCAATCAAAGGTGACTGTGGCACAGAGAACCAGGGGCAGCACATGAGGACGGAGTCAAACCCTCCTGGAGTTGATGCAATCCCGGTTACCCAACGACAAATCACTTAATAACTCCAGGGACAGGGTCATTTTTTTGCCAGGGAAATATGCAGCAGCTTCCAAAAATGCCCTTCTAAGCAGGTTGGGAAATCCCTTTGGCTTATTAAAGTGCTGAGGAAAAAGTCATCGTTGGGTTTGGTGGTTTTTTTTTTTATTTTTAATTTCCCGACTGCGTCGGGTCGGAAATGCTCAAAACGAGACACAGGAGATAAATATGAATGTGAGGGTTTGTGTCAGCATTGCCAAGGGATGTCTAATTCCTGGCACAACATTTTGGGGGATATAAAAGTCCAGCATCTCCTGTCCATCCCTCACTCAGCACCAGCTCCTCGAGCTCCTTGTCCTGCTCCAGCCAAAGGTGAGGTTTGGGTTATGTTGATTTATCTACTCTTGAGCAGCAGAAGTTCACAGAGTTCTGTGTTTAGGCCTTGACTTTGGCTTAGAAATTCTTTATTTTTGATGATTGGGTGGCTGAACAGACACAAGGAGAGCTTGGTTTGCTCACGGATGGGATGGCAGAAAAATAGGGAGACAAAAATTGAAGGAGCAGATCTGCAGAGACAGGGAGAAATTGGGCGCCAGCAAATTCTGGAATTCTGGAATTCCTTCCCAGACTGGCAGAGGATGAAGGCAGAGAGGGCTCAGACAAGCCACAGCAGCTTTAGAAGGAAATTCTGCCTTAAAAATCTCCAACAGGATCATCTGGGGAGGGAAATTCCTATCACGGAGTGTCTCCCAAGAGGAAGGGTCACCACAAAACAGAGGGAAAAAACATTCTAGATGGGAATGAGGGGCATGGAAAATGCAGAAAGAGGCAGCTGAATTTCCCATCCTGACCATCCTTTCCCTCCCTCCAGCTCTGCCAGAACATCCAGCACCATGTGCCACCGCTACGACTCCTCCTCCTCCTCCTGCCACGGCTCCCGCTCGTCCTGCCACAGGTCCTGGTTCTCCTGCCTGCGGTCCCGCTCCTCCTGCCACGAGCCAGAGCCCCCCTGCCCCGAGATCCAGAGGCTGAAATGCACCTCCACGAGGCCCTGCTGTCCCCCTGTCCCCTCCTGTCCCCCTGTCCCCTGCTGTCCCCCCGTGAAGCGCTACTGTCCCCCCGTCCCCTACTGTCCTCCTGTCCCCTATTGTCCCCAGGTCCCCTGCTATCCCCAAGTCTCCTGCTGCCCCCAAGTCCCCTATTGTCCTCCTGTCCCCCGCTGTCCCCCTGTCCCCTGCTGTCCCCAAGTCTCCTGCTGCCCCCAGTACACCAAGAACGTCTGGAACCTTCCGCCGGCGTGTGCCAAGTTCTGAGCAGGATCCAGCCCCCGGCTCCGACCTTGGATGGAATCGCTGGGTCTCTGCCCTGAGGGATCCTGCTGGGGATGAAATCTTCCCCTAATTAATGCTCGTGGTGTCTTCCCTGCTGAATTATTCGGGAAATGTCCTTTTTAATTATTCTCAAGGGATGATTGTGGGGTTGGGAATCTTTCTCTGTCTTGCGCTGCTGTTTCAGACTCGTCTGGGTGTGGGAAACAATAAATCTGATTCATGAGACCCTTGTTGCCTTTGAATTCCTTTATTCTCTTTTTCCTTGATTTTTTTCCCTTGGTTTTTTGGTTTTTGTTTTATTTTGTTTTGGTTTTGGTGGGGTTTTTTGTTTGTTTTCTGTGGGTTTTTTTTGTTGTCGTTTTGTTTTGTGGGGTTTTTTTGTTGGGTTTTTTTGTTTGTTTGTTTTTGGGGGGTTTTTTGTTGTTGTTGTTGGGGTGGGGTTTTTTTGTAATTTTTCCAGGGGTTTTCAATTCCAATTTCTTTGTGTTTCCAAAGTGTCCCAATATTTAGTGGCAAATAATTCCCAAGTTCATTTGGGAATGAATAAAAGACGCAGTAAAGGAAAGGGGGAGATGGTCAGAGATTGGACTTGGTGATCTCAGAGGGCTTTTCCAACCTCAGTGATTGCAGGAAATTAAATGGAAGGGGAATAAATTGGTCACAGTTGCCAGTGCTTCTTCTCAATATGCAACAACTTACTCTGAGCTGTATTTCAGACCTTGGACATAAATTTTCAAATATCTGAAAGCATTTGATCCTCTGAAAACAGAAAACCCAAATTCCTGTGAAAAAACTGTGAGCAAAGGATGACGAAAACTCTTCTGAGATCCCATTTTCCTGAGCAGGAATTTGCTGAATTTGAAAGGTTCAGAGACATTCCCTGAGTGTTTTTGGGAGGCTCTTGAGGAGGCAGAAAGATTTTGGAGAGCATCAATATGATGCTCCAGGCCAGAGCCAGGACAAAAGGAAAACTGTCAACACAAGCTGCCACTGGGCTGAGGGACCCACGCCTGAGTCACCAAAGGTCCCTGAGGAATTCCTGCCATCCTCCCTCACTCCACAAAATTCCTGTTAATAGACAGACCAAAAAATGACACTCACCCATCAGGTTGAGAAGCAAGGCAAAAGAAGAAATTTATTTTTGGGTTCAGGGTTTAAATAGGGTTTGGACTTTGACCAGAGACTGGGGGGACGAGGTTGACACCTCTCCAACCCCAACCAGCAGTCCATCAGTTTGTGTTTCCCCCTGGAAAAGAATGCATATTTACAAAACATCACTCTTTGTTTATTTTACAAGATGTGAGAAAGCTCCAGTAAAAATGTAAAACATTAGAAGAATGAAAAATCAAAGGGACAACTCCCCACCAGGAGTTGGCTGCCTTTGGCCTGGAGAGCAGCTGTGGGACACCCCCAGTTTGGGAGATCCTCCCTCCCCAGTCAGTGAATTGCTCTAATGGACAACATTTTCCCAGGCTGAGGAGTTCCATTTTCTTACACTTCAAACTCAGAGTCAAACAGGGTCACAAATCCAGCTTTAGCACCCAAATTTCCACCAGCAGTGACAAAACCCAACATTTGCTCAGACTTCAGCTGCTCTGAGCCCTTCGGTGAGCTCAGCTGAAAAAAAAACCTGAGGGATCACAAAAGAAAAGAAAAATGAAGGAATGGGAAAATTTAATACCCTCAAACCTTGTGCAGAGCTGGGGGTCAGATGGTTTTCCCTGATTTACACATTAATAACCTGAGATTCACATGGAACACTGAGAAATTCCATTTTCTTACACTTCAAACTCTGAGTCAAAAATCCATCTTCGGTGCCCAAATTTCCACCAGCAGTGACAAAACCCAACGTTTGCTCAGACTTCAGCTGCTCTGAACCCTTCGGTGAGCTCAGCTGAAAAAAAAACCCTGATGGATCACAGGAGGAAAGAGAAACCAAGGAGTGGGAAAATTTAATATCCTCAAACCTCATGCAGAGCTGGGGATCAGATGTTTTTCCCTGATTTACTCATTAATAACCCGAGATTCACGTGAAACAACCTGTCCAACTCAAGGGACACGTGAAGGATCAGGAACATTTTTTTCCTCTCCATCCCAGGAGATCCCTCTGGATTTTCCAGTGTTGTGCCATCCCAGGAACTGCAGCCTGGTAATCCCATTTCCTCTTGGCACTCGACAACAAGGGAATTAAAATCCCTGAGCTGTCACCTGCTCCCAACAGGGTGAAACAACCCCAGGAGTCAGCGTTTCTGAGGCTCCTTCTCTTGCTCCTGATGCAACCCCTGGTCCCTAATTAAGGCTGTCACCTCGCTGTCAGTCTCCAGGAAATGGAGCTGCCTCCCAAAAAAAAAATCCCCACGTTGGGAATCAAGGAGGGAACACCTCAGGATGGGGGAAGCGCAAACATCCGCGGGGTTGGAGGCAGGATTAATTAAATTATCATGACGAGGAGATGCCTCACGGCCTGGACAACCCCGGGAGGGTATAAAAGGTCCCTCAGCCCCGTCCTCTGCAGCCGCCAGATTTTGCTTCCAGAAGCTTCTCGCTGCAACTGAAGAGGGTAAGGAATAATTTCATTATTGCTGTTCTTGCTGGTGGAGAGGGAACCTCAACCAAGAGGTTTTTATGGATGTTGTGGGAGCTGGGATTTCGGGAAGTGCTGAGGGAGGGAGGGGTTGGGATTCCCAGGAAAGGTGCAAAACCCCCGGAGGGACCCTCGAGGTGACAAAAACTCTGCTGGAATTTGGGCTTGGCTGATGGGCTCCTGGAGCTCAAATGGACCCACCAGGACCCTGATTTCACACCCCAAATGGACCCACAGGACCCTGATATGGACCTCCAGGGCCCTGATTTTACACCCCAATGGACCCATCAGGGCCCTGATCTCACACCCCAATTCCCAGAGCACCCCCAGCAGATCTGGCAGGATTGAGGGTCTGGATTAGGTGGGTGGCAAAAAAAGAGAGAAACATTTCAGGGAGAGCTCAAAAAAATATATTACAAAGAAAAAGAGTGGAAGAAATGAATCAGAGCCTCCTCTCACCCCACTGACCCCTTTGTGGGAAACGAGGTTCACTTTCTATGTAAATTTTAAGAAAAAAGGTTTAATAGAAAATAAGACAATTAGGAGATAGAATAAAAGCAGAGTACGCCAGCCGGGTGACTTGGCTGTGTCTTCATTATCACCTCCAGCTTGGGCCTTGGTCCACACTTTGTTCAGATGGGAGATGCTGATAGTTGGTGTATCAATAGCAGGGTCTTCTTTTCATGTTCACTGGATGTTTTCCTGACCAAACAGGCAGTTTAAGCATACTATATCAACTACTACCACTATGCCTAATTTTCTTTACTAATAGTGTTAACGTAGGAATGATTGTATGCGGGGCTTTATTGGAGAGCTCTGGGAGCCAGGGGTCCGAGGACCCAAATCTTGACTCCACCAGAAGTTCAGAATAGACAGTTTTATACTTTCTTGTTACATAATGTTAACCATTAAACCCCATTTTTCTATTCATTTTACCCAAGCATGAATTTAGAAAAATTGATTCTCGGGATTCGTATTTAAGGTTCTCGTGATTTGCATTTAAGATTGTCATGATTTGTATTTAAGATTCTCATGATTCATGTTTGAGAAAATAATCATATTTAGTTACCAGATACTTACAATTAACAATAAGGTAATATATCAAATGATTATGATACAGGTGTAGGTTCACCTTGACTTACTAAAGAACATCTAAATTTATTTTTAGGGCCTAGGTATTACATTAATTCTCCCTCCTCCCCTGATTATTACCTAGGCATACTTGGTTTGATTAAAACAATAGCATGAAAATAACATCCTGGTTACAGCAAAGCTGGGTCCTGCTCTTATGCCTTTAGAAATAATTGTAACCCTATCTTACCAATAGCAGAAATAAAAACCTTATATTCTTAATACAACGTTATTATTCATATAGCACACACCTTGCCAGAAGCCAACTTTATAATATGCATTTATAACACCTTGCTCCACACAGAAATCCAGCAAGCACCATGTGCTCCCGAGGCTCCTGCCACGACTACGACTCCTCCTGCCATGGCTCTCGTTCCTCCTGCCATGAATCCCGCTCCTCCTGCCACAGCTTGGGGCCCTCCTGCCACAGCTCGGGGCCCTCCTGCCACTACACCATCCAGAGGCAGAAATTCAGCTACGTGACACCCTGCTGTCCCCCCGTGCAGCATTACTGCCCACCAGTGCAGCGTTATTGCCCCCCAATGCAGCCCTGCTGCCCCCCAGTGCAGCGTTACTGCCCCCCAGTCTGTCCCCAGGTCACCAAGAACATCTGCAAGCTGCCACCAACCTACTACCCCAAGTTCTGAGGGGAGGATTTGGGATGCACCCATCGCTTCTCACCCGAAATTTCCAGCTCATCCTGGTGCTGGTGCAGCTTTGTCACTTCTCTCCAAGCAAAGCCTCCTAAAACTGAAGTGGTTTTGGGATGAAACCCCCCGGTTCTAGGAGCTCTGAGCTGTTTTGTCTTTCCTCTGCCAACGCTGGGAATTGTTCCCCTTCTTGCTTCGCTGCTTCTCTCTCCAGCAAGAAATAAAAATGGTGTTTGAGCCAAGTCAACAGTCCTGGGTGATTTCAGTCACTGAAAATTAAAATTAAATGAGCTGGGGCCAGAGGGACACTGAGAGGCTGGAGAGGGTCCAGAGAAGGGAACAGAGATGGGGAAGGGGCTGGAGAAATCCTGAGGGAGCTGGGAAAGGGGCTCAGCCTGGAGAAAAGGGGCTCAGCCTGGAGAAAACGGGCTCAGCCTGGAGGAAAAGAGGCTCGGGATGGAATTTCGGGGTCTCCACAACTCCCTGACAAGAGGCTCAGGATGGAATCAGGAGGAATTTCCTCATGGAAAGGGTGGCCAGGGCTTGGCAGGGGCTGCCCAGGGAGGTTTGGAGTGCCCAAAACTGGAGGTGACCAGGGAACACCTGGAGGTGGCACTCAGGGCTCTGGGGACAAGGTGAGGACAGGCACAGGTTGGATTTGGTGTTCTGGGACCTCTTTTCTCAGGGATTTCTCTGGGATTCTGTGCTGGTCTGGCAGCACCTCTGTTTCCTTGTGGGTTTGGGATCATGACTTAATCCCTGGAGTGGGAGGAATGCCAAGGAAACTGTGAAATCCATGGAAAACACCTTCAGGGCTGGGAGGGACACTCGGGGTGAATTCCTGGGGGAGACAAATCCTCGCCTCGGGCCCGGCAGGTGTTGGAGGGTTCAGGTTTCCAGCCTGACCTGTGCGTTCATGTTTTCCCCACGTGCCTTCTGCTTTCAGAGCAGAATTTGCTATTTTTGGAACCGAAATAAAACCAAATCCCGCGGGGGGGTTTGGAACGTGGAACGGCCTCTATTAACCCGTTTTTGCAGTGTAAAAAATTAAGTGAAGGTTTTCTCCAGAGTGATTCACCCCCTCATCAGCGTGGGAAATGGGCTGGAACGAGCTGAGAGGTGCAACAGCCACCAAATGAGTAGTTGGTCAATAAGGAATTGGAATTAGCTATTTATAGGTTGTGGAGAAAATGCTCATTAGGGAGGAATGGGTTAAAAAGGAAAAGTTGCAGCCGGGAATGATTCACCTGCCTGGGGGGGTCCTGCCCTTGGCTGGGAGGTGTCAGCCTCACAGGAGCCTGAAAAAATTATTTTCTTACTCATTCCTGCCCTCCCTGCAGGTGGGAATGGAGTTACTGAGGTTTCCTGGTTTGGTTTTCGAGCAGAGATTTTCACTTTGCTGCCCCAAACTTTCCAACTTTCTCCTCTCTCGCTGACCCTGGCAGGTTTTATTTCCTTTTCCAAATCCGGAGAAGGTCATGAAGTTGTTAAGGAGCCTTTCCCCTGTGGATCCAGGCTGGGAATGGTGGGAATGTTGGGAATGTTGGGAATTTCGGGAATTTCGGGAATTTTTGGAATGTTGAGACCCCCGAGCCCCTCCCAGGATCTTGCAGGGTCTCCAGGGAAGATGGAGAGGGATTTTCCCTCAGGAACTGCAGGGACAGGACACGGGGAAATGATTTCAGAGTGATGGAGAGGAGTTTTAGGAGGGATTTTGGGAAGAAATCTTTTCCTGTGAGGGTGGGGAGGCCTCGAAGAACCACAAATATTTTGCAAGAAAATCCCAGGTGGCCTAAAGGGACATTTCTGCTCTGTTTAGGGACAGTCAAATAACGACACGGTGGGTCCTAAAAAAGGGATAAACTGTGAGGAAACCCCCAGGGATTCCTCACAGGATGGACGGGCAGGAATTTGTCTCCCAGCAAGGATTTCTTTCCTGGATCTCCAATCCAAACAAACAGAGCTCGGCTCCTCTGGGCGTCGTTCAGAGCCTGAGCAGTCCTTTCACTATAACTAAAACAATAATTGAGAAATTGTTATGGCCCTAATTTGAATATTTTCCTTTGTGAAATCGCTGTTGGGTCTATGAATCCATCCTGCAGAGCTTTAAACACCTCTGGTGTTCACATCCAGCTGTAACGATGGGTTTGGTTTTTAGGGTTTTTTTATTATTATTATTATTTGTTTGGTTTGGTTTGGTTTTGGATTTTTGGGGAGGGTTTTGGTGATTTCGGGGGGGGGAGGTTGTTTTGTTTTGGGTTTTGTTTGTTTGTTTGTTTGTTTGTTTGGGGTGCCTGGTTTTGTTTGTTTGGTTTTGTGGGGTTTTTTTGGTTTGGTTTGGTTTGGTTGGTTTTGGTTTTGGTTTTGTTTGGTTGGTTGGTTTTTTTTCATTAATCCAGGCACTAAATCCATACAAAATCACCATACAAAATCACCTCATTTCGGCCAACCGCCCAGCCCAGGATATCCCGAATTTCCAACAGAATATCCCGCTGGAGTTTCCTGTCCCTTCCCTGGAATCCCCCACGGATCGCCCAGAGCCTCCTGGGGTGCGAATTTCAATCACTAATTAGATGATAATGAGCTCAGGGTCATTAAGGCCGCTGAACCCAAATAGGAAATTGAGGTCCGGGGGAACAGGAACGTTGACCTTGGGGTGACCTTGCCCGGAGAATCCGTGACCTCAGAGCAGGACCAGCTCTTGAAAGTGTGACCCAGCCCAAAATCACGAGCAGAACCGAGGGGAAATTGAGGATTTGTGTCACTGGGAGTCAAATGGATGGTACCGGTGACCCAAAGTGTGAAAAACAAGGTTCACTTTATCAGTAAAATTTATAAGTTTAATAATTTTTTTTAAAGAGGCAATTAGGAGACGGACAAGCAAAAATAGCAGCAGCCAGAAAGCACAACCTAACTCAGAAATCACTTCTTTAAATTTATCAGTTTGTTGCATATTCAAAAGACCCTGATGCATAATTCAAACATTCCTCCTGAGTTTGAATTTCTCTGTTCAGTTTCAACTCCCCCCCGACCTGCCCCGTTTCACATTTAACATTTAAATTTAACATTTTATTACTCCTTGTGGATAAATTTCTTGGTGGTCTCATGTCCAATTCTCTGATAACAGAGGATCAATAAATTCCTCCTTTGGGGCTTTGGGGTCTGTCCTTGTTGTCTTCATCCAGAGAATAAAGAATAAAGAATAAAGAATAAAGAATAAAGAATAACGAATAAAGAGTAAAGAGTAAAGAATAAAGAATAAAGAATAAAGAATAAAGAATAAAGAATAAAGAATAAAGAATAAAGAATAAAGAATAAAGAATAAAGAATGTGGGGGATTTCCTGGTTATCTTTCTTATTCTTCTGGGTTAGCTACTAAAAGCATCTTACATCACATGGTTTCTATTTTAATATTATGCTACAACCAAATATATATATGTAATTTTGTATATATATTAAAAATACATGTATATATGTATATAAATATATACACAATCTTATATACATAATACGTAATATTTATTATATATATAAAATATAATATTATATATATTTTTATATATAATATAAATATATTAATCACACCACCATTTCTAGGCCCTGTTAACAGCAGAAAATAAAAGAAAACATATTAATGCAGCAAAACCTTCCCACATTATGCATATAGCACTCATTTAAATATTTGTGAAATATTTGTGAAATATTAATATTCACAAATATTTTATTAATAATATTTAATTAAAATATTATGTTGATTATATAAAATATGTAAATATTTTATTATTTAATATTAAGGAGCAGCCCTTCCCCCGGGGGTGACCTCAGACACCAAACATTTCACCTGACCAGAGGCAGATAATTTTTTAATGCAAAGTCGTCATTTAATTTGAGACCCTCGAGGTGCCTGGGACATCACATGGAGATTTTATGCAAAACAGATATTAACATCCATCATTAATGACTGATAACTGCATGATCATCAGCTGAGCATGGGGAGTTTTTCCAGAATTTACATCCGTAGGTGGCTCTTCCACTACTCCAGGGCATCTTGGGAACCTGGAAAAGAATCGGATAGGAATTCTGCAGGTCGAGTTACGCCGGGCATGAAGAGGATGCAAAAATTCCAGAGGGGTTTTGCATTTTGCTTTTATTTAAATAAATTAATTGGAAAAACGAGGGTTCCAGTTTGAACCCGAACCCAATTCCAAATTTCAAATTTCCATGAATTTCCAGTGAAGATGTCTGCTATTGGCAGGGCCTTGAGCTTGACAGAGCTCGAGGAGAGTTTGGATAATGACCTGAGGCACAGGGTGGGATTTTTGGGGCTGTGTAAGAGCTGGAGTGGATGGTCCCTGTGGGTCCCTTCCAGCCTGGAATATTCCATGATTCCATAATTCTGCTCCAAACATGTTTTCCCATGCACGGATGGGGTGAGGGATGTGGTGTCAGGAACTTTCTGGGTTTCAGGAACTTTTTGGGTTTCAGGAATTTCTGGGCTTCAGGAATTTCTGGGCCTCAGGAACTTTCTGGGCTTCAGGAAATTTCTGGGTTTCAGGAACTTTCTGGGTTTCAGGAAATTTTTGGGTTCCAAGAATTTCTGGGTTTCAGGAACTTTCTGGGCCTCAGGAACTTTCTGAGTTTCAGAAATTTTCTAGGTTTCAGGAACTTTCTGGTTCCAGGAACTGTCTGGATTTCAGGAACTTTCTGGATTTCAAGAACTTTCTGGGTTTGCCCTTCTGGCAGGCCCAGAGAAAAACTTTCGGCTCCACCATTTCTGCCTTCATACCCCAAAGTACAAGACCATGGAATTGCACTTCCTGGAATTCCATTTTAAAAATCATATATCAAGGAGTAAACTGACGTCCAGAAGTGTCTGCATGCCTTGATCTTAATTAGGATTTTTATGTTAATTAATCATCTCCTGGCCCTATGCAAAGCCAGGACAGGGACAACCCCTCCAAGCATCCCACAAGAATTAACTCGACATTAAAAAATTGTAAAAAATTCGCACGACAAATTGGTAATGGCCCCAAATTGAGGGGTTGGTCAAAAGCCACGAGGCAAAGACTAAACACATGAAGGCCCACGGGGTGCGTGAGTGCAGGCTTGGTGCGTAAATCACGGATTGCTGGGGGGTACCTCATGTCCGGCAGGACAATCCTAACCTCAATAAAAGGTCTCCGGGCTCCTCTGCTCCTCACACACCTCCAGCTCTCAGCACTCAACTGGTGCTCAAGCACTCAACTCAACCTCTCAACGGTGAGTGCTCCCTTCCAGGAGTTCTTGGTTCTCCTTTGGGCAGGGGATGGGTTGAGGCGGTGTCTTTGTGTCTGGTCTCTGCAGGGTGTTGGGTTTGGATGGGTCTTTAGAGGTGTCTTCCCACCCAAACTCTTCTTTGAATCCGTGGCTTTGTGATTTTATGATTCCGTGGGTTGATGGTTCCAAGGATTTACAGTTCCATGGTTTTGGGTTCTGTGTCATGGGTTCCGTGACCTGCAGCTCTCTCCAAGATCCAGATTTTTGGGGAGACTGTTGATCTGTTGCCCTTTGGAAAAGGTGGAGAGGGCACAGTGGAAAATGAGCTGCTGGGGGTGGAAATTCAGGGAGGGAACGTCCTGGATGAGCAGAGCATGGGCAGCTCCCAAAAGAGTTGGAATATCTCCGGGACAGAGCAACAATTGCTTCGGTTCCTGAGAGGATCTTGGGTTTCCAGTTCAGGACAAAGAGATGGGGAGTGGGGTGGGATGTGGGCCTGGGCAGTGTCAAAAATGGGATGAATCCCCAAGTCCTTTGGAGGGATGGGATGAATCTCCAAGCTCTTTCTGTTCCAGGTCCTCTCTCCTCTCCCTCCTCTCCCAACACCATGTGCCCCACCGGATGCTGTTCCACGGCTTGCTGCTCTGTCGTGAAGAGCAAGACCGTCTGCTGCAGCCCCTGCACAACTGCGTGCTGCAGCCCCTGCAAGACTGTCTGCTGCAGCCCCTGCAAGCCTGTGTGCTGCAGCCCCTGCAAGTCTGTGTGCTGTAGCCCCTGCAAGACCGTCTGCTGCAGCCCCTGCAAGACCGTCTGCTGCAGCCCCTGCAAGTCTGTGTGCTGTGAGCCCTGCAAGACCGTGTGCTGTGACCCGTGCCAGAAACCTTGTTGTGACCCCTGCCAGTCCTGCTGTGATCCATGCCAGTCCTGCTGTGATCCGTGCCAAAAGCCCTGCTGTGATCCATGCCAGTCCTGCTGTGATCCATGCCAAAAGCCCTGCTGTGATCCATGCCAGTCCTGCTGTGACCCCTGCCAGAAGCCCTGCTGTGACCCGTGCCAGACTGTGTGCTGTGACCCCTGCCAGAAGCCCTGCTGTGATCCATGCCAGCAGTCCTGTGGCTGGGGCCCG
>JBBMKD010000090.1:4986397-4999470 GCA_037834095.1 Argya squamiceps | reverse complement strand
TCCTGCTGTGACCCCTACCAGAAGCCCTGCTGTTACCCTTGCCAGACTTTCTGCTGTGATCCATGCCAGAAGCCGTGCTGTGACCCGTGCCAGCAGTCTGTGTGCTGTGACCCGTGCCAGAAGCCCTGCTGTGATCCTTGCCAGTCCTGCTGTGACCCGTGCCAGAAGCCCTGCTGTGACCCGTGCCAGTCGTGCTGTGACCCGTGCCAGAAGCCGTGCTGTGACCCGTGCCAGCAGTCTGTGTGCTGTGACCCGTGCCAGAAGCCGTGCTGTGACCCGTGCCAGTCCTGCTGTGACCCGTGCCAGCAGTCCGTGTGCTGCACCAAGGTGAAGTCCGTGTGCTGCGTCCCCCGGCCCTGCTGCTACCCCTGCTGCTCCTGCGTGGTGAAGAAGCCCGTGGTGGTTTGCTGCACCCCGGTGAGGAAGTACTGCACCCCCTGCATCCCCATCCAGCAGTGCTGCGCCAGCCTCAAGAAGAGCTGCTGAGCTGTCCCCGAGGTGAAAAAATCTGCTCGTTTGCATCTGATTTTCGTCGTGATGGAGCCAATTTGTACCGATTTTCTTCTTCTTTTCAAGCTCAAACTGCTTCTCCTTTCTCTCCTTTAGTTATCGGCTGTCTTTAATTATTGACCACGCCTGAATTTATCACCCATTGTGTAAGGCATTAGATATTAGCGGGGTGTTAGTCCTCCTCTTGGTGTTTGGGAAATCTTTGGTGTCACTGTGATCACCCTTCCTTTCCTCTCTCGGCTCGTAGACAATAAAATTTAGCACCAAGCAAAACACAACGTTTGGTCTCTTGGTTGTTCTTATGTGGCTTTGCCCTTTTAATTTGTCACCTTGCCCAGAATTTGTCCCCTTGCCCAGGGTTTGCCGCCTTGCCCAGATTTTGTCTCTTTGCCCAAGATTTGTCACCTTGCCATGGGTTTGTCACCTTGCCCAGATTTTGTCTCTTTGCCCAGGGTTTGTCACCTTGCCATGGGTTTGTCACCTTGCCCAGAATTTGTCTCTTTGCCCAGGGTTTGTCACCTTGCCCAAGATTTGTCACCTTGCCCAGAATTTGTCTCTTTGCCCAGGGTTTGTCACCTTGCCCAAGATTTGTCACCTTGCCCAGAGTTTGTCACCTTGCCCAGAGTTTGTCACCTTGCCCAGGGTTTGTCACCTTGCCCAGAATTTGTCTCTTTGCCCAGAATTTGTCACCTTGCCCAGGGTTTGTCCTCATTTCAGCACCATCTGCCTTTGGCCAAGGTCCTGGCTGTGTCCCCGTTGCGCAGCAGAACATCTGGGGACACAAAGAGCTGTCCAGGCTGTTGGCACGGATCAGGTCCTGCCTGAAGCAAGTGGAGCATTCCTGATCCTCTGGAATGGGTGCCCCGAGCAGCTGTGGCTGCCCCTGGACCCCTGGAAGTGTCCAAGGCCAGGTGGGACAGGGTTTGGAGCAGCCTGGGACAGTGGGAGGTGTCTCATGGCAAGGGGAGGAACGGGATGAGCTTAAAAATCTTTTCCAGTCCAAAACATTTCTTGATCCCTTCTTGACCCTCCTGATCATTCAGCTCAGATTTTACTACAAAACTGAAAGCTGAAGTAATTAAAGCTCAAAGGGCAAGGAGTGAGGAAACTGAAAGCACAGCACTCCATAAATCAGAGAATCCCTGAAAATCCTGGCTTGGAAAGGATCCAGCAGGAGTGTGGAGTCCAATTCCTGCTCCTCTACAAACACCCCAAAATCCCACTCTGGGAGAAGTGTCCAAACATTCCCGGAGCTATGGCAGCCTGGGGAGCCTGGGCACTGCCCCACCACCCTCTGAGGGGGTGGAATTTTCCATAAATATCCAACTTAAAACCTTCCCTGGCCCAGCTCCAGCTGCTCCCTCAGCTCCTGTCCTCGGGAAGAATTTGTGGAAAAATCCATGAGATGTACAGGAGCTCATCCCTGACCTGGGAAGGGATTTTCCAAAAGGTACCAAGAGGAATTCACTACTCACTGGACAGCAGGCAGCCTCTTCTTCCCACCACCTTCTTCCAAAAATAAAAGCTTAGAAAAGCCCTGAAATCCTTGAAGGATTTTTTGGGGAGCAGAGAGTTTTCCCGGCCAGTTCCTGGATTGCGAGCCCGGGAATGAAACCCAGGGTTGGCATCCAGCTTAAAAGCTTCATTCCTAAAATACCAAAGCTGTGAATCAACGAAACCTTCCCTCCCCTGCTGGGACTTTCTTTGCTATTAAAATGCAGGACTCGCTGGGAATTGCAGGTCTGGAGAAAATGCCCGGGGAGTTCTGGCTTGATTGGCTTCCTCCAACCTTCACATCTGCATTAAAATTATCTTCTCTACATGCTTGACTCTCCTGAGAACATTTCTTTCTTTCTTTCTTTCTGAAAACATTTCTTGGGTCCTCAGGAGGGTTTTTCATTTGTTGTAAATCAGGCAGGATGCACGGGCAGAAGGGTATCTCGTATCAGAACATTTTATAAAGTGCTTTCTGCTTAGGGAATCTTGTGAATGTTTAGGAAATCTTGTGAATGTTTAGGGAATCTTCTGAATATTCATTATCTTTGAATCACAGAGCCATGGAATGGGTTGGGTTGGGAAGGGATGTTTAAAACCATCTGGTTCCAACACCTCCAGCAGGACCAGAGATCCAGCCTGGCCTTACCCTGAAAAAAGCTGCAGGAAAAGATTCACAAAGTTCTCAAAGATTCACAAAGTTCCTGCAACTCAAAGCCACAGAACCACCGTGGAAGTTTCCAAAAACATCACAGGAACGGGGCTTGGACCCTGTAAAAGGAACTTGGTGTAGAGATAAATAACTTTGTGTTATTTCTGACCCAAAAATGTGGAGGTTAATCATCATTGAACAGCAGGGGAAATGCTGCCAATGCTGAGAGTGCTCCAGGTTCAGCCTGGAGGAGAGATGGGTTTAGATGGGATTTTGGGAAGAAATCCTTCCCTGTGAGGGTGGTGATGCTCTGGTGTCACTAGATGGATATGAAAGAACTGCACTTACACTGTCAGTGTCAGAGGGAAAAAGAAGGAAGTTTATTTGGGATTTGGATTTATACAGTTTTTTAAAGTTTGATCAAAAATTGAGCAATAAAGCTGACACCTCTCCAACCCCACTGGTCAAACTAGATGTTTGTCAATTGTCATTCCTCCAGAGAGGAATGTGAAAAACATCAACTTTGTTTATGTCATGATGCATAAAAACTCTGGCAAAAAATGTAAACGTTAAAAAATTTTTTAAAAAATCAAAACAACAGCCTGGCACAGGATATTCCATGGGTGTCCCATCCCTGGAAGAATCCAAGGCCAGGCTGGATGGGGCTTGAAGAAATCCGGGATAGTGGAAGGTGTCCCTGCCCATCCCAGCAGGGTTGGATTGGATGATCCTTGGGGTTTGTTCCAACCCAAACCATCCCATATTTCTATGACTCCAACATTTGGCCAACAGGAAAACAATAAAACCTGATAAAAATGTGATGAATGCTCGATTCAGGGGAGATGTTTGAGGCTTGACACGAGGAGGACGTCCCTTCCCTCCAGGCAGGTCTTGGTGATTGTTGAGTGACCCAAACAATGCTCCCCTGGGGACAATTCCAGAAGGGACACCCAAGAGCGTCACGGGAGGTCGTGGTCACATCCTGGAAAAGGCAGATCCTGTCCCAGTCACCAGGGATCAGCTGCCACCACGTCAGCCCCACAGTCAGAGTCTCCTGGGTGTGATGGCAGCCTCTTTTGGCCGTGAATTGGTGCTGCCTCAGCATCCTGGAATTCCCATTTTTTCACCAAAGGTCCCTCTGGTCACATGGAAACACCATCAACACCTGACGTGGAGTTGTCCCTGCTCTGCATATTCCTCCAGATGTGATCACCACGAGTCTCCTCAGCCCCAGAAACCTTTGGGATAATCCCAGAAAATGGGATGGATGGAACTGATGCTGTTGCACATCACAACGACACAAAGACTTTGACTTCAGAAGGCTGAAAAAGTGACTTTTTTATTGTTGGGATGTGTTTTCTTTTTTATACTATTTTACACAGGTCGATTTGATTGGTGAAACAAAGACAAACTTCTTCAATCACATTGGTCAGACCAGAGGGACATCAAGAAGAAATCCCTCCTAGGGAAAAAATGTAAACAGATTTACAGTTACAAAACACGTCTCTTGTTTTACAGAAAGTTCTCTGAGAAAGGAATTTCAGAAAACCAAAACATCTCAGTCATGAACCAGAGCTACATAGGACCAACACAGGGAAAAACCCTCACGTGGTCACTGCTGCCTTGAAAGCCACTTTGTTGAGGCTCAACCCATCCATTCCATGGATGGAAATGAAAAAAAATCTTAATAATATTATAAAATTTAAAAAAAAATAGTGTGAGGACCCAGCACCCTGAAGGGAGGCCCAAGAGCAAGGCTGAGAAAGCGGAAATTTCAGAGGGAGGGGAAAAAGGATTCCCATTGACCAAAAAATTTCCACTGATCCCCCAAAGATCCTGTCCAGGGGACAGAGGGGACATGTGAGCAATGACAGCTCCGAGTTCCAGGTGTGGTTGTCCCACTGCTGGTTCCCCCCCAGGCACATTGTTCAGCGTCCCCATGTCCCAAGGTCATTCCTGGGGAAGGGATGGGAACACCTCAGAGCCCCGGGAACACCTCAGAGCTCCCTCCCTCCCTCCCTCCCCGCTGCCATTAACGCAAATCCATTAGAAAAATTTGCATCTGTTGTGGAGTAATTACGGGGATACAATTGAGGCGGTGAGCAAACAGAAGGAGGCAGAGATTAAACACGTGAGGGGATACCCCGGGTGATCCACAGAGTTGGAATTGCCGAGGGATGCCTCATTTCCAGGGGAGGAGGCTCTGGAGCATATAAAAAGCTCCCCTTGGCCCAGGGGTCTTCACTCGATCATCTCGACTTCTCCTCTCCTCCCTCCACTGCTCAGCAGGGTAAGTTGGGACGTTGTTCCTTTGGCTTTACTTTGGGGTTTTGTTTCTGTGGGTTTCTCCAGGAATTTTTGGGCTGTCTGGTTTGGGGACCGGACACTGCAGAAGATTTGGGATCACAGATTGGTTTTTGGGGACCAGAGATTGGTTTTGGGGACCAGAGATGGGGTTTAGGGACCAGAGATTGGGTCTTGGGGTCCAGAGATCTATTTTTGGGGACCAGAGATGAGTTTTGGGGGACCAGAGATCAGTTTTTGGGGGACCAGAGATTGGTTTTTTGGGGGACCAGAGGTTGGTTTTGGGACCAGAGATGAGTTTTGGGGGACCAGAGATCAGTTTTTGGGGGACCAGAGATTGGTTTTTTGGGGGACCAGAGGTTGGTTTTGGGACCAGAGATGAGTTTTGGGGGACCAGAGATCAGTTTTTGGGGGACCAGAGATTGGTTTTTTGGGGGACCAGAGGNNNNCTGCAAGAAGCCCATGTGCTGCAGCCCCATGCAGTGCTGCAGCCCCTGCTGCACGCCCTGCTGCACGCCCTGCTGCATGCCCATGCAGTCCTGCTGCATGCCCATGTCCTGCTGCTACACCATCAGCAGCAACAACAACAGCGGCTGCTGCGGCAGCAGCAGCTGCTGCGGGAGCAGCTGAGCCCAGATGGATAATTCCTGCTTGGATATGGATGTGGATGTGGATAAAACCCCCAGAGCTCCTCCTCCCGTGCTCAGGGATTGTAGAACTCCTTTTCTTCTCCTGTTTTTCCTTCCCCTGGTTCTCGTGATGTGCCCTGGAGACGCGGCCCAGCGAGTTCCCGGTCCTGTTCTCAGTTTTCCTCTTGGTGTGTGGGATGTTTCCCCCTTTTCCTGCTTTGTTTTGGAAAAAACACCCAATAAAACCTGTAGTTTGTGACCCTGCAACCTCCTGGTGGTCTGAGCTGTTTGTTCCCTGTTGGATCCAGAGGGGTTTTGCTGCACATTTTCCCTTTTCCTGGGTTTTTTCCCAGGAGTTGTTGGGATTCTTTTGTCTCCGAGGTGTTCACTGGGGGGACATGAAGGAAATCAGGGCATGCCTGTTTAATTAATTAATTCAAACTGGAGTTTCTGGCACCTCTGGGAGCCATATTTGCCCTCTCAGGGTAAAATAACAGAGAAATAGGAAGAGAATAGCAGGAAAAAATGTTGTGTGGATACATCAGGGCACATTCCAGGATCTCCAGAGAAGGTGGAGAGGGACTTTTCAACAGGAACTGCAGGGACAGGACAAGGGGGAGTGGGGCCAGACTGACAAAGGGGAAATTGGGGTTGGATATTGGGAAGAAATCATTCCCTGTGGGGGTGGTGAGGACGTGGCACAGGTTTTCCAGGGAATTTCTGGTTGTGCCATCCCTGGAAGTGCCCAAGGCCAGGTTGGACGGGGCTTGGAGCCACCTGGGATAATGAAAGGTGTCCCTGCCCATGGCAGGGGATGCAATAAGTGGATTTTTAAGGTCCCTTCCAATCCAAACCAGTCTCTGATTGTATGAAAATAATTCATAAACTCATGAAAAATGGGAATGTTTTCCCAAAGAGCCTGGCACAGACACATCTCAAGTAGGAAAGCTCCGTGGATTCCAGCCAGCCAAAAATCTGCCTCAGGACCCACAGACTGCACAGCCTGGCACTCAGGGCATGGAGGTTCTGCCTCTGCCAAACTGAGTTCCCAGATACTGAGCTGGAGTTGTAAATTAAATGCCCAAGTTGGAAAATAAATGCTGGAGTTGGAAAACAAATGCTGAGAAACTTCTGCTACCTCCAAGGGTGGGTTGGGATCCTACCAAAACACGGAAATTCTGCCCTGCTGCCCTTTTGATGCATTTAACTCCCTTTTCTGACCCTGTTTCCACCCTGCTTCGGTCCCTTGTTTGCTTTATGATCCACATCCCCCTCCCCAAAAATGATTTGCGTGCCTTGGATCCACCAAGATCTGGATGTGACCACCCGGGGTGGGAAATGCCCACCTGGACCTCCCCTCCCACAGCTGCAGGATTCACCTGGAGTGGAAAATCCCCCTCAGGAGGCACCAGTGGAGCTCATCCCTTTGCTTCAGCCCCATTAATTCCTTGTTAAATCCCCAAATGGGTCTGTCCAAGTGGGTTTGTCTCTCCTGCCAGGAAGGAAATGCTGCTCATGTTCTCCTTCCCTTCATGGAGAACTCACCTGATTCTCCAGAATTTCACTCCAGGAATTTCCCTCGTGCCAGGGAAGCCTGGCAGGAGCTGTTGGAATTTCCTGCAGGGATGAAACAGCTCCAAAATCTCCATCTGCTCCCTAAACAAGGTCTCCCTGTCACCGTCCTTGGGGCTGGTCCCAGCTCACCTGGGCTGACCCCTGTCCCCAGCAGCTCCAGGATCCCTGAGGAAGTCCCTGAGCAGCAGGGAACAGGCCAGGCAGGATCCACCATCCTCTCATTAGGCAGCTCCCAGGATAATGTGGTCCTCAAGCTGAGAGCTGCTATTTCAGAGGGTGAAAAAAATTCCTCCCCGCTGTTCCTGCTCGGGTTCAGCTGCCCAAGGCTCTGCCTTGCCTTGATGTCCCTCCCTTCCTCTCCCAGAAAAGTTTCACCTCAATAAAAGTTCCTGAGTTCCTGCCTCCCACTCAGCTCCACCAGCAGCAGTTTCTGTGCCGGGCCCTTCTCTTCCACCTTGATTTCCTCAATTTTGGTTCATTCTGGGCTCCCTCCCCTTCCAGCACCCTCAGAGGGTCCTGCACCACCTCCAAACCCATCCCTGCCTGCTGGGAGGGTCCTGCTCAGGATTCCAGCACCCAGCTGGGCTTCAGGGGAGGCTGCAGGAGGGAGATGTTGTTTTGGGGTGCAGCACACCCCAGTCCCAGAGCTGCCGTCCCTTGGGTTGCCTCTTGCACAGGAAAACCTGCCCCTTTTAAATTGAAATATTAATACAAATACTGCTAATGATAGAAATTAATATATAAAATGAGAACTTCTCATTTTATATATTCTCACACCTGGAAGTGTCCAAGGACAGGGCTGGATGGAGCTCTGAGCAGCCTGGACGTGTCCCTGCCCACGGTGGAATCAGATGATCCTTTAAGGTCCTTCCCAACCCAAACTATTCCAGGATGGATTTGCATGGAGACACATGCAGGTGACTGAGCCCCAGACATCCCAAACACTCCTCACGTGCACCTCCAGTGACCAGGAACAAACATTCCCATTTTCCTGATGTTTTTCCCAAACCTCATTCCAACAAAACCACCGGAATGACACCGGGGTTCGGTTCCGGCTCCTGCTCTGATTCAGCACCAGCTGCTGCTGAGTCAATCCCAGAAAAATCTCTGTCCAGCAGATACAAGGACGCATTTTTTGGCTCCCTGGCAAGGTTGTGGGGAGGAAGAAAATCATCAAAATTCATGGGAACCCTCTGATTATCTCCCAAGCTGAACTGTGACGAGGCAAAACGAGGGTGGTGATCTCCGGTAATGAGGCAAAATGTGAATTCCAGGTGACACGTGTGGCTTAAAAAAATCTGGCTTTGGATGGATAAACAGGGAAGTTGGAATGGTCCATGGCTGTCTCACTTCCAGGAGGAAGGATGGCCAGGAGTATAAAAAGGCTCCAGGCCCAGCTCTCTTCATTCACTGGTCTCCTCCTCCCTTCAGCCTCTTCCTCGCTCTTCAGCAGGGTAAGTGAGACCTTCCAACCCTTCCTTCTCCTCCCAAAAGGGGATTTTGGATATCCTACAGCAGGTCCAGGTGCTGCTGAGGGTCTGGGATGGGGCTGGGGCCTCGGGGTTTTAGGGATTCTGCATGACAATTCTGGGAATGAGCTGGAAACGTTCAGGGAGGCTCTGGGAGTACCAACTCCCAAAAGGGAATTTCAGATATCCTGTAGGATATATCCTATATCCAGGGGCTGCTGGGGGTCTGGGACCTCGGGGTTTTAGGGATTCTGCACGAGGAGTTCTCTGGATGAGCTGGAAACATTCTGGGAGAATCAACAGAGGAGGGGGACAGGGAATATTCAGAAGGGCCCAGAGCGAGGGCTCAGTGCTGGGGTTGCTTTTCCTAAGACACCAGGAATGAGTCATTGGGCGGGACAAAATCAGATTTGGGGCCACGATTTACAAACCAGACACCCCTCGGGTTTCCCCTCCTTGAACTTCCGAATTTGAATTTGAAATAATTAAATTTGAATGTGAAGGAATTTGAATTAACGCTGAATTAACCCCTTACCCCCAAAAAACCTGCTGCTCCCCACTCACAGCCCCTTCTCTGCCCCTTCCAGCTCTCTCAAAACCCCCAAGATGCCCAACGGGTGCTGCGGAGGCTCCAGTGGCAATAACTACACCGTGTCCTGCTACAGCATGCCCCGGTGCTGCAAGACGCCGATGTGCTGCTGCAGCCCCATGCAGTGCTGCAGCCCCTGCTGCATGCCCATGCAGTCCTGCTGCATGCCCATGTCCTGCTGCTACACCATCAGCAGCAACAACAACAACAGCGGCTGCTGCGGCTGCGGCGGGAACTGAGCCCGGATCGTCCCCGGTTCATCCCCGGATCGTCCCCGGATCATTCTCGGCTCGTTCTCGGTTCATCTCCCGGTTCATCCCCCGTTCATCCCTGGATCGTCCCCGGATCATTCTCGGCTCGTTCCCGGATAGTTCCCTGTTCATCCCCGGTTCATTCTCGGTTCATCCCCGCGTTCATCCCCCGGTTCATCCCCCGGTTCATCCCCCGTTCATCCCCGGCTCGTCCCCGGATCGTCCCCGGATCATTCTCGGCTCGTTCCCGGATGGTTTCCAATTCATCCCGGTTCATTCTCGGTTCATCCCCGGGTTCATCCCCCGGTTCATCCCCCGGTTCATCCCCGGTTCATCCCCGGTTCATCTCCCGGTTCATCCCCAGTTCATTCTCGGCTCATCCCCCGGTTCATCCCCCGGTTCATCCCCGGTTCATCCCGGGCTCATCCCCGGTTCATCCCGGGCTCATCTCCGGTTCATCCCGAGCTCATCTCCGGTTCATCCCGAGCTCATCCTCAGTTCATCCCCCGGTTCATCCCCGGTTCATCTCCCGGTTCATCCCCCGGTTCATCCCCCGGTTCATCCCCGGTTCATCCCCAGCTCGGACACGGATTTGGACACGGATTTCACCCCAAACCCTCTTCCTCCCGTATTTGGACACTCAGAATTTCTCTTTTTTCCTGCCTTTAGTCCCCGGGTGCTCTGAAACCCGGCGAGTTTCTGGTTCTGCTTTTCCTTTCCCCTCTCGGTGTGTGGGATGCTCAGCGCTGCTTTCTCCCTTTCTTTAATCCCCCAATTAGCCAATAGAAATAAAATGTGTGAGTTGTGATCCTGCAAACTCCTGGGTGATGTTTATTCGTTTATCTTTATCCCTTAAACAGCGGCTCCCGGGTCGCGGGATGCGGTTAGCCGTTTGCCTAATTGATTAATGTAATTAATTTTGCATGTTTGTCATGCTGTGATGACAATGCTGCCGGTGGACCTGGTGAACTCACCTGAGGGGGAAATGGGAGGTGAAAAATGTCACCTCAGCAAGAGGAGCATCAGTTTAATTCCATTTAATTCCATTTAATTCCGTTTAATTCCGTTTAATTCCATTTCTCCTGCTGGTTTGAGATCCTGTCTGCAACCACAGCATCTTTATGGTCCTAAACTCAGAGCTGAAGGGTCTTTTTTTTTTTTCCCAATGGAAATCTTTCCAGAGAATTTGCTGAGTTAAGGAGATTTAATCAATCTTAAATCGACTAAACAGACCAGGATGGTTCAGGTTGGAAGGGATTTTAAGGCTCATCCAGTCCCTGCCTTGGACAGGGGCAGCTCCCAGATTTAGGTCCAGCCAGAAGGATCCAGAAATGCTGAATGTCATTTTCTCTGAGTTCTATTAAAATGTGGGAAATTTTAAGAGACGAGGTCAGAAATTCAACATTCACACTTGGGGATTTGTGAAATCCTCGGGGAGGGAAGTGGCTCCAAAACTCCACTAATGTGAAAAATCAAACCAAATCAAATAAAAATATAAAATATAAAATATAAAATATAAATAAAATAAAATAAAATAAAATAAAATAAAATAAAATAAAATAAAATAAAATAAAATAAAATAATCCAAACCCAGCATAAACTTGGGAGTCTGGCAATGAGTTCTAAACCTAAAATCCTGCTCGGCCATGACAGATCCCAAAGGTTTTTTTTAATCTTTCCAGGAAAATCCCGTGGTGGCTTCCTGCCAGGAATTCCTCTTCTCCTGTAGCCGTAATAAATCACAGCAGAGCCAGCGCAGCCCTGCAGCCACACCCCCGAATTCTGCGGATGCTTTTCCCGGTGATTCAGCCCCAAATTCCAGCGGGCAGAACTCCGAGTATCCCTCACATGGAAAAAACGCCTTTGGGACCTCGGGCGGGATCCCGGGAGAGGAATTTTCCTGGTGCTTAAAAAAAAAATAAAAACCATCTGGGCCGCAGAAATGCAAAACGGAGCAGCAGCTCCACAGAAGGTGAATCAAAGCAAAAATTGCCAGAAAAGAGGACACGGAGCCTGGGATTGTTCCTGAGTGAGGTCATCGCTGCTCCGGTGTCCCCATTCCGGAATTTCCGCACATAAAAGGCTTTTCCTCCGCAGTTGGGAGGGATTTAATCCATTTAAATCAGAATAAACATCCAAATTTCCCATCCCCGGCCTGCCACTGTCCCCTCCCCGTCCATAGGAATCCCGGATTTTCATATTCACAGGGGCAACCCCCTGTTATAAATGAATATTATAAAGTTGGCTTTTCACAAACATTAACATGAATACTGTATGTATAATTGTACGGTATTATGTTTTATTAATAGAGTTTAGAAAGGTAATGAATGTATTTTTTTTTTATTGTACCAAACAGTTAACAGTAAAAAGACTGGTGTGGTTTTTTTTCTTCTAAACCAGAAGGTATTGGGGGGGAAAAGTTGTCACCTTGTAACCCTGCATAAAAGACTGCTAAATTTCTGGGGTTTTTTATCCAAATGAAAAATAAGCAAAAAAAAAAACCCTCAAGAGAAGGATTTATACCCATGTTACCCACAAATAAATCTATCAGATAAAATTATTAAGGACAACTCGAAGAAAATGTTTAAATCATACATATGTAACACAGGGATCTTTAGAGGTCTGAGGGAGTGGAAGGGTGTACTGCTGGCTGATTTTATACCAGGCACCCTCAGCCGAGAAACTTCTGCTTTTTGTCCCCCACTTGTCTATTTTTATTTTTTAATATTAAATTTTAAATTTAACATTAAAATTAAAATTTTATAAATAAATTTTAAAAGAGAGTGGGACTCGTTTTTCACACCCTGGTGCTCCTGGCAGTCCTGGGGTCACCCTGGATCCCCTCTGCTTCCTCTGGAATGATTCCCAAGCCTCTCTGTCTCAGGTTTGGTTTTTCTCCTGAGATTCAGGTGCTTGAGAGTCTTTTGCCCTCTGAGAGGAGTCTTCAAGGTCTTGTTTTTCAAGGTTTCTCACATTGTTTATTAATTTTTATCTCACAATTTTCTCTGAGGTCTGTTCTGGTGCTCGGACACAGGACGACTCCACCTCGATGGGAGGTCGTTGCCTTCTCATACAGAAAATTATGTATTTATTATTCACAATTCCGTGCCAATGCCTATTACCTGTACTAAGAGTCACCTCTGCTCTGACCCAATCCCCTTAAACTACTTTGTGCCATCATCACATCAGAAGATGGAGACCAAGGGAGAAGAAGAAGAACCCAGGGCACAACCCTAAACCCTCCACCTCGTCCCCTCATTCACCTCTATTTTAAGAACCCCAAAACTACAAAATTTTCCACCCTGTGACAAGCTACATTACCATCTGTCACACCTTTGTGACTTTGTAATTCTTCTCTCAGTGTTAGAAGCTTTTCTCACGGGCTAAAATCAAAGCCTGGGCTCTGTGCCGGGGTTTCCAACTCCCCTGGACAGACCCCAGACCCCCTGGACAGACCCCAGACCTCCCTGGACAGACCCCATACTCCCCTGGACAGACCCCATACTCCCCTGGACAGACCCTAGACCTCCCTGGACAGACCCCATACTCCCCTGGACAGACCCCAGACCCCCTGGACAGACCCCAGACCTCCCTGGACAG
>JBBMKD010000090.1:4970835-4982349 GCA_037834095.1 Argya squamiceps | reverse complement strand
TCCCAGTTATCCCATCCCAGTTCCCCCATCCCAGTCACCCCATCCCAGTCACCCCATCCCAGTTCCCCATCCCAGTTATCCCATCCCAATTATCCCATCCCAATTATCCCATCCCAGTTATCCCATCCCAGTTCCCCCATCCCAGTCACCCCATCCCAGTCACCCCATCCCAGTTCCCCATCCCAGTTCCTCCATCCCAATTCCCTCATCCCAGTCACCCCATCCCAGTCACCCCATCCCAGCTCCCCATCCCTGTTCCATCAGCAATTCCAGCTCCTCACCCCAATTCAGTTCCACCTGAGGATTTTCCAAGTCCATCCCATTTTCCAGTGTTTTAATTAAGGTTTTAATTAAGCACCAGCACCAGGATCAGCCACTTTTCAACCCCTTGTGGTTCCTCCACCCAGCCCAAACCTCCTCCAGTTTTACCCCGAGGCTGCTGTGGGATACTGGGCCAAAAACGTCATAGGGGTTGGGGCAGCACCATCATCACACTGAGAACCACAGAATTGGGTTTGGGTTGGGAGGAACCCCAAAAATCCTTCTTGGGGATGAGATGAGGGTGAGGGGTGAGTCTGGAATGCAGAAATAGGGAAGAAACAGAGCCATGGAATGGTTTGTGTTGGAAGCGACCCCAAAAAAACATCTTCAATGAGGTGAGGGGCAAGTCTGGAATGCAGAAATGGAGAAATCACAGAATGGTTGGGGGATGAAGGGACCCCAAAAATCCATCTTAGGGATGAGGTGAGGGGCAAGTCTGGAATGCAGAAATGGAGAAGAAACAGAATCACAGAATGGTTTGAGTTGGGACGAACCCCAAAAATCCATCTTGGATGAGGTGAAGGGTAAGTCTGGAATGCAGAAATGGAGAAGAAACAGAACCATGGAATGGTTTGGACTGGGAGAGACCTAAAAAAAAAATAATTGTTTAGGTGAGGGACAAGTCTGGAACGCAGAAATGGAGAAATTATGGAATGGTTTGGGTTGGGAGGGACCCCAAAATTCCATCTTGGATGAGATGAGGGGCGAGTCTGGAGTGCAGAAATGGAGAAATTATGGAATGGGTTGGGTTGGAAGGGACCTTAGGGATCATCTCACTCCAACTCCCCCAGGCAGGAACACCTTCCACCATCCCAGCCCTGGACACTTCCAGGAATGAGGCAGCCAGAAATTCCCTGGAAAAGCCACGTCAGCCAGGCCCTCCCCGCCCTCGCTCCCTCATGGCCAGACCCAACCCCTTCATCAACCCCAAGTGACAAATTTGCTTTTGGTGACTCTGAGCTGGCTCTTCCCCATCACCTGCTGGTGTTTCACCTGGAAATGCTCCTCACGGGAGGCAGGAGGAGAGGATCAGAGCGGTGCCATCACCTCCCCTGACTCACAGGTCACCCGTCAGTGTCCTGCTCCCCTGCACGGGGTGAATAAGTCCTTTATTACCTGTCTGACACTTCCCAAAGTGTGGCTTAGGGCTTTTATGTGCCCCGCTGGGGACTGATGTTGTAATTAAAAGATGCTTATCAGAAATCCGTGAGTCAAGCAGAACGTGCCAAGGCGCCGGGAACAGCAGCCAAATGGAGGAGATGTTTTGCCAATAAATAATTTAATCCTCGTTCCTGCTGCGTGTTTCATGGATGGGGGAACATTTGGAGCTCTATAAAAGCTCTCAGCCCCTCAGCCTCTCACATTCTGCTCCCCTGGGCAGCGCCTGCCTTCGCTGGAGAACGGGTGAGACTTGGCTGGGTCCCTTTTTGGGTGGGGTCTGGATTTGGGGGGGTCACACCTGGACCTTCAGACCAAGAGAGAAGCTCCTGAGGGACCCTGGGGTGGGATTTACAGTGGTGCCACCACGTGTGGTGGTGCCTTGTGGTTGGTTTTGTCCTTGGAGGTGAAGAAACGGAAAGGGAAGGTCAGAAGGAGGGTTCGGATGTGATTTGGATGGAATCTGACCAGTGTTGGGCAACCACAGGAATTTCCTCTGGATCCAGGCTCTCAGTGTTGGAACCCTGGGCACTGAGAATTGCAGATTTTCTGTGCTGACAGGCACTGACCCCAAAGAAAACACTGCATTTGACATGAGGCCTTGGAAAAGGCTTCCAAAATTCAGTGATAGCACTGGGATTATGGGTGTGTGTAGCCCTCGTTCCATGCCTGAAATGTTTTGGTTTTCTAAAATTCTTTTCTCAGAGAATTTTCTGAAAATAAGAGAAGTGTTTTTGTGAACTGTACCTATTTTATTCTTTCATTTTCCTAGGAGGGACTTCCTTCTAGATGTCCCTCTGCTCTGACCAATGTGATTGAAGGGGTTTTTACCAATCAAATTGGTGAATTACCTTTCCTTTCACCAATCGAATTGGCCTGTGTAGAATAGCATTAAAAAAAAAAAAAAAAGACACATCCCAAAAACAGAGGAGTCATTTTCAGCCTTCTGAAACTCGGAGTCTGTGTCGTTGTAACCTAAAACAACACCGGGTGTTGAATAGCTTGAATACATCAGCTTGAATAGAAGTGTGTAAGATTTAAAATTAATACTTAAATACTTAAAACTGTGTAAAAACTCAGGGTAAACCCCCCTTTTTTTGCGAAATTAAGCGGAATCAGAGGAGATGCTGACACCAACCCACCGTTTCTCCAGCTTTTTATTCCCCTTTACAGCCCCACCATGATTTACTCCTCGGGAAGAGAATCCTACTTCAACCTCAATTCCACCTGGTACGACCCGTCTGGCTCGTGGCTGGACACCCGGAGAACTCCTTTCCGCTACGGCTACACCAACTGCTGCTCCTCGGGCTGCTCCGAGGGAGCCCAGGGCATGTGCGGCCACGACTACCGGCACTACGGCTACCGTCAGCCCCGCTGCTCCGAGCGCTGCCACGGCAACGCCTCCTCCTCCTCCTCCTGCCACGGGGCGGGCTCGGGCTGCGGGGTCAGGAGACCCACCTACAGTTACGGGGGGTCGGGGGGCTGCCAGGGGTACGGGAGGTCTGTGTGCTCTGAGAGGTGTCAGGGGTCCTCGGGGTCGTGCCACGGAGGGGGGTCCGCGTGTGTCAGGAGACCCACGTACAGTTATGGGGGGTCGGGGGGATGTCAGGGGTACGGGAGGTCTGTGTGCTCTGAAAGATGTCACGGGTCGGGGGTCCAGGGTGGGAAACCGTGTTGTGGGGAGGCTGTGCAGAGTGTCCCGGTGCAGAGCTGTCCCTGTCCCCAACCGGTGCAGAGTGTCCCGGTGCAGGTCTGTCCCCAGCCGGTGCAGAGTGTCCCGGTGCAGGTCTGTCCCCAGCCGGTGCAGGTCTGTCCCCAGCCAGTGAAGGGCTGTCCCCAACAAGTGAAATGCTGTCCCCAACAAGTGAAATGCTGTCCCCAACAAGTGAAGAGCTGTCCCCAACCAGTGAAGAGCATCCCAGTGAAGTGCTGTCCCCAACCAGTGAAGAGCTGTCCCCAACAAGTGAAGAGCATCCCAGTGCAGGTCTGTCCCCAACCAGTGAAATGCTGTCCCCAACCAGTGAAGAGCATCCCAGTTCAGGTCTGTCCCCAGCCAGTTCAGGTCTGTCCCCGTCCCTGTCCCCCCCCAGTTCAGGCTTGTCCCCCTCCAGTTCAGGTCTGTCCCCCTCCCTGTCCCCCTCCTGTCCAGCAGACCTGCGTGCCTGTCACCAAGGGCATCCCCCGCCCTCAGCAGAAGATCTGCCAAGTGCCAGCCCAAAACATCAAATAAAGGATGTGAGGAGTGAAGGGAACAAAGGGGATTTGTCCCTTACAAAGGGGATTTGTCCCCTCCCTGCCCCGCCTTGTCACCCGTCTCTGCTCTGTCCCCCGGCTTGTAACGCGCTCCCAAGTTGTGACCCACCGCCGCTGTGGAATTTAAAATTCACCTCGTTTCACGGCAGACGTGGAGGCAATAAAAAATCTCCCCTCGCACCCGTGTGGTTTTTTTTTCCTCTTCATCCGCCTGAGTGGCTTCTGGTCCTTCTGGTGGCCAAAGGCGGGTTTGCAGCGGCCTCACAAGGGTTGGTTCCACCTGGTGGCTCCTCATCCTCACTCCAGGCAAATTTCCTGCCCGGTAAAGTAACAGTTTTCATCACGGGGTTGTTTGTGCAAGAGGGTAATTAAATGTTAATAAAGTTGTGTAAGGAAAAAATCCACGTTTCGTCAGAGAGGGGGAAAAGCAGAGGGTCTGTTGGGGGCCACCAGGGAATGGGTACAGCTGGGTTTGCACCATAAACCTCCAAAAAAAGCCCTGGGGGAAAAGTCAGGGAGAGGATTTGGGAATGGCCCTAACAGGGTGAAAAGGCTCCAAATTCCTGGTAGGGGCTGGTGGGGTTGGGAGAGGAATCCCCGTGAGGATTTTTGGGGTGAAGAAGGGATGAGGAGTCCCTGTGCAGCATCCTCAGGGGCTCCTGGCACCTCACCTGAGCCAGGTGAGAGCCTCAATCCCCTCCTGACTCAGGATGGGACACACAGGACTCTCCCCGGGGTCACTGCTGGGGATTTCTCCTGCAGGAAAAGCAAAAGAAGCAAAATCAGGGTGAAGGATTTAGGGGTGGGCACCTGGGGGCTGCTGGCACTACCCCAAACCTCCCCCTGCCAGCCCTTGCAAAGGCAATTCCTTCATAAAACCAACCCCCAAATCACCAAAAACCCCCAAATTACTCCCAAAAAGAAGCTGTTTCCCACTCGGAATGGTATCAGTGAGTCCAGGGGTGCCCCTCCAAGAAACAGGAGATTTTTAGGGGATGCAGGGACCGACTGTGGGGTGGGCACAGCCCCGTCCCCTCCCCGAGCCCAGGTGCCCCCGGGCCCTGCTCAGGTGTTTGCCTCCATCGCCGACACAAACGATGGAACAGGTTTATCCCCATCCAGGGAATCAGGGCTGTAATTAATCGTGAATAATGAGTTTCACAAGGATTTCCATTCTCCCGATGTTTGTGAAATATCCCGAGCAGAGTTCGGGTTTCCTCATCGATCAATCCCAGTGATTCAGCTCCACCGGGGACCAAGGAGCCTCCTGGACTCTGAGTTTTGTTTGATTCTAATTCAATCCGGGCTGTTTTTAATATCACAGTGGCCTCTAGAGTCCTGCAGGAGGTCAGGCCTGGAGCTCTCCACGGGCAGAAAGAAACTTTTGACCCCAAGGCAGATCCCAATGTCCTCCTGCTCCCACCAGGATATTTTCCACATCCTGTGGAAAAATCTCTTAAATCTCTTCTGTTTGGGTTGAAAGCCTTTGGGTAAAGAAAGGACTGGCTTGAAGGATTCCAACACTGCTTTTAGTGCTTCTCTGCTGACTTTATTCAGAATTTTTGGTGGTTCTTTGACGCTACGGCCTGTCCAAATATGTTTATTTTTACCACCCACCACCACGGCCTTTTTTGTTCCCTTTCCCTTTTATTTCTGGGTTCCCCACAATTCCCACCCTCTAACACCTGGCCCTTCTCAGGTCTGGTTTAGGGCACAAAGAACAGGAAAATGTCACCCGCAAAGGCGACAAAAACCATCCCAAAGGCGACAAAAAAACCATCCCGAACGTGACCTGGCCAGGCGTGGTGGGCAATTAACATTTTTATGGAGCAACAAGAGCAATGTGGGGATATCGATCTCCTCCCTGAGTCAAAGCAGCAGCAGCACAAAAACTCCCAATTAGCTCGGGGTGCTGAGCAATCAGGTCCCTCCAGTGGGGCCCCAGCGGGTTTCCGGAGGAGAAGCCCGAGCTGGGCTATAAAAACCCTCACTCCCCGGTTCTCCTCAGCCTCTCCTCTCCTCGGCGTCTCCTCTCCAGCTCCTTCTGACCCAGGTGAGTCCAAACACATCAGATTTTTGGGCTTTTTGATGCTCTGCACCTTCTCCCCAACCCTGAGCTGCCGGGCGTTTCTTTTCCCTGTCCTGTCTCCCTCTCTCCTTCTGTCCCAGGTGAGTCCAAACCCATCAGATTTTTGGGTTTTTTGACACTCTCCAGCTTCTCCCCAACCCTGATCTCCCAGGCTCTCCTTTTCCCTGCCCTGTCTCCCTCTCTCCTTCTGACCCAGGTGAGTCCAAACCCATCAGATTTTTGGGATTTTTGACGCTCTCTAGCTTGTCCCCAACCCCGAGTTCCCAGGCGTTTCTTTTCCCCATCCTGTCTCCCTCTCAATCTTTCTGCCCAGAAGGAAAAGGGTAAAAATTCCTGGCTCAGGTGGGTGAGAGCTCTGCACGTCTTGCTCTGGAGTCTGTCCAGCTCCTCTCTTTTAACTTCTCTCTGATGTACAAAGAGAAAAAGCTCAAAGAGGCACCACGGGCAGGTGATAACTCTTCTCCTGCTCAAAAACTCGGCTCAGAATCTTGGAACCACAAAATCATGGAAATCGTGATTTCCATGGAATCATGGAAAGGGTTTGGCTTAGAGGGGACCTCAAAACCATCTCTCTGATTTTAGGGACACCCTCCCCACCTCATCCCAGGGTTCTCATAATCCCATCCAACTCAACCTTGGACACTTCCCAGTGTCCTTGGTCATCACCTTCACTCACGGATGAGTTTTCCCAGCAGGTCTCCAACCATGTGCTCCCGCCAGGACAGGGACCAGTGCCACCAGCAGGAACAGTCCTCCTGCCACAGCTCTGGGTGCCACGGGGGCAGTGGCAGCTCTGGGTGCCACGGGAGCAGTGGATCCAGCTGTGGAAGCAGTGGTGGCTCTGGATGTCACAGGAGCAGTGGATCCGGCTGCCACGGGAGCAGTGGAGGATCTGGATGTCGTGGAAACTCTGGATCCAGCTGCCAGGGAAATTCTGGATCCAGCTGCCATGGAAATTCTGGATCCAGCTGCCAGGGAAATTCTGGATCCAGCTGCCATGGAAATTCTGGATCCAGCTGCCACAGGAGCAGTGGGTCTGGCTGCCAGGGGAGCAGTGGTGGGTCCGGATGTCATGGAAACTCTGGATCCAGCTGCCATGGGAACACTGGAGGATCCTGCCATGGGAGGCCCCAGGAGTGCCAGCAGCAAATCTACCAAATATCAAAGAGGAATTGATCGCCCCACAGTCCACAGGTGATCCTCAGAAATGATCCTGTGCCGCGTTCAGAAAGCTTTGCACTGATCCCGTACCACGCTTTGCATGTCCCCAGCAACTTCCAAGGAAAACGTGTCCTTCCTTCTTTCTCTCCCCTCCCCTGGTGAATCCTGTAACCCACCCCGAGCTTCTCTGTGGCTGCTGAAATAAATTCTGTTCATGCTGGCACGGTTGTGTCTGGACCAGTCTCATTTAAGCCACCACAATCCATGACTTGGGAGAGGTTTTGAGCCAGAGAGTTCTGTAGACAAAGAGCCCCTATCCCTAATTTTTGGGGGGTTTGGTGGGGTTTTCTTGGTTTGTTTTGGGGTTTTTGTTTGGGTTTTTTGAGAGGTTTTTTTGGGTGGGTTTTTTTGGTGTTTTTTTTGGTTGGTTGGTTGGTAGGTTGGTTAGTTTTGTGGGTTTTGTTTGGTTTTTGTTGTTGTTGTTGGGGTTTTTTGGGGTTTTTTTAGGTGGGTTTTTTGTGTTTTTTTTTGTTTGGTTGGTTTCATGGTTTTTTGTTGTTGGGGGGGGTCTGGGGGGTATTTTTGGGTTTGGGGTGGTTTTTTTGGTTTTGTGGGTTTTGGGGGGGTTTTTTGTTTTTTTATTCTTATTATTTTTGTTTTGCTTTGGTTTGGGTTTTTTTGCCATTTGGCCCCAAAACACCACCCTTTGGGCGAGATTCCTCCACCTGCTGCTGGTGGCAAAGCCCCATCCAACCTTTCTAGAAACGCCGTGCCCAGCCCTGCCCTGCCCGAGCTCTGGGCCGTGCCAGGGGCGTTTCTCCCTCCTTACACAACGAGCTGCTGAATTTCTTCTCAACTGGTAATTAAAGCTGAATTGGGTAATTTATTGCCCCGGCATTGCCCATTCATGAAATGGATTGTCACCGTGATAAGATTGTTCTCGAGTGCGTCAGGAGGATCAGAAATTTCTGGCATTGCTGAAAAGGGTGCAGGCAGCAGCTCACTCCCTGGTTTTGGGAGCAGGGATGGCTCGGGAAGGTTTTGGGATTTGCCTGGAGCCCCCCAGTCCAAAATCCATTTTCAGGGCACATTCAACCACAAAATATAGAGGTGCCCGTTGTTGACAAATTCACAGCAATTAAAACACGTGGAGATGAACACAGGGAGATGCTGAGAGCCAAAAAAATTCCTCTGAGGTTTTTTTTTCCCCGGAGATCATTGACCACGTTTCAGAACAAAACCCGGCTTAATTTTTTTTTTTTTATTATTTAAAAAATTAAGTACTGGAATGAAATAAAAATTAAATAAGTAAAATAATTATAAATAAATAATAAATAAATTAAATTAAATAAAAATAAATTTAAAATAAAATTAAATTAAAATTAAAGAGCAGCGACCAAACCCAACCCGGGCACGGTTTGCCCTGTTCTAGGTCGGGGCAGAAGTTTAGCAACACAAAAGAAGCCTCGGGTTCTCACCTGGTTCCTTCACCTGCCCTGTGCTCCCACCTTTCCCAAAAACCCAAAAACTCTCCATGTTTGGGTAGCAGCAAATTTTGGATGGTGGGAACCACTCAGCCTCCATCTCCCTCTGCTCACCATAAAACCTCACTCCAAAGACAAAGGCAGGAAGGGAAAACTTTTCCACCCAGTGTTTTCCAAACCTTTTTCACCCCAACAAAACCACAGCAGTTCCCAGGTGGGAAAAAACCCAGATTTCAGCCTCAATTTGCTTCCTATTTAACGATTGAAATTAAAATTCCTGAAATTATTTTCTGTCATGAGCACTGACAGAAAAGGGCCAAACAAGCTCCGTGGTGCTGAGGAATTCCCGGCCCACGCAGCAGAAAAAGGAACAGGGAGGATCCCGAATTATCTCTCCTCCCATAGCATCGGGATTTGCTGGGCAATTAGGAGCTAATTGGGGATCAGAGAAAATGAGAAAAGGATGTTCCTGCAGCTCTGGAGAAAGTCGTGGGGGTCTGCCAGATCCTCAGTGTGGCACCATCGTGTGTGGTCCAGAACTCCTTCCTCCTCCTCCTCCTCCTCCTCCTCCTCCTCCTCCTGCTCCTCCTGCTCTTCCTCCCCCAGCAGCCCTGGAGCCGCTCACCTGGAATAAAATAGCAGCACAAAATAAAATAAAATAAGATTAAAAGCTGCTCTGGAATTGTTCCCGGGCTGAGACCCAACCACATAATTAATTAACATCTCGCTAATCCTGGATCATTACCCAGGGCAGGGCTGGTTCCAAAAAAGAAAAAAATAAGAATTCTTTCCAAAAAATAAGAATTCCTTCCAAGAAATAAAAATTCCAGCTGCTCATGGTCCCTTTCTGGCAGTGGCAGGAAATCTTGGAGTTTCAAAACCGTGTTTTGAGACGTTCTAAGAGGAACAAACCGACTGATCCCAGGCAAATCCCAAAATCCCTGAGGCTGGAAAAGCCTCCCAAGGGCATCGAGGCCAAGCTGTGCCCGATCCCCACCTTGTCCCCAGCCCAGAGGGTGACAAGGAATTCCTTTGTCACCTCCAGGGATGGGCACTCCAAACCTCCCTGGGCAGCCCCTGCCAAGTCCTGGCCGCCCTTTCCATGAGGAAATTCCTCCTGATTCCATCCTGAGCCTCCTGTCAGGGAGTTGTGGAGAGCCCAAAATCCTCCCTGAGCCTCCTTTCCTCCCTTTCCCAGCTCCCTCAGGATTTCTCAGCCCCTTCCCCACCTCTGTTCCCTTCTCTGGACCCCCTCCAGCCCCTCCTGCCCTGCCAGAACTGGACACAGCCCTGGACATTCCCCAGCACAGAGGGAATTCCTGTTAAATCAGAGTTTTCTCCTTTCCCAGAGCTATTTTTGGTACTTCCAGGCCCATCTCAGTTTTTTTAGGGGGGAGTTGCAGGTTAGAGAACCTCAGGACATTCCAGAGGGGTGCTGTGATTTAGGGATGAGCCATCACGTCCCCCCTGAACCCAAAGCCCTCCCCAGGGTGTGACCAACCCCAAATCTGACCTGGGGAAACTGGGGCCACCCACATGACTCCCCCAGCCTGGCAGAGCCCAGCAATTAAATTTCTGTGGACAGGAAAGGAGGGAGAGGCAATCCCAGTGTGGATCAGGTGAGTCACCCCAGCACCCCGAGGAATGGGGAGGCAAAAAAAAAAAAAAAATAAAAAGCCACGGGTGAATTAAATGAACGGGCAGAGCTGTGGGACAGGGAGGGGCTTCCTCTGCAGGTGGGATGTGCAGGGAGGGTATAAAAGTGCTCCTGTCCCCAAAAGTCTCATTGCCTCTCACTCATTCGTCATCTTCTTCCCTGCAGGAACAGCTCAGGTAAGAGCTGGGGGGGCTCCAAAAACCTCGGGGAGGGGGGAGGGGTTTGATGGGTTTGGACCCCCATGCCTGGAACTGGGCTGGGATTTGTTCTGGGGAGGATGAGGAGGGACCCCCATGTCTCAAACTGGGCTGGGATTGGTTCTGGGGAGGATGAGGAGGGACCCCCATGTCTCAAACTGGGCTGGGATTGGTTCTGGGGAGGATGAGGAGGGACCCCCACACCTGGAACTGGGCTGGGATTTGTTCTGGGGAGGATGAGGGGGGATCCCCACATCTGGAGCTGGGCTGGGATTTGGGATTTGTCCTGGGGGTGGTGGGGAGCAGGGGGAGGATGAGGAGGGACCCCCACACCTGGAACTGGGCTGGGATTTGGGATTTGTCCTGAGGGAGGTGGGGAGCACGGGGAGGATGAGAAGGGATCCCCACACCTGGAACTGGGTTGGGATTTGGGATTTGTCCTGAGGGAGGTGGGGAGCACGGGGAGGATGAGAAAGGATCCCCACACCTGGAACTGGGCTGGGATTTGGGATTTGTTCTGGGGGTGGTGGGGAGCAGGGGGAGGATGAGGAGGCACCCCCATACCTGGATTTGCTGGGATTTGCTCGGGGGTGGCTGAGGAGGGGGTCCAGGAGCTCAGAGGGGGCAGAGATGGGGATGTGGAGGGAGGGTCTGGGGTCGTGGCTCTGCTTTGGTGTCCCCAACACCTCCAGTGTGACAATCCCAGAGGTAAAAAAGGATCCAGTGCATTAAATAGAAATGTGGGATCAAGCTGAGCCTGGAAAAAGGGAAACACCCAGAAAATGCCCTGCCATCTCCTCTGTCCCCACAGGTGACCTCCATGTGCTCCCGGCAGGAAAAGGACCAGTGCCACCGGCAGCAGCGCCAGAGCAGCGGCGGCTGTCACAGCTCGGGGGGCTGTCACAGCTCGGGGGGCGGCGGCTGTCACAGCTCGGGGGGTGGCGGCTGTCACAGCTCCGGGGGCAGCTCCGGGGGATGTCACAGTTCCCGGGGCAGCTCGGGGGGGTGTCACAGCTCGGGAGGTGGCGGCTGTCACAGCTCCGGGGGCTCGGGCTGTCATGGCAAGCCGCAGATGCAGGGCCAGCAGCAGCAGCAGCAGGTGCCGCAGATGCCGCAGCAGAAAATGAAGTGACAGCGTGACCCGAGCCTTGGCCCGGCCGGGAGCGGCTCCTAAACCCTGCCCGGAGCTCCCAA
>JBBMKD010000090.1:4880250-4890800 GCA_037834095.1 Argya squamiceps | reverse complement strand
AATCCCACATTTTCACCCCAAACCCCAGCAACTCCTTCTAAATCCCCTAAATCCCCCAGTTTCCACCCAAACCCCAACAACTCCTTTTAAAACCCTTCCAAGCATCCCCCAAATCCATTTTCACCCCTAACTCCAGCAACTCCTTCTAAAACCCTTCCAAGCATCTCCCAAATCCCACATTTTCACCCCAAACCCCAGCAACTCCTTCTAAAACCCTTCCAAGCATCCCCCAAATCTCACAGTTCCCACCCAAACCCCAGCAACTCCTTCTAAATCCCCCAAACCCCACATTTTCACCCTAAACCCCATAATTTCAGCCCGGAAATGCCACAAATCGGGGCTGAACCCCCCAGAATCCCCCCCCAACTCCGTTTTCCCTTCTGAACAACCCCGGGGCAGTGACCTTGGCTGTCGATGACGCTCTGCACCACCTCCTCCAGCCCCACCATGTAGATGAACTCGCTGTTGGCCGCGCTGGGCAGGAAGTGCAGGAGCGGGGCCGGCGGTTTCGGGGGCGGAATCTCCAGGAGCGTCTTCTCCAGCTGCTTCCGGAGCGCCAGCTTGGCGGCGGCCTGGGAGTTGGCGGCGTCGGAGAGGGCGCTGGGGCTGGGGAGAGGGGAGGACACGCGGGCCACCGAGCCCGGCTGCATGTGGGACGCGAGGTTCATGTAGATGGCGGAGGACGACGAGCGCTGGCACGGCACCGAGGAGCCGGATTGCTGCGGAGGAGACGGGGTCAGGGAGGGGATTTGGGGATTTGGTGGGGGGGATTTGGGATTGACTGGGCCCAGGGGGCTGGGGTGGGGTGGCGCCCCGAGCACTGGGAGCTGTTGGGGGGACACAGGGGCTGGGGAGTGCAGAGCAGAGGTGTGAGCGGGTGTGGCCTTGAGTGGGGATCGTGCAATCCAGTCCAAACCAGTGCAAACAAGAGGAAACTGGTACAAGCCAGTGCTCAAAACAGTGCCTAACCAGCCCCAACCGGCTCAAACCAGTGCCCAAACCGGTATAAACCGGTAAAAAAACGAGTGCAAGCCGGTACAAACCAGTGCCCAGTCAGCCCCAAGCAGTGGAAACCAGCCCAAAGCAGTGCCCAGCCAGCCCCAGCCAGCCCAAACCAGTGGAAACCAACCCAAACCACTGGAAACCAGCCCAAAGCAGTACCCAGCCAGCCCAAACCAATGCCCAACCAGTATCCAACCAGTGGAAACCAGCCCAAACCAATGGAAACCAGCCCAAACCAATGGAAACCAGCCCAAACCAGTGTCCGGCCAACCCAAACCAGTACCCAACCAGCCCAAACCAGTGCCCAACCAGCCCAAACCAGTACCCAACCAGCCCAAAGCAATGAAAACCAGCCCAAACCAGTACCCAGCCAGCCCAAACCAGTACCCAACCAGCCCCAACCAGTGAAAACCAGCCCAAACCAGTACCCAGTCAGCCCAAATCAGTGAAAACCAGCCCAAACCAACCCCAACCAGCCCAAACCAGTGGAAACCAGCCCAAACCAGTACCCAACTAGCCCAAACCAGTGTCCAACCGGCCCAAATCAGTGAAAACCAGCCCAAACCACTGCCCAACCAGCCCCAAGCAGCCCAAAGCAGCCACGCACCGGTTGGTAGTTGATGGCGGGGCTCATCCCGGGCGTGGAGCTGCGGACCAGGCCGGGTTTCTGGGGCCCCCGCTGGCCCTGGAGCTGGGCGGGGCTGGGGGCGATGACGCGCTGGGACATCAACATGTGGGGCAGGGCCGAGCTGGCGGCCGAGCGGATCACGCTGTGGCCCTGCTGGGGAACCCACACGGAATCAGATCTCCAGAGCAGCAGAGAACAACCCAAACCATCCCCCCAGTAATCCTTGAGCTCAGTAATAAAATCACAGAAAAGTGAGGGAAGCTGGAGCATTGATTGCCTGATCCAGGGAATTCCTGCTTATTCAGAATCCCAGGTAACTCCTGATGCCCCAAATCCCTCGCTTTTCCCTGAACTGTCCTGGGATTTTATAGGATGGTGGCCTTTTCCCAAGCCCAAGCTGACATCTCCCTATTTCCCACGGAGGCTGGAACTGCTCCATGGTCAAGGAGAGTGGCAGAAACCCACGTTGCAAACATTCCCAGTGGCTTTTCCTTTGGGAGCAGCAGGAAGGCTGCAGGCCTTGGAGAATTCCCACCATCCTCATCCCACTCCAGCTGGGACACTGGCCATTCACAGGATCAGGGAATATTCAGCTCCACAAGGATCCCTGAGTCTAATCCCTGACAAAGCTAAATCCAACCCCAAGCACCAGGAACTGCGGGAATTCCTCTGCCTCTTGGAAAAAGCCCCTCACCTCTGTGTGCCTCCAGCAAAACCAGCATTTTCCAGGAAAAACAGGAATGCTCTCACCTGTAATGTCCTTAAATTCTGTGGCTCCACCCCCTGAGCTCCGGGCCGGGAGGGGATCTTGGACAGGCCCTGCTGTCCCACGTGGGCAGGGGACGGCTGCACGATGGACGCGGCGTTCTGGACCACGGGAGTCTGGCAGGGATCAGAGCTGGGATCAGAGCTCCAAGCAGGAATCCAGGGGCAGAGCCAAGGGTTTTGTCTTCCCAGAGGGGGAATTGGTGAGGGAATCCCACAGGTGGAGCAGCGGGAGGCTCCGTGTCCACCCGTTCTCCTGCCCATCCCCACCCTTCACCTTCTGCACCACGTTCTCCTTCTGCAGTTGGCTCTGCCGCAGCTTCTTCAGGAGCACCAGCCGGGCCTCCTCCAGCCTCAGCTCGTCCCGGAGCTGCTTGATCAGCTGCTGCCTCTCCTCCAGGCTTTTTCCCTGGAAAACACCCGACACAGGGCACAACGTGAGGAAGGGAGAGAGGGGAAGCTGAATCCAAGTGGGAATTTGGACCGCAGCTGCAAGAACCAGGGGGGCTTCACTTGGAACTTGTTGAGAAATGCCCCAAATCCTTCATCCCCCTGCTCCTCCCCACCCCGTGCCTTTCCTGGGACAGAATTCCCCTTCCCTCACCTTGAACATCTCCAGGTTGGCCGCCTTGAGCCGCTCCTCCATGCGGGAGCTGGAGCGGGGGCTGGAGGCCTCGTTGTCCGACAGGACAATGATGTCCGGGGACGGGGTCAACCTGCCCCTGTCCTGGTCACTGCAGGGGAAAGGAATCCCAGTCAGGCAGGAGTGTGGGATTTTGGGAGCCCCACTGAGCCAGGAATGCGGCATTTTGGGAGCAGGATCCCCCTCATTCCAGCAGGGAGGCAGAGCAGCTCCCATGGACACCAGGAGGGAAGGACTCCCTCAAAAGCACTCCCTTATCCCCCAGGTCCCTCTCCAGGGGTGTAAATCCCACCCAGGAATCAGGTAAGAGTCAGGAGCATATCCTGGTGCTGGGATGGGAGGGAATGGCAGGGATACTCCAGCCTGGAATTGCTCATCCTCACTGCAGTGGAGATGGGGCTGAGTCCCTCCATTAATGGCACCACTCCAAGCCTATCCCAACCCAAATCTGTTGGAAAAGCTCATTCCATAAATGAAACCTGCATGAATATCCAACTGATCCATGAACAGGATTGGGAAACAAAAGGGAGCAGCAGGGGAAAGAAATAAACCAAAAATCAGTGTGGAATCCAGCAGGATCCAGGCAGGATCATCCTGGGAAAGGAGACTCCAAGAAAAGCCCTTTGCTATCCTGGATTTTGTTCCTGCTGCTGGAGAGCCTTGGAAAACTGGGGGATAATCCAGTGTGGAGCAGTGGGAATGCCAGGCTCAGAGGTAATTCCAGCTCCATGGAAGGTCCTTGGAGTGAGGGGAAACCACGGAATATCTCATCCCAAACTCTGAGCTCTGAACACCCAGGAGGGAGCCCAGAGCCAAATCCCAGCTCCTGGGTTTGGCTGCTCCGAGCTGGGATTGCCTTTGTCTCCCAAACATTCCAGCTGTTTTTGTGGATATTCCAAAGCACCAGGGCACGGAGCTGCCCCTGCTCCAGCAGAGAAATTCCAGAGCATCCCACGGAGAAGGAGCCAGAGGGAGCCCATCCAGGCAAACCAAGCTGCATCCCAGAAGTTCCAAACTGGGCTGGCACATCCGGAGCGATCCAGCACTGGAGCCTGGGTTTTCCTGGATGAGGGCTGAATTACAGCTCCTGGGGATAATTCTGCAGGAGCATCCGGATACATCCAGGCTGGATTACTGACATTCCATCAGGGGAGTAAGGCAGAGCCAGAGTCCAAATCCAAGAGTGAAAATGGACCTATCCATGAGGAATCACCCATTGTTGGACTTCCTTTGTCCAGGGAAGAGCAGAATTCCAAGAGAATCAGTGGAGGAGCCACAGCCAGGGAGGCAGGCAGAGGTGAGGGAGGCAGGCAGAGGTGAGGAGACGTGGAGCACATTCCCAAGGAAAATCCAGGAAAATGAGACATTCCCAGTCCCACTTCTCAACTCAGATTGGAACATTCCCATCTCTTTCCAGGGCTGATTTCCTGATCCAGGTGTCCGTGTCCGATGCTGGTGCCCCACTGGGTAACCTCATATTGCACAATATCCAAGGAATTCCTCTGAGGATGCAGCCCAGGACTCTGCACTTGGAGCAGGAATCTCCAGGGACACCTCCCACTATCCCAGGCTGCTCCAACCTTTGTCCAGCCTCGGACATTTCCAGATGAGAAATCCACAAATCCCTGGATAACCTGTGCCACTCTCACAGGGAACAATTCCTTCGTGATCCTTTCAGTATCCCACCCACCCTCTGTCTGTGAGAAGCCATTCCCCCTCATCCCTCCATTCCCAAGTCCCTCCCCAGCTCTCGGCATCATCAAAAGGGGTTCCCCACGACCCCCCAAATCCCATTTAATTCCCATCCTGGCTCCTCCCACCCCAAAATTCCCGGCACCCACCTCCTCCTGGCGCTCATATCCACGGGCTCATCGTTGATGTTCTCCTTGCCCGGCCGGGCCGCGCTCCGCCCATCCCCGTGGGGCCTCAGGCTCCCGTTGAGCTTCTCCTCGTAGCCCTTGATCCCGTCCGGCTTCACCGGGAGCTCGTGGGGCACCTCCAGCCCCGCCAGGTCCTTGCGCTTGAGCAGCGCCAGCATCTTCAGCCTCTCCATGGCCTCGTGTCCCTCCATCTTGAGCCTCTTGGCCAGGACGTCCTCGCGCTCCTCCGCCGGCTCCAGGCTGCGCTTGAGCAGGTTCAGGCGCAGCGCGTCCTCCGTCATCCGGTCCATCCTGGGGGACAGGGACAGGGACAGGGACAGGGACAGGGACACTGTCAGTGCTGAGGATCCCGGTGAGTCCCCCCAGGATCCCCTCGGAGAGCTCTGATCTCCTCATGGAGCTCCAACGCCCTGGAGAACTCTGATCTCACAGAGCTCCGACCTCTTGGAGAGCTCCGATCTCCTCACAGAGCTCCAGCCTCCCCAGTCCCCATCCAGGTCAGGAGTTTCCCCCCCCCGAAATCCCTGAGAGCGGCAGCACAATCCCTCCTTCGGGATTAAACCCCATGGATGCGGCTCAGCAAGGAAGGGGAGCTGGGATGAACCCCCTGGGGAGCCCTGGAATGCCAGGAAATCCCCCACCGCGTGGTTCTCCAGGCAGGAATGCTCGGCAGCTCCGGGGATGGAGGCACGGGCAGGTCCATCCCTGCCCTCCCACCTCTCCAGCTCCCCCGCCTCAGCTCCAGGTGCAGGAATGCCCTCTGGAAAACAGGCAGGAGCCCATCCCAACCCCATCCCAAGCCTGGAGCCCATCCCAACCCCATCCCCATCCCGCTCCCAGGCTGATAAGAAACCAGCTCCGACAACAAAGAGCCACGGGAGCTCCACCTGCAAACCAGCTGGGCGAGGCCTTTCCCTGCGGAGCGGGGCTGGGGACCAGGACAAACACCCGGGGAAAAGGTGGGAATTCCATGTGGAAGGCTCGGGAACATCAGGAATGACTTGCTCCGCAGGGAACAGAAAGTGTCCGTGCTCTGAGCAGACAGATCCCAGGCACCTGGAGCTGCTCCACACCTGCCTGGACCCAGCTCCGAGTCATTCCCAGGATAAACCTTCCCCGAGCCAAACTGCTGCCAGGGGAAGGCTCTGGCTCGGGTACAAATCCCTGGAATGACACATCCACACAGCCAGCACACGAGTTCAGCTCCCACTGGAGACACCAGGAGCAGGGGAGGGCAGCAGGAAAACCGATGGAAACCCCAAATACGATGTGAAAAAAGGCCGGCCGGAGCCTCCAAGGGAGCACCCGGGGCTCTTCCCTACCTGCTCATCCCGTCGCTCCGCACGTCTCCCAAATTTAGCCCGGCAAGCCGGGACAGGCCGCGGGAGCTGCTCCCGCCCCCGTCCCGCAGGAGTGACCCCGGGGGGATCGGGGATGTTCCAGACACCCCGGGAGCACTCGGGGCCGCGCCCAGCGCTGCGGCTGCAGCCGCTGGGAAGGCGCCAGGAACGGGCTCACGGCTGCTCCCGGCAAGGAGGGAGAGGGAGAGGTCCACAGGACCAGCATCCCACAGGGTAATCCCTGCTGGGAACAGCGAGCTCCCTATGGGTACCTGAACTGAGCACGGAGCTGGCACAGCCAGGATCCAGCAGGGAGATCCTGGACCAAATTTCTGCTCGTCCCCTCCAGGGGGTGGAAGGATCCCGCAGGAATCCCAGAGACTCCCCGGTCCCTCACCTCCTGCTGCATCACCAAGGTGGTCTCCCAAGGGCTCCCAACGCCCTCCCCTCTGGCATTCCAAACAAATCCAAAGTGCTGTTACCAGGAACGAGGCCCACCACTATTTAATCCACTCCAGAGGTTTTCCAGGCTCAGCCAGATCCAATAAAAATTAAATTAGGCTTCGGATTCGGTATTGAATGAGGCCCTTTGGCTGGAGGGGGAAGGGGAGGATCCACTGGGAATTTCCAGAGCACTGGGAAAACCAGGGGAGAGCTCCTGATTCCATCCAGAAATCCGCAGCAAAGAGCAGGAATTGTTCCAGTCCCGGGTATCCAGCAGGTCTGGAGGTCGGACAGGCTCTGGTCTCGGCACATCCCAAACCGGATCATCCGGCCCCGCCGCCCCCGGGCACAGCTCCCGGGGATCCCAGGGAACAGCCTCGGCCTCTCCCTTCAGCTGCACCTAAAAAAATCCTCCTCACTGGAACCAAATTCCCAAATGGTGGCAAAGCTCATGGGAAACAGGAGCTAAATCCATGGGGTGCCTCAAACTGGGAGCACCTTCCCTGAGCGCCTGGACACGGGCACCTGGAGCCGGGGTAGAGCCAAAATTCCAGAGGGTGGGATGAGCAGGGTCAGCTGGAGCTGACCTTGGAATGCTTTCCAGGAATCCCAGTGTGCTGGACACGGCCTGGCTCTGTCCTGATGGTGATTCCCAGCTCCCATGGGGACGCTGCTCCCGCCCCTGCTCCGGCACCACGCGCTCCTCGGCACGTTCCGCTGGCTCCGGGCGCTCCTCCTGCTCCAGAGGGGCTGGCAGGACGGGTTTGGTGTTCGCAGACAAACAAAGCAGCACCCCCTTTTCCATGGATATTGGATGTGGTGCCCACAGGGAAAAAAAAAAATCCGACAAAAAAAAATCCTCAGTGGGAGGATTTGAAAGGCTGGAACGAGTGAGCTGGGCCAAAAGAAGGAATATTCCAGGGAGAAGTGGGAATATCCAGGGAGAGATGCAGCCCGGAGGGAAAATGTCCTGGGATTTACCCGATGGAATCCAGAACCAAGACTTGGCAGCACCAGGAGTTAATTCCAGCTGGAGTTTATCCAGGGAGGTCCCACGAGGTTCCAGCCCCTTCCCAACCTCTTTGGAGGCTTTTCCGTTGGACCAAACCCCATGTTGGTCTTCCAGCCCCAATTCCTGGCCTCGGACCCTCCGGAGTTCAGGGAGGGGTTATAATTCCTGATCCACCACGAGGGATCCCTGATCCACCACGAGGGATCCCTGATCCACCACGAGGGATCCCTGATCCATCACGAGGGATCCACGTGCTCCCAGTGCCATGAGGTCTCCCCAGCACCCTCAGGTTTCCCAACCTCACTCCAGCAGTGCTGGAACTCCGAGCAGAGCTGCCACCCCAGAGCAGCCAAGGTGGATCCCTGGGATCCAAGGGAGTGAGGATGGGAAATCAGGGATAAACCAGCCCAATGCCTGCTCTGCTCCTTGGGAAGCCTCTGGTCTTCCCAGGAAGAGGCACCAGCGGCAGCTTCAGGGAACCCAGAGCATCCCCCAGTCTCCATCTGGGGCTGGAATGCTGGAATTAATCCCAGGAGAGATCCAGCATCCAAACCCAATGTGATCCATAACACCCCACAGGAGCATCCACCCCCGGAGCCAAAGTGCTCCGAGAGGTTCCAGCACCAGTGCTCCAAACCCAAGACATCACTTGGATACGAGACTGATGGAATAAAACCCATTTAAAGCCCTGTTTTCCCAGGAAGCAGGAACTGGCAAGATCCAACTCCTCCAGCTCACCTGGGTGGGCTCCCACTGCCTCAACCCCCCCTGAATCCCAGGATCCGGCGTCAAGCCCGGCTGATCCCGTGGGAAATACCCAGGGCTGGCTCCTCATCCGGAGCCATCCGGCCCAAATCCTGCTCCGGGGGCTGCCCGGAGCCCGGCACGAGGCGGCTCCAATTCCATCTGGGCCCGGCACATCCCGACGTCGGCGTGGTAAAACGCGCTCCGGCACGGAGCACAAAATGGCTGGCTCCCAGGGCCAGCATTCCCAAGGAACGTCAGGAAAAGGATAATAACCTAAAAAGGTAATTAGGGTTTAACGGCTCGGCGGCCGGGAGAGGGATGCGGGAACGCCGCTGGAAAGGGAAGGGAAGGGGAGAAAAAAAAACTGCACGGCTGAACAAAACCCGCGCTGCTCCCGGCCCCGCTGACCCGGGGACGTGTCCAGGAATCCGGAGGAACGCCCGGCTCCCCGTGCAGGAGTTCTGAGCAGGTAAGGGAGGCTCAGGGGGTTTTCTCCGGAGTGCCAGCATTTAAAGCAACACCCAAAAAGCCCTAAAAACAGCCCCAGAGCCATCCCAGAACCCACAGGGACACGGCTGCTCCCAGGAGGGATGGGGAATGGGAACAAGGAGAAAGATTTGGGGAGATAAATGGGATGGGAGCGGGCACTGGGATGTGGCAGAGTGGGAATTGCTATGGAGCAAACTGCTCCAGCAGTTCTGCTGCTCCTGTTCCCAGATCCCAGCGTGGGGACACCTGTCCCTGCTCCAACACTCTGCTCCCAGACCCTGGATCCTCCTGATTCTGGATCCCCCTGATACCAGATTTCCCAGATTCTGGATCACCCCAATTCCAGATCCCCCCAATTCCAGGTCCCCCTGATTCTGGATCCCCCTGATTCCAGATCCCCCCAATTCCAGATCTCCCAGATTCTGGATCCCCCCAATTCTGGATCCCCCCAATTCTGGATCAGCACCACCAGCTCGGGATGTCCCCAGATCCTGCAGCTCTGGGTCAAGTACAAAACTAACAACGGGAAGCAGGAAAAGCAGGAAAGGAGGAAAATCCTCCCTCCCAAAAAGTGCTTCCCTTCCCTCCTAAGTTTGTGTTCTTGTCCAACTCTATTTCTCAGGAGCAGGGAATGCCGGCGCCGTGTCCGGCACCACGGGCCTCACACCTCGTCCCACCCCAGGATTTTTGGGATGTGGGAGGAGAGAAAGAATTCCAGAACCTGCTTTATGCCCTGAAATGGGGCGGAGAAAAGACCCCAAAAAACTCCACAAAGTCTGAAAGAGAGAGAAAAATTCCAGGGGACCCGGCTGGGACGGCCCGTTTTGGGGAAAGCCAGCTGGAAAACGCTCCGGGAAAAGAAAAAAATCCAATAAAAAATGATGGGATGGAAGGTGGAGCGGGGGGGGGGAGAGGGAGCGCCCGGCCCCGGCCCCCTCCCCATCCGGGATGACGCAGACTTCCCAGGCTTCCTTATATAACGCTTCCCGATTTCCTCGACTGCGGGCGCTGCCTTTGTGCGGCTCCGGCCGGGCCGTCGATCACCCGTTAACAACCCGATCGATAATTCGATCAATCGCCACCCAGAACGGGGCGGGGGGTGACATCGATCCGAGGCACCGCTATTCCCGGCATTTTTGCCACCCGTCCAGCCGGCGCCAGGGAGGGTGGGATTGGAGCATTCCGGCGGAATAGCGATGGTGGGAGCGTGGATGAGGTGGGGAAAGGAGGGGAGGGAAGGGAGAAGGGAACCACGGATCGACTCCGACAGCAAATCCCAGCACCAAGCGCTCGTTTTCTCCTTAAAACATTCCCTCGAGACATTCCCGTTCCGCTGCCAAAATATAAAATAATAACAGTAATAATAATAATTTTAAAAAAAGCGAAAAAATCAGCTCGGCTCATCTGTTAAGGAACCCTTTTGTCCGGTCCGAATTCCCGACAAACCCCGGGATGGTCTCACGGATACTCACAGTTACAATATCCCCGCTGCCTCGAGTTGCCAAGAAAAGGAGTGATCGGCTTGGGGGGGCCCGGGAGCGGCGCGGGAAGGGGCAGGAGGCGGCCGGGGCCGGGGAGGGCCCCGCGCTCCATCGCCCGC
>JBBMKD010000090.1:4852161-4863466 GCA_037834095.1 Argya squamiceps | reverse complement strand
TATATATTTATATTATATACAGATGTAATATATAATATATAATATATAATATATAATATATAATATATAATGTATATTATATAATAAAATTTTTTATATATTTATATATTTAAATATATTTTATATAAATATATTTATATATTTATATTTATTATATATTATTATAAATATTTATATATTTATATTATATATTTATATACAAATAAATATATTTTTATATTTTAATATATTTAAATATTTTAATATATTTGATATATTTAAATATTTTTTATATTTTATATTTTTTATATTTTATATATTTTTATATATTATATATATATATAAATTTTTTTTTTTTTTTAGTCCAATTTGGCTCGTCTAGGTGAAGGGGTTTTTTTTCTCTCCCCGATTTCTTTACATTTATTTTGAAATTGTCGGGAGATTTAGAAGGTTTGGGGGTTTGAACAGCCAAGAAAATTGGAAATTTGGCTTTTAAAGGGACAAAGGAATTTGAAATTTTGGCTTTGAAATAGACAAGAGGTTTGGAAAGTCAAGAAAATTAATTGGCAAATTCTACTTTTCTGCCCTGGCTACCCCAGTGCCCCTCCAGCTCACCAGGAATCCTCTGAGCCCCTAATCCTGCCACAGGTGGGGTCTTGGGCCCTCTGGAAAGCACTGTAAACAAACAAACAAAAAACCAAACGCCTATTAAACAATATAAATATGTAATTTTTTTAAAAGCAAGTAAATAAATAAACTTAGGTAAATTAAATAATATAGCTAATAAACAGTCCTGATAGACAGGGAGTTGAGCCGATAAATAAGGGGGTTTAATAATTAAATAAATACCAGGAAAATGCTTTGATGGGTAAGTCGATGGATAAATAAATAGGGTTGATAATTAAGTACAGACGGTATTATATTTATATACTTTATATATAAATAGTATATATTTATATTTTAATATCATATATAAATGTATGTATTTATATATTTTTATATATTATATATTATATATTTTATATATACTTTATATATAAATGTATATATTTATAAATATATTATATTATACAGTATAATAAATAACCACAGACATATAGACCTACTCGTTATAAACTGACAGACACTAAATACTAAACAAATAAAATAGAAGTCGCCATGAAATTAAACGACATGAACCAAGATGTAAAATGAGGAGGAAATAGAAAAATTTTAAAAAATGAAATGAAATGAAATGAAATGAAATGAAATGAAATAAAATAAAATAAAATAAAATAAAATAAAATAAAATAAAATAAGATAAAATAAAATAAGATAAAATAAAATAAAATAAAATGCGGCACAGGCGCAAGGGAACGCGATGGGTTTTTGAATTCCCACTCGCGGCCCCGCCCCGAGCCCGCGGCGGGGCCGGCCGGACCGGCCAGACCGGGGATCGCGGGGCGGCTCCGGGGGTCCCGGGGCGATCCCGGGGTGTGACCGGGGGGTCCCGGGGCGTGGCCGCCCCTCGGTGTCCCCGGCCGGGGTCCCCCGGACCCGCACGGATCCCGCACTGCTGTTTTCTCTTGCTTTTCCTTCGTTTTGCTCCCCTAATCCTTGCTTTTCCTCCTTTTTCCTTCTTTAAGTTCCTTTTTCCTTACTTTTCCTTCTTTTTTCCCTCCTTTTCCCCCGTCTTTTTTCACTTTATCCCTCCTTTTTAACCCTTTAAACCTCCTTTTACCTTTTTTCCTGCTTTTTTCCTTCTTCTTTCCTCCTTTAGTCCCTTTTCCTTCTTTCTGCTTCTTCTTCCTTCTTTTTTTCTCGCTTTTCCCTCCGTTCCCCTTCTTTTTTTTCCTCTTTAATCTCCTTTTTTATTCCTTCGCGCTCCTCTTTTGCTTCTCTCGTCTTCCTTTTCCCCTAATTTTTTTTTTTTTTTTTGGATCTGTCCCTCCTTTTATCCTCTTCCCCTTCTTCTTTTTTTTTTTTTTTTTTTTTCCCTTTTTTCTTCTTTTTTCCCTGTTTTCCCCCCTTTTCCCAGCCTCGCACGGGCCTGTTTTCCACCTCCAGACGCACGCTCCGGCTTTCTGTGGGAAGGCGGATTTAGGGCGGGGGGAGGAGAAGGAGGAGGAGGAGGAGGAGGAAGAGGAGGAGGAGGAAGAGGATTAAAGGTGTAATTTTGGGGGTGCAACAGAATTTGGGGGGGGGGTCACGCTTTGAGGTGGGGGGGCTGGGGAAGTTGGGGTGCCGGGGTTTGGGGTCGCAGCAAGAGTTTGGGGATGTCAGCGGGGCCTGGGGGTGGATCTGGGGTTACAGGGGGGCGGGAGGGGTCACGGGAGGGTTTTTGGGGTGCAAAGGGCGGATTTGGGGTCCCCCCTGAGCCCCCCCCACCCCCACCCCGGGGGATGCCGGGAACGGCCCCGCCCCCTCCCAGCGGCCCCTGCGGCGCGGGGGGCGGGGCTTAGGCCCTGCTGGGCTGTGCCGGGCATTCTCGGTTATACCGGGGCGTACCGGGGTGTATTGGGCTGTACCGGGCTGTACTGGGGTTTACTGGGCTGTACTGGGTTATACTGTATTATACTGGGCTGTACTGGGTTATACTGGGCTATACTAGGTTATACTGGGGTGTACTGGGTTATACTGTGTTATACTGGGCTGTACTGGGTTATACTGGGCTATACTAGGTTATATTGGGGTGTACTGGGTTATACTGTATCATATTGGGGTGTACTGGGTTGTACTGGGCTGTACTAGGTTATACGGGGGTGTACTGGGTTATACTGGTTCATATTGGTGTGTACTGGGTTATACTGGGCTGTACTAGGTTATACTGGGGTGTACTGGGTTGTACTGGGTTATACTGGGTTGTACTGGGCTATACTAGGTTATACTGGGGTGTACTGGGTTGTACTAGGTTATACTGGGGTGTACTGGGTTATACTGTGTTATACTGGGCTGTACTGGGTTGTACTGGGCTGTACGAGGTTATACTGGGTTGTACTGGGCTGTACGAGGTTATACTGGGTTATACTGGGCTGTACTTGGCTGTACTGGGCTGTGCTGGGAAATTCTCGGTTATACTGGACTGTACTGAGCCCTACCTGGCCATACTGGGTTATAGTGGGCCGTGCTGGGTACTGCTGGGCTGCACGGGGTTGTAGTGGGCTGTACAGGGTTACAGCAGGGTTATACTGGGCCGTACTGGGTTATACTGGGCCGTACTGGGTTATACTGGGGTCATACTGGCGGCTCGGGGCGCGGATCGGCGCCGTCATGGAGCGGTTCGTGGCGGGGAGCCGGGCAGCTCTGCAGGTACGGGGGGCTGGGGGGGTCTGGGGTGTTTGGGGGAAAGTGGGGATTGGGGTGTATTGGTGAGCACCCCGGCCCCATGAACTGCGGGATTGGGGTGCAGGGGGTGCCCAGGAAGCAGCCAGCGGGGAAATCGGGGTGCAGGGGGAGATGAGCACCCCGTGGACTGGGATGCCATGGGGAGCTGAGGTGCCCAGGAAAGTGGGGTGCCCACGGGGCTGGGGTTCAGCAGGAACAGGGTGCCCAACAAAGAGGGGTGCCCACGGGGCTGGGGTTCAGCAGGAACAGGGTGCCCTGAAAAAAGGGGTGCCCGGGGTCTCTGTGCCCGGGGAATGGGCTGGCTGCCCAGAGGGTTGATAACCCCAAGTGTGGTGCCCTGTCTGAAGTGGCACACCAGGGACACCCCAAAATGTTTCCCAGCCCCATCCCGCTCCTGCCTCCAGACCTGCCGAGGGGTTTGGGCTGCAGCTGCTCTCGGTTTTTTTCCCTCAGCTTCTGCCAAAAATTAGTGAATCTGGGTTATGGCAGCAGAGAATTGTCCCAATAATCAGGGCCTGGGGATGGGGCGGCTCCCGCGGGCGTGACAGAGCGGGGGACGGGGGAGTGACATGTTTTTCCTGCTGCTGCAGGCAAGCAAAAGAGGGTGAAGCATCATGTTTTTGTGTGACAATCAGCCCCAAACTCAGCATTTCTAACACAAATGGGTTAAAGCACTAAATGCTCCCAGGGCTGTGGGGTTGGGATGGTCCCTGTCCCCACGAGGGTTGGTGGCTGAGGTGATTTTTCCTGGAACCCTGACCCACCTCCCTTCACACACGTACCCCAAACCCCCGAGGTATTAATGCCAGAAGAGGATCCCAGCCAGGCCCAGGGATGCCAGGAGCTCATCCAGAGGGTGGATTCAGTGGGTGACACCTGTGATGGGTGGCTCCAGTGACACTGTGACAAGGACAAGCTGTTTGGGGGTTCTGGAGGATGGACCCGCATTGCTGCTGTGCCTGATGCCTCCCATCCCCACAGGATCACATCCAGCAGCACCAGGAGATCCACGTGGTGATGGGCAACGAGGCCTGTGACCTGGACTCCACCGTCTCAGCGCTGGCCCTGGCCTATTTCCTAGCCCAGGTGAGGCTCGGCCACTGGCCCAGGGACTGCGGGTGGCCTGGGGGACACCTCCCTGGGTGTCACCCCACTGGGTGTCACCGCCCCCCACCACCGCAGACCTCCCCAGCTCCCAAAGCCGCCGTCGTGCCGGTGCTGAACATCCCCCGCGCCGACTTCGCGCTGCGGACGGAGACGACGTTCCTGCTGCGGGATCGGGGAATCCCGGCCTCCTCCCTCATCTTTCGGGATGAGATCGACCTGGGGGGGCTGCACCACGCGGGGCTGCTCTCCCTGACGCTGGTGGATCACCACGTCCTGCCCGGGTGAGCTGGTGGGGGTGTGGCACGGTGGGGGACAGCAAGGGACACCTGCCCAGAGCCCCAGTTGATTTTTGCCCCCCAGGGTGGGTCGAATTGATCCATTTCCAGGGTGGTTTTAGGGAAGGGAAGGAATGCAGGGGTTCCCCCAGGCTCTGCCAGGGGTGACCCTTCCCGTTGCCCACCAGTGCTGATGCTGCCCTGGAAGAGGCCGTGGTGGAGGTCCTGGACCACCGGCCGCTGGAGCGGGACCGTGGTCCCCCGTGCCAGGTGACGGTGGAGCCGGTGGGCTCCTGTGCCACCCTGGTGACTGAACGGATCCTCCAGGGCCCCCCGGGTGTGCTGGACAGAACCACGGCCGCGCTGCTGCACGGTGAGCACGGGGGGTCCTGGCTGAGCCCCCAGCCCCGGGGGACAGTGACAACACAGCCCCGCTCATCCCCACAGGCACCATCTTGCTGGACTGCATCAACCTGAGCCCGGCCGCGGGCAAGGTGACACCCAGGGACGTGGCCTGCGTGTCCCTGCTGGAGGAGAGGTTCCCAGAGCTGCCAGCCCGTGACGCCGTGTTCAGAGCCCTGCAGGCGGCCAAGTTTGATGTCACAGGTGTGTGTGCCAGGGCAGTGGCACCCAGATGTATCCCCCTCTCCTCCTTGGGGACAGGAAGGTGCCCTGGGCCTCATCCCCTGGCCACCTCCCAGGGCTGACGACGGAGCAGATGCTGCGGAAGGACCTCAAAGTCCTCTCCAACGACGAGGTGGTCGTTGGCATCAGTGGTGTCTTCGAGGATCTGGAAGTGAGACTCGGGGGTGAGGGGGAAACTGAGGCAGGGAGTGGCACACTGGGGACATCACGGTGATGCTGAGGCCCCTCCCCTCTGTGCAGACCTTCCTGCTCCGGCCTGGCTTGCTGCAGGATCTGGAGGCTTTCTGCCAGAGCCGTGGCTACGCGGGGCTGGTGGCCATGACCGTGTCCTTTAACGAACGCCACGAGCCCACGCGGAAACTCGCCGTTTACAGCCCCCAGGAGCCCCTCCGCAGCACGGTGAGTCAGGGGGCAGGGCCGGGCATCTCTGGGCACTTCCCAGCTGTGGTTTGCCCCAGAACCTCTCAGTTTTGGGGGTCCCAGCCCTGTGCTCACTCCCCTGCAGCTGTGCCGCGCGCTGGAGGAGGCCACGACGCCATCCCTGCTCCTGCAGCTGCTGCCCAGCCCCTGGCCCTGCGTGGCCGCCTACGCCCAGGGCAACGCCATGGCCACTCGCAAGAAGGTGCTGCCCATCCTGCGGGCAGCCCTGGGGGGCTTGGGGGCTGCAGGGGGCCCCGAGGAGGAGGTGGTGCCCCCACCCACCCCCATGAACAGCCTGGTGGAGGAGTGTCCCCTGGCACAGGCTGTGCCCCCGCTGTGTCCCCAGGATGTCCTGGAGCGGGTCAGCCGCATCGCCGTGGGGCAGCCCCCCGGCTCCCCGAAATAGCAGCAGGCACCCCGTGGCTTTTTGAGGTCTGGGTGAGAAGTTGGGTTCCCTTGAGCAGGCCCTGGTGGGGTGCCTGGCTGTGGAGGAGTTGCAGCTGCCTTTGTTAGAGCTCAGCTCCTGGCCCTCGTGGTTTGTCCCCCAGCCCAATGGCTCCCTCTGCCCCAGTGGTCCCCAGGGTGGGTTTTTGGGGATGCCATGGGCAGTAGTTGCACTCCTTTAATGAAGGCATTGGGGTGGGGGAGTTAATGAGTTCTTAACGATCTTCCTTGGGGGACAGAGGGGGGGCCCCAGAAGGTAGGTCCAGACATGCAGCCGTCCAGGATTGACACTGTTTTCCAAGGATTAAATTTCCCTTTTCTTCCAGTTTTGGCTCTTGGCTTTTATTCTGGGATGGGTCTGGTGCTGCCCCACTCGAGATGGGGGTGCACCCTCTCTTTCCCTGGGGTGCAATCCCCTCTACAGTGGGTCAGAAGGACATTTTGGGGTGTCCAAGGAGGGGGTGTCAGTGCAGCCACACTCCCAAGTCCAGCCCAGCCAGGAGGAAACTGACTTTGCCATAAAAAGTCGTGGCCTCTGCCTGCTACATCAGGCTTGGCCTTTCCCAGCGGAATTGGCTGCTCCAGGAGCAGAGGAGGGAGCGAGGAGCCAGGAGCAGCTTGTGCACCCACCCCTTGGGCCAGCACAAGGCATTTATTTCAAGGGTGGAATGTTTTTCCCAAAAAAACCTGACCCGAGCACAACACGGGGCTGGAACAGCCCAGCTCCCACCGAAGCACAGGGTAGGGGAAAGGCTCTGTCACCCAGCACGTGCTATTTAATATTTAATCCTGGCGCTAATTAAACTATGTACACCCGCGCCTGAATTCCGGAGCCCTTCCCGGGTCAGGCCCTGTCCGGCCTTGGGGACAATCCCGGGTGGAGGGGACCCCACACGGTCCTGCCCGAGGCCATGGAGGCTGCTCAGGTGGATTTGGGAGCTTAAAAATAGGAACATATCCTAAAAAAAGGAGGGAGGTGGGAGGTTGGCGGCGGTGGGAATGCCGGCTGGAGGCACTGTGGGCTCGGAGACGCTGAGACACCGAGGGGTTTCATCCTGGTTTGGCACCGAAGCAGCGGGGTTTAATCCCGGTTTTGCTCCAAAGAATTGGGGTTTAATCCCACTTCCAAATTGAATCCTGGTTTGACACCAGAACATCTTGGGTTTAATTCTGGTTTGGCACCAGAATATCAGGGCTTAATCCTGGTTCTGCTCCTCTGTGATGTTCTGGGAGGCACCAAATCTGCCTCTGCACCATGACTGTTTCCCTGGGGAAACTGAGGCACCACCATGCAGCCCATGGGAGACACGGGAGTGGAGAAAGGGGAAACTGGGAGGGTTTGGCACATGTGGGCTGCGCCTGGCAGCTCCTGGCATGTTTCAAGGGGGTGGCTGTGTCCTTTCCAGGTGGGGCAGGAGATGGGGGCTGCTGTCCCCGCTCCCTCCCCGTGTCACCGGCCAGGGCCTCCGGGAAGGAGGGATTTTCCAGAGGGACGACGACCCAAAGTCACCGGGAGCTGGGTGAGGATGGTGCTGCATAAATACCGCGGGGTTAAAGCACTCGAGGTCGGCTTCTCCTCCAGCAGGGGGGATCAGGCAGTTCAAGTTTGGGCTGAAAAAGCCAGGAATCTGCAAAATCCAAGAGGGTGGGTTATGGGGGTGCCCAGGCGGTGGCTCAGTTGGGTGTTCCTCAGAGGGGGCGGCTCCAAGGGGACACTGGGGGTGCCATGGCCTGGTACTCACACGCTACAACACACGGGAGTTGCTCCACTGTCGCTCCCGGCCGCCCTTGGACCTCATCTCCTGGACAGCACCGGTCTGCAGAGAGGACCTGTCACCCACCTGTGCCTCCCCTCTGCCCAGACAGAGACCCAGCATCCCAAAACCAACACTTATTTAGCACTTATTAACCCAGTGCTGAGACCCAGCACCCCAAAAACATTCATCACCCAACGCTGAGACCCAGCATCCCAAAACACCACCCACCACCCAACGCTGAGACCCAGCACCCCAAAACCAACTCTCATCACCCAACACTGAGACCCAGCACCCCAAAACTAACACTCACCACCCAACGCTGAGACCCAGCACCCCAAAACCAATACCCACCACCCAACCCTGAGACCCAGCACCCCAAAACACCACCCACCACCCAGCCCTGAGACCCAGCATCCTAAAGCAACACCCACCACCCAACCGTGAGACTCTACCACCCCAAAACCAACACTGACCACCCCAAAAACACCACCTGTCACCCAACCTTGAGCCCCAACACCCCAACACTGAGCCCCAGCCCCCCAGCCGGGCCCCCCCAGCCCGCCCACGGTGTGGGGGTACCATGGGCATCCCCTCTCCTGCAGCCATGTCTCCGGAGCCGATGTGTGTCAGGTGGACGAAGTTCATGGGCTCCCCGATCATGGAGCGGTCGATCCGTCTCCTCCTCTTCTTCTGCAAGGGGATGAAGGCCATCAGCCCCTGCTGACCCCACGCCCCTCCCCGAAATGGCTGCACGAGAGGTACTCACGGGCTGGGGCTTCTCCACGACGCAGCAGCCCAGCTTGTGCCAGAAGTCGCTCATGGTGGTGGCAGCCAGCGGCCCCCCGTGCTGGCACAGCTGCCGGGACCCCCGTGCAGGGTCACTCCATGGGGACACCTGGTCGGGGTGGCACAGCGTGGAGAGGAGCAGCTGGCTGTGAGCGGGAAGGGAGAGTGATGCTTCCAGACCTGACCTCCCCAAATTAATGCTAAAGCAATTTCCTATCAACCAATAAAAGCCAGAGACCTCCAGCAGATCCCTGGGTCACGCACAGACCACCCAAGGGGACACCTGGCATTGCAAGGAGATCCCCAGGGATCAGACAGAGATGCACCAGGGACCCTGGGCATCACAGAGAGATCCCCAGAGCTGTCCCCATGGGCAGGGCAGGATCAGGCCCCAGGCTCCGTCCCCCGCCCCAGGGCAGGACACAGCTGAAGGATGCTGCGGCAGGACGGGGGGGATGGAGACAGCCATGGCAAATCCCAACTCCCTGAGCCAGGCAGTTATAAATATCCCGGCCTTTCCGAAAGGGGGCCGGAGGTTGAGCTCTTCCGCTCCAGCTTTTGAAGAGCAGACCGGGGAGAAATAAACACGGACTGGTGGGATTTTATCCCAAACTCCCACGATACTGCCTGGGGTAGGCAAGGGGGTGTGGAAAGGGGGGTTCACCCCCAAAATAGGGGCTTCCCCTCACACCAAGGAGAGACGACTCCTTTGCTGCAAAAGCACCCGGCAGGGAACGAACTCACTCACCCACGAGGGCCCGTGGCCTGAGCACAGCCCCGTGTCAGCCACGGGAGAGTCCCCACGTCCGGCTGATGGGTGCCGGACCCCCCACTCCGGCAAACAGGAAAAGTTCCTTCCCCTGCCCCTGCACCGGCGACACCGGATGGACCAAAGTCCGGCCTGCACTTCCTGCTGCTGGCGGGGAGGAGCGGGGCCGCGGGGCAGCCCCCCAAAACCGGGGGGCTCCGAGCCCGGCCTCGGCACGGCCCTGCCGGGGGCTCCGGCCAGGACCTGGCCCCATGGACCGACCCTGCAACACGGCATTCCCTGGCACCAGGGCCCGCGGGGTGGGTGCCCCCCGTGCCGCTCCCCCCACTGCCAGCCTGGCACAACCAGAGGAGCCCCCGTGCCCCGTCCCTGTCCCCGTCCCCATCCCCGTCCCCCGGCCACCCCTTCCCGGGGCGCGGACGCTGAGAACGGGCAGGCTGTGGCACGTCCCGCTCGGCGCACACCGGGTCCGTGCCCACGCCGTGTCCCCCCTGCCAAACCCGGCCTCTCCCCCCGCGGCTGCGGGGCAGACGAGGAGGGGGCTGCCTTTCCTTCCCAGCCTGATTTCCTTAGGAAACGCGGCTGCCGGAGCGGCCCCGCCGCAGCGCTGGGATCCGGCGGTGCCGCGGAAGTGCCTCGCCGGGGAGGAACCCCCCAAACTCGGCACTGCACCCACTCCCGGGGCGCTGAAGAGCCTCTCTGGGGAGCCCCGAGAGCCAGCTCGGCCTCGTACGATCCCCCCGTTACTCCCCGCGGAAGCCTCCAGGGGTTCCCCCTGCCCGGACCCCTTCGGCCCCCAAATCCCCTCGGGCACCCGCCAGGGCCTCACGTCCTCGCAAAGGGCTCCGGCTGCTGCCCCGGGCGGTTCTGGTCGGGTCCCAGGGGCTGCAGGCGCCCCGATCCCTGTTCTGGGGGGTCTCACGACCCCCGCACGCCTTCAGACCCCCCTGCGATGAGCCGTGTCCGGGCTCAGCCCACCCGAGCGGCTCGGTAGCCCCGGGCAGGGCGGCTTTGGGCCCGGCCCGTGCCGGCACAGGCAAAATGACTTCCCGGTTGGGAAAGCACCATCGGCTCTGCGTCACCCGCGGGCTCCGGGCAGGGGGGGCCCGCTCCGAGCCCCCCAGCACCGGGGTCACCCACTCCCGGGTACCCGCTGGGGTCCCCGGGAGCTCGGAGGGAAGCCCACCGTGTGGGGACAGGGGTGGATGAGGGGGGAGAGTCCAGGGGTGCCCCGGCTGCGGGCCCGGGACCCCCGCGATGGGGCGGCAAAGTGGGAGTTGAACTTTCTTTGCGTGGGACGGTCCCGGCTGCGACCCCCGGGGCAAAAGGGGAACCCACGGGGCTCCGTGGAGTTACGGGGTCCCGGCGGGGTTTGGGACCCCGGGGGTCCCGGTAGGGTTGGGAAGTCCTGGTATGTTTGTTGGGACCCGGCAGGCCTTGGGATCCCGGTGGTCCCGGTGGGGCTGGGATCCCAGGAGGACTCCCCGGTGGCACAGGGGGGTCGTCCCGCCGCCCCGCTCCCGTTCCGGTGCCGATCCCGGTGCCGTCTCCGCCGTCCTACGGCGGTTCCGGGGGTCCTTCCGCGGGGTCGCACCCCTGGGGGAGACCCGTTCCCGTCCCGGTGGCGGCCCCATTACCTGTCCCGGTGCGGGAGCGGGTCCCGGTACCGGTGTCCGGCTCGCAGCCCCAGGCGTGGCTCGGAAGTCCAGGTCCCGGTGTCCGGCTCGCAGCGGCCCCAGGTGCGACCCGGGAGTTCTGGTGCCGATCCCTGTGCGACTCCCGGTCCCGGTGCGGGTCCC